>PVIW01000204.1:265853-530293 GCA_004026585.1 Noctilio leporinus | reverse complement strand
GGCGCACACAGATGCTGGCAGACCTGGTGTCCTCTCTAGGGCAGGTTAGAGAGACCAGGTACTGAGTCACCCTGCCACCCAAGCTACTTCCCCCAGGACAACCTGCAGGAAAAGCCTGGGCAGCCAGAGTCTCCAGGAGGCTGGTGCATAGCTCCAGGGCCTGGTGGGCAGGGATGCTCAGGGGCCAGGTGTACCTGAATCCAGCCGCCACAGGAAGCCCTGGACCCTGCGATAAAACCTAAAGGAAGTCACGTCCCCTCTCTGGCCTCTTCTTTAAAAGATAGGCCAGCCCTGGCTGGTGTGGCTCAGTGGATTGAGCACCAGCCTGCAAACCAGGGGGGTGCTAGTTCAATCCCCAGTCAGGGCATGTGCCTGGGTTGCAGACCAGGTCCTCAGCTGGGAGCACGTGATAGGCAACCACACATTGATGTTTCTCTCCCTTTCTTCCTCCCTCCCTTCCCCTCTCTCTAAAAATAATGAATTAAAAAAAAAAAAAAAAAAAGATAAGGCAGGTGAAACGCAACCATACATTGATGTCTCTCTGCCTCTCTCCCTTCCCCTCTTTCTAAAAATAAGGAAATAAAATCTTAAAAAAAAAAAAAAAAAAAAAAGCCATCTGCAGCTCAGGGGTCCGGGCAGCAGGGCCTCCCAGAGTGGAAAGACCTGCTCTTTAGGTCACAGGCCTCCTCTGGCCACTGCATGTCCTCCTAGCCTCTGTCACCTTTGCCATCCTTACATCATCTCCTGATAAGGGAATCATCTCCACTTTACAGACTCAAAAGGCACAACAGCCTTCCTTTCCTAAGTGTCCAGCACGCAGGGCCCAGGCCCTAGCCAAGCTGGCCTCATTCACTCACTCTCCACAGGCCCAGCCAGTCCGCCCCCCAGAGTGAGCAGCACATTGGCCGTGAAGGATACACAGGCATGCAAACTTGGCCATCTGTGCTGAGGTCAGGATCCCTGACCAAAAGGGAGAGCAGCAGCCCCAATCCCACCCTGAGCGCACACCACCCCTTCCAGGATCAGATTCAAGACTAACCCTTACCCCACCCTGGTGGCTGATTATTTCAGGCAAACCATATTCCCCACTCTCTCAGGAGGGCCCTTGGAGGTGGGTCTGAGAACCTGTGATATGCACTGAGGTCCCATCTAGCTAACTCCTTGGGCCCCTCCCTGCCCTGTGTGGCCTTTTCTCACACAGACCTTCAGAGCCTTCCAGGGTCCTGCCTGGCCAGCTTCAGGGACCTCAATCCACATTGCCACATCCCCACCCCACTTCACAGAGAACCAGGTGGGCTGACCTTGGTGTGCACATAGCTGGAGAAGAGAAAGACCAGGTACCCTCCAGTACCTGCATCCCCTCTACCTCGTGGGGTTGGGGGACTGGGGAACCTGTTTCTAGATGCTCGCCTTGATAGGGGAACTCCAGGAGTTAAAATTTTGTAGCTTTAAGTTATTGCTAATAGTCTTGATCATTAATGCATGAGAAAGCTATTGTTTCAGGAACTAGAACATATGACTGGATCTACCTTGACTCCAGGAGACCCGCTGTAACTTAACCTTTGTGCCCCAGAAAGACTGCAAGCAATCAAGATGGTATGTGAGCCACTGTGCTCCAGGGAGGGAAGATGCTTGGACCAGGACAGGGAAAGGATGCTAAGAAAATCCCCAGGCTGCAGCTTTTTTTTTTTCTCTAAAGATTTTATTTATTATTTTTAGAGAGAGGGCAAAGGAGAGAGGCAGAGAGGGAGAGAGACATCAATGTATGGTTGCCTTTTACCTGCCTCTAGCTTTGGAGCTGGCTGGAGACCTGGCTTGCAACCTGGTTATGTGCCCTGGCTAGGAATCTAACCCGTGACCTTTGGGTTCACAGGCCAGTGCCTTATCCACTGTGCCACCAGCCAGGGCCAGACTGCAGCTTTTACCTCATTAACCTTTTTCCTAAATTGTCAATACCTTACCTACTTTTTCCTGAATTCCAAACCCCTTACCTACACTTTCTCTCTTCCTTATAAAAAATGCTGGCTTGAGAGATGTTTTAGGGTACATAACCTACCATCTTCTGGCCATCTGAATAAAGCACCCATAAAGACTCAATCCCTGTATCTGCTTATTGGTTCTGGTGGTGATAGGCAGCACTGTTACTTTTTCGGTTTCACCCTGGCAGCCAAGGCCACAGTCACTGCAGTCCCCTTTCTGAAGCCACTAGTGCCCCTTATCATGCAAAGCCTGCCTGGCCCTGCCTGATGAATTCTCTGCTAACTCCCAACTGCTCTCAGCTTCTGGGAAGTAAAACCTCCTCTCCAGGTTGGCAGCCAGGGTTTAATGACCACGGAGGGTAAAAGTGGAGGCAGGTAAGTCACATGGAGGGTCTGTCCCTCTTCTTGGGGCGGAGGCAGAGCCCCAGGTCTTTCTCTCTGCCCTGCTGAGGCTCCCGCAGTTATTGAGTGGCACAGCCCTAATGGCCTGAATCCAGGGGGCGAGGCTGGGACAGATGAGAGTGCTAATGGCTTCTCACAGAATGGCTCCCACACAACCCCAGCTGACCTGTCCTCTGGGCACAGTTTGGGAAATGAAACTGGGTAGGAGCTGTGCCCTGCCCTGGGCCCTAGTCAGCTACTCCATGCAGAGAGCTGTTGGGCTGTGAGAAGCTTCCAGGAGGAACCTGAAAACAGTTTTATCCCTGCTTCTTGCCCAGCAGGGACTACACCTACCTCAGCTGGAACCAGCCAGCCAGGAGGAAGGCTCCCCACCCGCATCATCTTCAGGCCTTGGCTTCTGCCTCAGTCCCTCCACTCTTGAAGCTCGGGCCTCGGGTCACACCTTACTGCTCTCTCCACCCTGATTGCACTTGACCTCAGGGGCTCAAGGTCATGCTGACCACACCTGCCCATTCCCCCTCACTAATACTTTGGCAGCCCTTCCAACTCTGTACTTGCTCCTGTGCAATGCAATGCCTTCTCCACGCTCATGGCTTTGGGATCCCCACCCCCATGAGCCAGCAGTCCCTGCACTCCTCACTGCAAAGACTTTGTTCCTATCACTCCCCCCATCCCCCATCAACCTCATAGAGACAACCAAGCCTCTGTTTTGTTTGCCCAGGCTTCCAGGGGCCCTGGCTGCCTAACATCGCCCTCTGGGCTTTCATGGCCATATCTGCTGGTCAGCAAATCTGGAGTCTCTCCTAAGCCCTCTCCACATTCTCGTCGACCCCTCCTAAGGATCTAAGGGGGTCTTCATCTCATAGATGAGCACTCAATTTGAGCTCAGAGAGGGCAGAGCTCACAGGTCACAAAGCCAGGGGAGGGAATCCAGGGCTCTTTTGCCTGCAGTATTTTAATTACTGGGGGAGGGAGCAGGGGATGGTTAATAAGGCTCAAGGGAACCACTGAACCAGATGCTGGCGGTCCCAGCAGGACAGGTGACTCAGCAGGAATGGGGCTGTCTGTGGGGGTGAAAGAGGGCCAAGTTCTCACCTCCCCTGCAGACAGGTTGCAATAAACAAATGAGTGAGTGAATAAACTAACGCATAGAGGGGACACAGGCCTCTTTACAGTGGCTGGGGCTAGGTCTGTGGGGCTAGCTCTGGACTGAGGTATCCCCTTGCCCACCGCCCAACCCACACAGGCTAGGCCCCTGTGGGCCCTGGGATCCCAGGCCAGCCTGGATCCACACCAGGCCCTACCTCTCCACAATTTGCTGGGGAGGCCCCATGGCACCCAGGGTCTTAACTATTCCCTAGGGTGCAGTGAGAACAACATGCTGGTTGGGAATACTGCCCTCCAGAGGAGCTCACAGCCACATTGCTCATGGCCCTCGGATGGGCAGCATTGCATGTGTGAAGGCACCAGGCACTGGGGTGAGAAAGAACAGGGTACAGTGGTGAGGGGCTCCCATGGAAGGTGGCAGGGACAGAAAAGGAAGCAGGGATGGCTATAAGGGCTTCTTCAAATGCCAGGTGGAGCAGGTACATGGGCCACCCTGGGTGGGTGGCAGGCAAAGGGCACTGCCCCACAGAGGACCCTAAACCCTAGACTCCTTCACCCATCTACTCCATCCAACATTCACCGTGATTAGCACCACTGGGTACCACGTGATCCAACCCTGTGTTCAGAGACTGCTGTGGAGGGGCCTGAGTTACCTAGTTAGTGTGAAGTGGTCAAAGAAAGTTGGCTACCGAAGTGGGATGAATGAGATTGGCCAGGTACATGGGGGCCAGGTGGGGACATTTCAGGCAGGAAAACGGCCTAAGCAAAGACCCAGAGGGATGCAGAAGACTGTTGCATTAGAGGAGCTTAAAAAAGATGTGACCCCCTGGCACAGTGGATAAGGCGCCGGCCTTGCGAACCCAAAGGTCGCAGGTTCGATTCCCCAGCCAGGGCACATAACCAGGTTGCAAGCCAGGTCTCCAGCCAGGTCTGTAGCTGGAGGCAGGTAAAAGGCAACCATACATTGATGTCTCTCTCCCTCTCTGCCTCTCTCCCTTCCCCCCTTTCTGAAAATAATTAAATAAAATCTTTAAAAATAATAAAAAATAAAAAAGATGTGACCAAAACCAGTGTGAGATGGGCTTTGACCTTGAGCATCTCCTGAGGGCAGGGCACCATGGAGAGGAACAGAGAAGGCTGGAGAGCTTGACTGGAAGTGCCCGTGACAAGAAGGATACCTGCAGCCATGTGTGAACCGTGGGGGATGAGTGGGGAGATATTAGTGGCCTGGACTATGGAGGTGGCTCTAGCCAGTAAGGAAGGCTGCCCGGTCCATGACTACCACTTGTTTTCCCCTGACTGTGATGTTGAGGACCTGAGCTTGGTTTCTGCCACTTCTGTCCAGAAGGTGGTCCAAGCCCTTTGTTGGGACTCACCGACAGCGCATCCCAGCGGGCAAGTTCAACACAGTGAAGCCTGTGACGCTGTCCCTGCCGCCCAGGGTCCCCTGGGGGCTGGGCCTTGCAGGGGTTCTCCCGGCCCCAGGCAGGATCCCGTCGAGGCCTCGTATGTTCCCACAGTCGTCCCAGGGGACCTCTCCACCGAGCGTTGCCCGGGCCCAAGCGGTCGCTAGGCTGCAGACTGGGGCTCCCGGCCAAGTCGAGCACTAGCGGAGCCGGCGGTGGCAGCCACAGCGCGTATGCATGGCGGCGGAGTCCGCGCGCTCGTGGGTCCAGGCTCGCCGCGCATACGGCACCAGCACCGCAATGCGGCGCGGCACAGACCGCCGGCGGGACCCGGGGCCTCGGCCCAACGGGCCAGGCCCTGAAGAAGCCCGCGTCCGCGGTCGCTTGGCTCGCCCATCAGGCCCGCTCCGGTCTGAGGCGGAGGCGCGGGCCGACGCTCCCCGGCTGCTGCGGCTGGTGGAGCGCGCGGGGGCAGCAGCTGGGGCAGGGGCCGGAGACGTGGGGGCCGGGGAGCAGGAGGACACGCGCAGCCGAGGTTCTGTGTGCTCGGTGTGCGGGGAGCCACGCAACGGGGCCACTTACCCAGCTGGAGTCCTGGAGGTGAGCGAGCGGCGGCTGCAGGAGGGCTTGGCGGCCGTGCGTGCGGAGCTGGGCGCCGGGCTGGAAGCACTGCGCGCAGAGCTGCGGGCTGAACTGGATGCCCTGCGCGCGCTGCTGCCTCCTCCGCCCCAGCCGCCGCCTGCTCGCCGCGAGCCCCGTGTCGCGCCCCGCGTCCCCGGCCTGCTGCGGGCGCTCGGCACCGTGAACGCCCTGGCCGCGGTCACCAGGCCCAATGACGACGCCCCGGACGGCCCTGCCAACCGGGACCCGGCTCGGAAGAACCTCAAGAAGACGCCGGTTACCCTCGGGCCCTCGCAGGGCGGCGGGGATTGAGGGTAGCGGCTCCGAAGATGGGCCAGGCGCGGGGCTGGAGACACCACTGGCCGGAGGGGCGAATGGACAAATCTGCCCCGTCGTGGAGCTAGCTCCGAGAGAAAGGGCCCTTTCACGCTGTCGTCCGGGTACTGAGGTGTGGCGGTTGGATGGCATCTGGGCAGTGCCGCCGATGATTCAGTGCAGGGATCACTTCTGAAGACTGAATCCGGCCTGCAGGAGGCGTGGAACTCCTTTTGGCCTTAGAGCCGGGGGAAGATCTGATCTTGGGGTATGTCAGCTTTTGGGGAGAGGCAAGGGCTTGTGTATGGTGGAGGGGTTATGGTTTTTTGTTTTTATTTTTATTTTTTAAGATTTTATTTATTATTTTTAAAGAGAGAGGAAGGGATAGAGGCGGAGAGGGATAGAGACATCCATGTATGGTTGCCTTCTACCTGCCTCCAGCTATGGACCTGGCTAGAGACCTGGCTTGCAACCTGATTATGTTGCCCTGGCTGGGAATCGAACCAGTGACCTTTGGGTTCACAGGCCAGCTCCTTATCCACTGAGCCACCAGGCAGGGCTTGGGTGCTTTTTGTTTTTTTTAATGGTCTTGGGGAAGAGGCAGGATCTTCATGCACTGGTATAAAAAGTATGACCCACACACACCAAACAGCAGACAAGGCAGGTGGGCTGCTGGGACACTGTCACCTGGACACAGTATCACTCGGATCAGTGACAGATATACAACCACATTTCACAGGGCACCAATTGGACAAGCAGCCTGACTTTGGCCAGCTTCACTCTGGGAGACTGCCAGACCCAGTCTCCCGCAGGACAGTGTGGCCTGGACACAGCCACATCCGGCTAGCAGCCATACTTGCTTTCTTCACTTTGCTTTGGACAGCGACACCTAGGAACCTCATCCCTTACAGTAGTCTCACCACAGGCAGTCACCCAGACACCAGTGTCTTTTCAGAAAGTGTCATGTATACTCAAACTGATTGTCACCTGGGTGCAGTTTCAGGAGCTGTCCCTGTCACCAGGACCCACCCACCCAGGGCAGCCTGCATCAAGTCCTGGAACCAGCGTGTCTCACTTCTTGGCCCCGAGGAAACATCATCTGGAGTCTTCATTTTATCACTGACCTGGGGTGGGCACCAGGTCATTTTTAAAATAAAATGTGTAGCCTTAGGCTTTAGCAGGTGGTGCTTTTAGAAACTGCTAGCTTTTCTCCTCACACCTGACCAGGGGATTCAGACATAATACGTAGGTTGGGAATGGGGGCAACTTCTTCCTCTGAGACAGATTTGGGGTTTCTGGATGGGGCTCTGAGGCTGGGTATGGTGGGATAGGGGAGGTTCATACAAGGGTCCTCCCCCTCGTATGAATAGACACACTAAGGCTTCAGCAGGATTAAAGCAAGAATCCAGGTTCTGTGGGAGAGGTGCTGTGCTTCAATTCCCTCCCCCAAACTGTCCAGTCACATGAGGCCAAGGCCACTTTGTGTATCATAGATTGTAGGAACAAAGTCTTGTATGAATTCTAGGGAGTCTGCCGGAGCCACAGGTGGAGCCCCAGGCCCAGCAGAGCCCTGACATGGGCCAGGAGAGGGGCGGCACTGGGGGAGGTCCGGACCCTGTGCCCCTAGAGGTGGCTACAGCAAAAATTCTTGGTAAACCCATGGTTCCAGTGGTGCCAGTGTGTGGCACAGCCAGGCACCTGTATATTTATTAGGTGGGTGAGCTAGGGGCACGGCTACATTCTGTGGGCTCTTGGAGTGGGTGAGAGGAATAGTGCCCAGGCAGGGGCAATTGGCAGGGCAGTTTCAGGCTCACTAGGGCCACGTGCCAGCAACAATCACCAGCATTTCCTGGAGCTAAAAGGTTTACACGGACTCCCCGCCCCCCATAATAAACCATTCTAGGAGTGGGAACTATAAAAATGCCTGTTTACAGATGAGGAAACAAATGGTGACAGCGGCTGGGGACCAGGAATGACATAGCAAGGCTACCAATAACAACAGAAATTCAAGGGGGAAAATACCTTGGATCCTAGTGTTGTTACTTGAGGGTCTGGAATGGAGAGGGTGCAAGGCCTCTCTTTTCCACTATGGGTGTGAGATACCCCAAGACCAGATGCCCTCTTACTGGCTCCACCTGCTGACCTGGTGTGCAATGGAGCTCGGCTCTACATGGCCTTTCCTTCCAAGGACCACCCCACCGACAGGTCTCAGGGAAGCCATTGCCCAGGTGGGGACTGGGCTTCCTCAGCAGCTGTGAGCAGACCCCAGGGCGGGGCCCAAGCCTCATTCTCCTGCAGAGTGGGGTGGATTTCTCCTACTCTGTGTGGCCAGGGAAGAAGGCAACATTGTCTAGAAAGAGCTGGTGGGCTAAGTGAGCTGGAAGTGGGGGATCCTATTGCATGGGGGCACCTTTCCAGTCCTCAGAGGGCAAACAGGGCTGCCATATCCAGCAGCACAGAGCTGCCCATGGTGCTGACAGCTCAGAGGATTCCCAGGACAGACCACCATCCCACAGATGTGTCCAAGAGTAAGAGGCCACCTCCTTGAAGCTCTATCCCCATCAAGGGACCCATTTTCAGACCTGATCCTTCCCCCAGCCTGGCAAGAAGCACTCAGCCAGGAGGCTGGGTTAGGAAGGTGAGCACAAGTACCTACCCAAGGTTCAGTACCGAGTGTCATTGTCCTCACACCATGTACTAGGAAATTACTGAAAGGACCACTACCCGAGAAGAAAAGGGACACAGGGGTCTCAAAGCCCAAAGCCTGCCCCTGGATTCCACATACGGCCCACACCCTCCTTCCACCGTCTCCACACTTGTGCCAGCCTCCCACCCCCAACACGGGCCCCACCAAGGACTAACTACTCCTCTTCCAGAACACAAATTTATTTGGCATTTGGATGAAATGGTTCTCACAGCATCTTAAGGATTAGTGCCAACCCAACCAAAAAGAAACCCAAACTAAAAACCCTTAGTGAAAGGAAAACATAAAAAACAGGCATTGAGACAAAGTACAGATGCGACTCTCACTTCCATCCAGCAGCTCAGATCCCGGGGAAGAGGTCCCACCCAGACCTTGGTCTGTCCCTCTGAAGGCCCAGTGTGTACAAAGCAGGAAACCCGAGTTAGGCCATGGAGCACAATCAAATTTTACAAAGGGAGACGACTAGATAGGAGGCCAAAGCCAGCTGGGTAGACCACAGTGTTCCCTTGATACCCCCACAACTGCCTTCAAGCAGAGCACAGCACCTAGAACTGGGCGACAGGCAGCCTTCTACCCAGCCCACAGCGGCCAGTAGGCTGAGCACCCTTGGACAGAGCCCTGGTCAGTCTGGAAGCAGGTCCACCCTTTACAGCCTGCATGATCTACTTCAGGCCCCTTTGCCTTAGTACCTATTGCATGCCTGTCCCTAGCACTCCTCCAGTCTGCAAAGGAAGTCCCCCAGGTCCCCACCTCTGGTACTAGCCACCTTGCCTTGTACACACAGTTGAGGCCCGGGCCAGAGAGACCCTGTGGCTGCAAGAGTCAGGCTCTGTTAGGGAGGTCATTTCAAAGGATGCCCATTTAGGACCTCACCAGCACCCACAGGGTCTGGGCTGCCACCTGGGAACTCAGCACCCTGCACCCAGCACCCATCGAAGGAACCCCATGCTATGTCTGTTTTCAGCATGTGTCCAGGATGCCACATGCCTCCTAAGGGCCACAGTCAGGGAGTTCAGTGACAAAACTTTACCTCTGGCCAGCCTGGGAGGCAACTCAAGACTCTCATTCCATATTGGAAATACAAGACAGGTTTCCCAACTGAAGTGTGAGAATGTGCCTAGAAAGGAACTGTGCCCTCAAGGTCTGCCACCACAGAGGTACCCACTTTAAGTCAGCTCTCCCTTTGCTGCGTGCTGGTCTGGAAAGGCTGAAAGAGGGACCAGGAGCAGGGCCCTCCGCTCTTCAGAACAGGCACTGACCCAGCCATGCCTCAATGCCACCCATGAGGCCAGGGCTAGCCTGGGAAATTGAGGACTGAGCTGCCATGTACCTCCACTACCTGCAAACACCTAGGACGTACATGTACGTACACACAGACACATACACACACAAAGATCTAGACATTCAACGTAGAAAAGATATGGATGTGCTAAAAAATCGCACAGAACCCGCTTCATCTCCAAACCTCAAATGCTAAAAGCCTGGTGTCAGGAGACAGATCACTGCCCAGGGGTAGGCAACAGGGTCCCTCCAGCAAAAGGCCCCCAGCACCCTGTGCTGCTGAGGACAGGAAGGTGGCATGCAGCCACCAGGCACTGGGCTCTAGCAGTGGTGGTGGCATGCAAGAAGTGAACTTTCAGGTGGACACAGGCCAGGATTTTAACGTCCCCTCCCCAAATAAATGACCCTTTATGGCACAAAAAATGTGGAAGTGAGGGCAGGCCAGGCCCAGGGGCAAATTCAATAGGAGAGGGGCCAGAGAAGAGCCACTTAGCCCCAGAGCCCTAGTGGAGGACCCGGGGCCAGGACATCCATGCATGGGTAACAGCTTCAGCTCAGCTCCAGAGCCGCCTCCTGGGTGGGGGGGCAGGGCGCCATGCACAGCAGTGTTGGGTAGAAATCCAATGGACTAGGGATGGGGCTTCTGGGCACACAACTGGGCTTTGCAGAGCCCAGCTGGAAGGACAGAGTAGATTTCAACCTCCTTCCAAGCTCCTCTTCTTAGGGTCTTGGGACCAGAGTCCCAGGTCACCCTCTAGCCTGGGTCATCTTCCACCCCCAGACAACCCCGACAGTCCACACACACTGGTGCCCAAAGTGCCTCCTGAGCCATGGCCAGCAAGGTGCACCGTGGCAGCAGCTCTGCAGCTTGGTGGCTGGGTGGCAGGCTCCCTGGATGCCACTGCAGTGAGCAAGCCCGCCAAAACCAGGTGTGGTTTGGCCCCTGCCCAGGCCCACAATGCCTTCTTTGTTCCCTACTTTCGAAACGTGTGGTATGAACAAACGCTGTCATTCTTCTGTCATTTAAAAAGAAAAAGTGACCCAAAGCTGCATGTTTTGAAGCCCCCAAGGAGATCCGGTGTAGATACCCGCTCCCACGGGAGGCTGGGGCACTCGAAGCCTTCAGGGTCCGGCAGTATAGCTCAGTCCAGGCTCACACGAGGCCCTGCAAGTCTCCATAGGAATCAGTTTTCCTGACAGCAAACAGGTGCCCCAAGCCCCACGGGGCTGTGGGCTGGGCATCCTCTACACCACAGTATTGAGGGAACTGCGGCTGTGGCCACCACCCCTTGGCAGTGCCTCTGTAGCTGGGGGGGTCCCACTTTGGGCAGGATCAGGAGGCACGAGCAGGGCACTGCTGCCATCAGCTGAGTCTTCCAGGTCTGCCAGGGAGACCCCCGTGGTGGGCAGTGGCTGCTCCAGGTGCTGAGGCAACGTGCCTTCACTGTCACCATCCCCTGAGATCGGCGGGCTGGCCTCTGCTGGCTCAAAGGCATCATCATCTGCAGAAGGAGACAAAGGTGTCAGCAGGGTGAGGGGACTGACACAAGAAAAGAGGAAGAGAGGCTGGGGGATGCTTTTCTTGCTTAAATGCTCCCACCAACGCTAAGACTCTGCTGTGCTCCCTCTCACCAGTTTCAGGCTGTCGTCGTGCAAGGTGCAAGGGACAGCTGGTGTGTAGTGCACAGCACACAGCCCGACAGGACAATGAAAGTAAGGGATGAAAAAAATCCTCAGACTCAGTGAGGGTTGAATCGGGGCTCCTGGGACACGGAGTGACTGGACTGCAGCTAGGCACGTGGAAGAGCACTCACAGCCCCTAGACCAGGAGCTGCAGCTGCAACATGGGGACAAGAGTATGAGCAGGTGACGGGGCCAGAACAAGCAGCCACGCAAACAGCGCAGGGATCTGCTTGGAGCTCCCGTATGAGACGTGCTGTGGCACCCACTCATTTGGGTGTGCCTGCCCCTCAGCACCGTAGGCTCTCAGCCCAGTACGTGTCCCTCTCCTGGCTGACTCATGGCTCTGCCCTGGGACTATTTGCTCCCCTGGTCCATCGAGAAGCTGGGTCCCAGAAGCACCCCTGGCAGGTAGCAGACGGTGACAATATGTCCCTAGGACAGGGGTCAAATCCAAATTTCTCCTGTCCACACCCACCAGGAACAAACAGGACAAAGAAGACAGCAGTGTTGGCCTCACTATGCCATCCCACTATGCTATTGGGCACTGCATGCAATGTATGATGGGGTGTACGTGTTTTATAGGGAAAAGGCTGGGACATCTGCCTTGCACACCAGGAACAGGGACAAGCCAGGTAATGGGCCAGGCACCTGAAATTCCCTCTTTGCTGCACAGCCCTGGGAGGAATGTAGGCAAGTAAATGGCCCGACACCACAGAGCCAGTGTTTTCTTCCCACCACAATCTGCCCCAGGACACAAGGGAATGCCAGATGATGTCTCCTCAGACACGTGCACTCATCTTAATGGGCCAGTTCTGCCCCCTTGACTGCCAAAGCCTGCTTCCCAGCTCTCTCCAGAGCCAGGGCTGGGTGTCCGAGGGCTGCTTGCCAAAAGGTGTTGCTGTGGAGGAAAGGGGTAATGTACGTTTGCACATGTGACTGGGAAAAGCCTGTTCACTGACGGATGGCAATTTACTTGAAAGGGAAACCCAGATAGCAACAGAAGGTTGGGAAGAAGTGGGGTTCACAATGCTGTCGAATAAGGAGGACCCCTGGGCCTCAGGCCCTGCAGACCAGGTGGCTGATGACAGGCTGTTCCCTCTCCCTGTGGGGGAAGCACCTGCAGGGTCGTAGAACACGCTGTCAGGGTTGATGGAGGCCTCATAGGGTGGCGGTGGGTCATCAGGCTGGTCAATGTCTGGGTACTTGTACGCAGTGTACGGGGGCGGAGGGTCATGGAAGTGGAAAGTCCCGCCTTCTCCATCATCCGAAAGGTGCAGTGGAGTGAGGCCTGTGCCAAACCCGTCTGGGCCATAATCAAAGCCAGGGATCCTGCGGCCAAGGTTGAAGTGGTGCACTGGGCAATGAAAGTCAGAAACAAGCAAGACAGTCACGTTACTTGAAGAAACCCTCCTAGGCCCAGGGTGCCAGACATTCCGACTGTCACACTTCTGTGCCTAGCTGCCCACGTAGGAGCCCTGAAACTTGCCCAGTCCCCCCTCATCAGCCATCCCGCCCATCACCCACATGCAACAGATCTGACTGCTGTACTCCGGCCCTCACCACACCTCTTTGGCTCTAACATGTCTAGCCCATGACTGCCTTGGGGTCCTGCCCACCCCGCACGCAGCTCAGTGAGAACTGAGGAAGGTCTTGGGGAAAATCTTGTCAACCTATACTGATTTGGGGACTTTGGACCTGACCTGGGCTCCCTGGGAGGCACCAAGGCCCCTAATTGGAGTTGATTCTGAACCCTCTCCTACCTGCCTGCACCTGTCGTGCCTTACAAAGGTCTAAGGAGCCCTGGCTTGCTCACAGAGACATGGGTCATGTCAGAAGGTTTTCTGGAACCATGAGCGGCTGCATGCAAATTCGACTGAGGCGGGTGAGGCGCACTATGCTGCCTGATAGCCATGGGTATCTGCTGCTCCTCCTTCCGGCAGGAGAGCCTGGAATCAGCTGGCACTGGAGGTGCATCTTTCCTCCACATGCCCACGGGTTGACTTTAGGTCCTGCTAACAGCTCTTCTAATGCTCCAGGTATGCCCTCAGCCCAGGAGCAGGTGGGTGGGTGGGAGGACAAGAACACATTTTGGTACCCTCTATTATGCACCCCCTCTTCCTGTGTCCTCATTGCCCCTGGAGACATGGCCAGAGACAGGTGTGCACTGTGACCATCACAGGCAGGGGCTGGGGCACTCACGGTTTGCTCCAATCAGGGACTCAATGCGTTCTCGGCGCCTCTGGCGCAGCCGGTGGACCATGAAAAGCAGCAGGGACAGGATGAGGAAGGAGGAGATGCAGCTAACAATGAGACGCATGCCACTGGCCATGGAGTCAAACAGACTATTCCCATCTGTCAGAGGAGAAACCGCGGCTCTCAGGCGCTCAGTGCTGTGAGAAGGCCAAGGCCTTCCACCACACAACTATGAGGACAAGGCAACTCACTCCCCGATTCAACCTTATCACGGCAAGAGACGAAAAAGCTGAAAATCAGGAATACTGTGATAACAACACAGGAGAGAAGCAGATTACGGGCCAGGAAAACATTTTTTAAATATGACATGGGCGAGTGCTGACTGGTGTGGCTCAGTGGGCTGAGTGCTGGCCTGCAAATGACAGGGTCTCAGGTTCAATTCCCAGTCAGGGTCCCCAGCTTGGGGCGCATGGGAAGCAACCGCACAGTGATGTTTCTCTCCCTCTCTTTCTTTCACCCTCCCCTCCCCTCCCTCTAAAAGTACATAAATAGAGGCAGGTGAAAGGCAACCATACATAGATGTTTCTCTCCCTCTCTGCTTCTCTCCCTTCCCCTTCCTGGAAAATAAAATCTTAAAAAAAAAAAAGTAAATAAAATATTTTAAAAAATAAAGATTCTCTCTTCGTCTTTAACTTTTGGCATTTTAATTAATATATGTTGATGTGGGCCTCTTTGGGTTCATCTCATTGGAAACTTTCTGTGCTTTCTGGACTTCTATTTCCTTCACCAAGTTAGGGAAGTTTTCCAACATAATTTTTTCAATTAGGTTAATTCCTTGCCCTCTCTCTTCTTCTGGCACACGCATGATGTGAATGTTGGTATACTTGAAGTTGTCTCAGAGGCTCCTTAAACTGTTCTCATTCTTTTGAATTTTTTCTTTTCTTTTCTTTTTTTTTTAAAGATTTTATTATTTCCAGAAAGAGAGAAAGGGAGAGAGGCAGAGAGGGAGAGAAACAGAGAAACATCAGTGTATGGTTGCCTTTCACCTGCCTCCAGCCATGGATCTGGCTGGAGACCTGGCTTGCAACCTGATTATGTGCCCTGACTGGGGAATCGAACCAGCGACCTTTGGGTTCGCAGGCCGGCACCTTATCCACTGTGCTACCAGCCAGGGCTTTTTTTCTTTTTTTTTTCTGATTGGGTATTTTCCGCTTTCGTATCTTCCAAATTACTGATTTGACCCTCTGCTTCATCTACTCTCTTTTGGTTCCCTGTAATGAATGCTTCATTTAAGTTATTCTACCCTGCTCTTCTGACTGATTCTTATGTTTTCTATCTCCATTTTTGCTGAACTTCTATGTTCATCTACTTTTCCCCTAAGTTCATTGAGCCTCCTAATAACCAGTGTTCTGAACTCTGCATCTGGTAGATTATGTGTTTCTATTTTGCTGGTTTTCTTCCTGGAGTATCATTCTGTGCTTTAATTTTGGATGTTTCTTTGCCTCTCCATTTTTGGCTGCCTCTCTTGTTTCTGTGTATTAGGTAGAGCTGTTATAGCACCCAGTCTTGGTAGAGCAGCCTCACATAGTAGCTGTGCTATAGAGCCCAGAGATACAGCTTCCCAGGCCACTCAGGCAGCCCACTCCCATGTAGGCTGTATGCACCTCCTATTGTAGTTGAGCCTTCACGGTTAGTGACATGCCAAGGGGATGGATTTACCCCTAGGCCATGAGGACTGGCCACAACCAGTACAGAGGCCCACCCCAAAGAACAGAACTCACTTAAATGTGTTGTGAGTGAAAGTAGTTGGGTGGTGTTCTGGCTGAAGCTACCAGCTGGGTGGGCTAGCTCTGGGGCTTCCTGGGAGGTGGAGGCAAAGGTAGCTTTGCTCCGGGCTACCAGCAAATGCTGTGCAGGTGGCTGCTGCTTGTGCTGGGCATAGAGGTGCCTGGGAAGAGCCCAGATGGGAAAAGAGGCTGGATGCTGCTATTGCTGGTCTTTCGGCTGCTTAGCAAGAGGTACGAGGCATGCTGAAGCCAGATGCTACTTGTTTGGGGTTTGAGGATCTTTGAGATTTTAGGAAAGTCACAGCATGAGCCAAGACAGGCCATTTGTATGCAAAAGCCAGTGGAAATGGCTTGGGTGGGTCCGCAAGTTGGACAGAGCACTCTCTCAGGGTATCACCAGAGTGGGGTCAACAGTGTTAGCCAGGTTTACAGAAACTGGCACCAGCCTGCTAGGTCTGTGTGGAGAGGGCAAAGGAACAATGGCCTCTGCCAGCACTTTTGCTCGGGAGGAAGCTGCCCTCCAGCCCCCGCCCCAAAGCCAGTCAATTCAGTTTTGTCCACATTTGTCCCTGGCACCTTTCAAACTACTGCTCCAGAGCCGGAGCTCCGAGCAAGTCTGCGAATTTCTGCAGAGGAGTGCCTGGGATGCTAAAAGCCCCTCGTCTCACTCAGCCACACTCCCCGCTGGTTTCTGCAGCTAGCAGTCATGGGGATTTCTCTTCCTGGCCAGAAAAATCCTGGGCCAGAGAGCTGCGTGTGGAGCTGGGACCACTTGCTCCTCACAGAAACCTCCAAAGCTTAGATATCCCAATTTTTAACCGCCACATGTGGGTATGGGACCAGTCCATTCAGTGTCGCTGCGCCTCCCACAAGCCTCGATGGGGTGGCTGTATCTCTCTTCTTGGGGCAATGTGGTACTTTCCAGAAGGCAGTCGACCTGGGAAGCTGCCAGGAGCCTGCAGAAGCAAGGCTGATGCAAGGGGAAGGGGAAGGTCCTGGCTGAGCTGCTCTGGCTACACAGGACAGTGGCCTGTAGCAGCTCAGGGCCTGCCTGGATGCCCTGAGGGCCCTGTGCTGCTCAGAAGTCCTCAGGGCTGGGAGAGCTCCACAGGCCACACATGCTTGTACAACATATGCCTTGTCATATGTGGCCTCCGCATTCTCTGCAGCCATCTGAGCACCTTTGATGGGAACACCCTCTTCTGCTGTTTCTCTGCGCCTCAGGTAGCCTCTGGCACTGCTCTGCCCTTATGTCAGCAGCCAGCAGAACACCAACAGCTCTCCACTTGGGTTCTTGTTGCGGCTCTCCTGTGCTGGCTCCAGTTCTTACTAGCACTAGGTAAACCAGCCTCTGTTCCACAGAGACCCCACCCAGGCCGCTTTTCTGCAGGGTCTATGAGTCCAAGGCCTTCCACAAGTCTCTGCCCACATCACTCCTGTATTGTGGCAGCCAAGAAAGTAAACAAATTCATGCTTTTGATATGCATTTCTCCTGAGATCATGAATTCATAGAGATGCTAGTTGCACTGGTGTGGAGAACCACACAGTATGCTATACAAATTCTGATGTATCCTGATGGTCCTACAGAGCAGGAACTCCACTTGCTGCTCTTTTTTTTAGACGTGGGAAGAATGTCACCCAGAGACCACGTGGCTGCATAATGTCCACCTGCAAAGCACCACCTAGTGGGGAGTTTTATCATGAAACTGTAATAATTATTTTTCTTACAGATTCTAACAATAAAAATTGATGACAGTAAGCAATGAATATTGTCACACCAAACTCACAGAACAGGAAAGACTCAAATGGGGACCTAAGTTGGAAGTCTTGCTCTTGGTCTTAAAATGAGAGAAAGGTCTGAAGACATCAGTAATAGCTGATTCGGGAACTTACGGCCACACTCAAGTTCATCAGTGAATGATACCTGTTACCTGAGGGCCAACCTACCAGGTGGCAGTTAGAGGAGGCCAGGTTGTGAGATACACATGCTCATTAAAGTATTTACCCATCAAAGCCTGTGAGTAAACGCTGCCAGCACGGCTACACCATGTTCCTTAGGCCCCCGCAAGTCCCTGCCACTGAGGAAGCAATGGGCCACATAGCTTCTGGCCCTGAGCACAGGGGCTGACTTGTGACTCGCTATCAGTCTCACCTGGGTCCAGGCACATGAACTTGCAGCACTCCTTGGGGTCCTTGCGGTACTGCTGGCAGCCCTGGGGCCGCTCACAGAGGGCAGCCACACACATCTCTGGCTCCCCTCCATGGCAGGTGCAGCTTAGACATGGGTCATCTCCTTTGGGGGTGAAATAGAACCCTTCATCCACCACATTGTCCTTGATGTCGACACACGTTTGACCTGTAATGGTACCCATAAACACAAATGTGTTACCAGCAGAACCAGCTCTGACTTTCCTCACAAACATAACAGAGGAGTTGGCAAGAAAGCCCTCTTGTTAGTGGTTGTTCAGGAGAGGTCACTATAGTACTTCATTAGGACAAAGCACAACTGGCCAAGGTATACCGAGCCATGAGCCTAGAGAGCAAGGACAGAGGACAGTGTCAGACTCCAGGGGAAAACCCACAAAAGTGTCTGCTTTTCAGGCGCCTAAATAATTTGTTCATTTATTTTTAAAGATTTTTTTTGTTTTAGAGAGAGGAGAAGAGAGGGAGTGAACGGGAGAGAAAGATCCAATCAGTTGCCTCTCACATGCTCCCAACCAGGGGCCAGGCCCCAAAACCTAGACGTATGTCCTAACTGGGAATCAAACCAGTGGCCTCCCAGTTTGCAGGACACCCAACCCACTGAGCCACACATCAGGGTTATACAGTTTACTTTTAAAAACCAGAATGGGTCTTTAAAAAACGTATTTATCTTAAAAAAAAAAAAAAAATGTATTTATCTGCAGGGAGAGGGGAAGGGAAGAGGAGAGAGGTGGGGAGAAACATTGATGTGAGAAACAGCAACAGGCTGCCTCTTGTATACACCCCAAATAGAGACCAAACCTATAACTCAGGCACATGCCCTGACTGGGAATTGAACTGGTGACTTTTTACTTTGTGGGACAATGGCCAACCAACTTGAGCCACACTGGCCAGGCAAAATCAGAAGGTGTCTTAAATGGGTCACCCAAGAAGTTGCTGGTTCTAGGGAAGATGGTCCACTAAGCCCACTACTGAGACACATTCAGTAAACACTGTGTGAGGCTGATCTGGGACTACAGAAGAAGGAATGACTGTGACCAGAGTCAGGAGTGGGCTGAGAACTCAGAGCCTTAAGCTGGCAGACATGACAGATGCCTGGGAAAGACCTAAGCAGGCGGTGGAGGTAGTCTCTAAAGGGATGCATGTTTAGTGAAAGACAAAGGGATATGAAAAGGAAGCTGGCTCAGCCTCTGAATAGGGTAGCAATGCCTACAAATGCTCTACAGAAATTCCATATCTGTTGGTCTATGCCTCACTGAAGAGTGGAGGCAAATATACATGATTCATGTAGTCAGGGAATTCCAGGACAAAAAACATTGTTCTCTGCTAGAAGAGAGAAGAAAGGAACGAGGAGTCATAATCATTGCCCAAGTCAAAGAACTTAGGAGCAGGCCAGCCAGGCTCATACCAGCCTTGGGTCCCAGCCTAGACTCTAGCAGCCTTCACCCCCAAGGGCAGCTCATCACCTTCAGAGTAAGGAGTGGGCTAGGCAGGGTACACCTGCTGCCTGGTATAAAATGGGTAAGTCGACTCATGGTCAACATCAAGGTTCAGAAATTAGAAAACCACATTCTCACAAGAAGCACCATTCTTTGTAGCTCACTAAAGGAGTCACATTCAAGGTGGCTTACTTCTTTTACAAAGGAACGAAGACTTCTCATAGCAGTTCTCAGCATACCAGCTGTGCAAGTCGTGGTGGCGAAGGGTGGGAAAGTGGAAGCACTGGAGCTGGGCGCAGAATATGCTGTCACTTTCAGACATGCCCGAGGCAAAGATGGGGTCTGGGGGCAGGAACACCTCTGAGGGACCTGTGGGGGTGACAAACGAGAGGACCATTACAATATAACGTCAACATCCCAACTGTGTGCATTCTTTACGGGGACCAAGGCCACCCCTAAAATGGACTATCTATCAAAGAGCTCATGGACCACCAAGCAGAGCTGTACTGCAATCACAGCATTCACTCACAATCTCCCTCAGCTTCACTGAGCACAGGTTTGGGCCCTGGGCCCAAAGGGCCTTGTTGCAGCGGAGTCAGGGAGGCAAGTACATGAATAAACCATACTGGGCTAAGCACAACTGGCTAGTACTTAGCCAGGGATGTTTAAATGTACAGCAACAACATGAAGAATGAAGTAATGGGTTATACCACAGTGAGGAAAATGTATGAGTTCATATGGATAAAAAGAACATAAATAAACAGGGGAGGGAAAGGAAAAGTTCTCCCTTACAACAGAATATTGACTGATAAATAGAGAAGGACTCAAGAAGGAGCCCACTGCATCTGCCATGAATGCATTAATTTAGATATAATTGTAGCTCCCACACCACCAGGAATATCAGCTGGCCAGGAGAACTCCTAGAAAGCACTTGTCCTTGGGGATTCACTCTCAGGTCCAGGGAGACTCTCTGTCATCCACTTAGCTACTGCCTTCTGGGAATCAGAAACCATCTTGCAGCCCAGGGTGGGAGTGCAGGGGTATTGCGCGAGGGGGCCGTGAACCTCTAAGCCTCTTTCCTAAGTCCCAAGAATCTATGGCAGCCTCCTGATCATTCTCCCTCAAGATTTAGTAAGTATTGGCAAGCTTCAAACTTATAAACAGGCATAGAGGGTACACTGGGCAAAACCAACTGGCCTTTGTGGAGCTGACGTTTGAGTGAGGTGTGTAAATAGTGGTGACAGATGCCGAGCAACAGAATAGTGAGGTATGCATATCAGAAGGTCACAGCTGCTATAGCAAAAAGAAAGCTGGAAAAAAAAAAAGAAAAAGAAAGAAAGAAAGAAAGCTGGATTACGGAGATGAAGGCAAACCTCAGAGCAGAAAACAGAGGAAGAGGAGTATGCTGATATTCCTGACACTGTTTGGGTTGGGGTCTCACACCATCCATAAGGTCACTGCTTTGCTAGGAATCAAGAGATCCTGCATCTAACCACAGTCATGGCTAAGGTTTATTACAGTGATGCAGCAAGATACACCAGCAGCAAGGGAAAAATCCAGGCCAGCCTCCCCCAGCACAGGCCTTCCAGGTAGGAAGGTGCCATCGAGTGGATTGTTACTAGCAGCACTGAAACACGTTTTTCTGCTCAGAAAAGCCTGGTGCTGACTCCCCTGTCTGTTGTCATTCCAGAGTCACCAAGGGAAGCAGGTGTTCACCACAAATCCCAAGTTGTGCAGTCCGAGCCACCTGGCATAGCAGGCTCCACCTAATCCCCACGCCGGCTCCACATGCTAGCCAGGGCCAGCTTGGCTTTGCTGCCTTCTGTACTGCACTGGAATGAGCCCTGAGCCAAGAGGCAGTGGTCCAGGGAGGGCTTCAGTGGGAACAAAGGTGCCCGTAGAAGAAGAGCAGACTTTCCTGTGGCTGAAAATGAGGGCCAGGGGGCTGGTAGAAGGGGATGGGGGACAGAAAGAGCACTGCAGGCCCAGTGAGGACAGTGCCTTTGTGGGAGGAGAATCATGAAAGCTGGGGACACAAGAGTAGAGAACTCGAGGAGATTGGGAGGGGTCGGGGTGGCAGCAAGGAGATTAGGCAGGCAATGGTGGCTGAAGTAACATAGGTGAGTGACAGCAGTTTTGGTGGCTGTAATCTGGCGATGAGTGATGAGATTCAGGGTGCGTCTGAAAGGGCGTGAGATATGAGAGGAGCCAGGGAGGACGCCTCCATCTGGGGCTCCAGCAGATTCCTCTATTTTAATGTTAGCTGTCTTGTAGTTTTCCTTCAAGTTTTGGATTTTCAAATTTCTTAGCCCTTAAGAGCTTATCCTTCCCCCACTGATTTACACCAGCTGCAAACTTTGTATGCTTATTTTTATGCCCTAATTAAAGCTCTTAACTATAAAAGGAGGACACTTAGTCTAGAAATCTGGCCAGTAAGAAGCAACCATGGGTTCCAGAGAAAAACCCAGCCGGTAATCATAGCCCTCCCTGGAGCGTGGGGCCCGTTCCTCTGTCCCTGCAGCAGGTTCCTGTACAGGCCAGGCAGCACTGATGAGAGGGGGTGGAGGGAGGAGAGGAGACTAGCAACACCCTCCATTCAGAACAGCAGACCCTGACTTCAATTCAACAACACTTCAGAAATGCTTACCTTTAAATCCTACCTCCCAGTGACCTTCGAAGGAGTGGTTCCGGCTGGTGACAATATACTGGTAGCCAACCCACAACCTGCGAGAGCAAAAACGTAGGGTCCTCAGCGTGGCAGCAGGGAGCCAGTCACTGACTAGGCATGAGTGTATTTCAATACTTACACTGACCACTACAGTACTGAACTTCTAAAGTACTAATGATTTTTTGAAGTTTCTGGTACTTAATTTGAATAAAAGATGTTAAAATTCTAAATAAAATTCACAGGTCAGAAAAAGCTTTATCTTGAGTGACTCCTGATAAGGCTGTTCGGATTAGTTGATCCAATAAAGCTTTCACATTCTAAGTAAGACCAACCTCATTCAGGGTGGACATAGAGCCCCGTGAATACAATTCTGTGAATACACTGAAGGCACAGAACAGTGCCCTCTCAAGAAGTGAATTTGATGGCCTGTGAATTAACCTCAGTAAGAACCAACCCCTGTAAAGCATACGCCGCAGTGGTGGCTAGAAGCTCGCCCAGGCCTGCAGCTGCAGCTGAGCACACACTGAGCAGCATGGAGGGGTTGTGCACGCAGACCTGGCCAGCTACCACAGGCCCCTGCTGACTGTACCCTCACCCCAGCCTTCCAGCCAGCCCTGGAGATGCCTTTGGCAGGACCACTGCCATCGGGATAGCCCTGGCATGATGCCACTCTGCTCCTTCAGCCTCTTGCCATACACATGCCTATCTTGAGGAGACAGGGTGCTTCCCCATTCATGAGGCTGAGCCCTCTCGCTTTTCCACAAACTTACAACCACCTTGTGAGCTAGGAGTTATTTTTCTCACTTTGTAGCTGCGTAAGGAAAAACAGCATGGTCTCGTAATTTGCCAATGTAATTGGATATGCTGGGAAGAGTCCAAGCACAGCTCTGATCTTAAAAAGCTCTCTGTTCACCTGACATGATCATCTTGTTCCTGTAGCAGCCTATGCAATCACTGGGAGGGAGAACAGGGTCTGGAAACTCCTGGGATTCACACTCCTGCCCCCAGCAGTGTGGATGGGGCAGTAGGAGGCTGCACATGACAGGCCTCAGCACTGCCTACCCTGACAACCCAGGGCCTGGGAGGTGCCAGTAGTTGGCCAGTTTCCACACTTTTTCTTCAATGCTACAGAGCCTGGGGGTTAGGAGCCAGGCTCTGGAGCCAGACTGTCTGGTTGGAAACCAGGCACACCCCAGCGAGTGTACCGGCAGTCTTATGTTTGCCTACCTAGGCCTGTCTTCACGACCACCGGTCTCCTGTGGTTTCTGGGAGGACTGAACGAGTGAGCCCATGGAAAGCACTGAGCAGAGGGCCTGGCAGAACCCACCTTCTCAAAAGGGACTACCACCCACCCATGCACCCCTTGTGCTGGGCCCACAAAGGCCCACATTGAGTAGTCCCTCCTGATGCAGGCTGGGTCTCCTTGAGGTCAGCAGCAATAGCTTAACCTACAGAGGAGGATCAATAAAACACACTGGCTGGCTATTGCTTCTCGGCCTTTTGGCTATCAAGTGTAAAACGGACTGGCTAAGGTGACACAAGGTGGCAGCCTATCTCTGCCCTTCCAAGAGCGCCCACCCCATCTCAATGCCCACTCTAAACCCCTGGAGCTCTCTTCATTTCCAGTAGGTGGAGTTACTCTCCCCCAATTTGTCAGCTACTGGCTATGCCTCAGGGCTGCACAGCGACCAAGAGGCTATGTGCTTGGTGGGCTATGGCCTTGACCCCCAAGCGGCTTGGTCCCTCACCCAGGACTTACTTATGCTGGTCCTGCCAAGTAAAACTCCGCTCTGGCTGGTCCCATTCCTGGGCCAGGATGAAGCGCAGCTCCTGGTCGGTGGAGAAGGTGGCAAGGGAGCCGTTGACACGCTGGCAGGTCTGCAGAGCGTCCCAGTAGTTCTCCCCGCCCAGGTAGACCCTGTAACAGCTGGCCGTGCCTTCGTAGTGGTGCCATCCTGTTGGGCACTTCCCTAGGAAACATAAAGGACAAAGGGGAGATGACCCCCAAAATTAGGATCCTTACTCTAAGACAAAATTGTATGTGCTGCTCAGAAATCACCCTAGCCAAAAGGGGCAACAGGCTCAAGAGGAACCTCTGCCTCCAAGCCACGTATTCTGTGAAACGCGTTTTCTCTAAGGCACAAGTATATCCCATTTCTATAAGGTCTTGAATTTACTTCATAGTAAAGACTGGCTGCTCGATTCTTTTGATAAAAAATATGGATTTCATTCTCTGATTAAGTCTGGTTGACAAGATGGCAGCACTGCCTATACCAGCTCACTGCAAAGCCTGGTGGGAACGAGCAAGGAGGCTCCTGGCTGCACTGCCCTCACTGCCCCAATGCTGGCTCTCTGGTCACCCTGCCAGCAAGCCCACTGCTTCCTGAGTCTACTCCTGGGCCCTCCTTTCCTGTTCACATGGGTGCTGGCCAGCACTCTGCTAAAACAGAAGCTCAGGAGATCAGAGCCAGAAGGGCCAGAGATTGTGGGACCAACTCCTGTCTCCCACAGATGAGAAAATGAGGCTCAGGCAGTTCCATGGTGGGTAAAAGCCAAAGTCAGAGTCTCCACTAGATGAGCTGGGCCAGATATCTCCTTGTCAGGCGGCCCCACCCACAGCATCCACAAGGCTCCGCACCATATATACAGCTGGCGGTGGGTGAGGGCAATGACCTGTTCCTACAGGATCTATAGCCTTCAAATGGTAGAGTACCTACCTCCTAACTAAGAGTACACTGACTAAGAACAATTGTTTTTAATAAAGTCAGTTAACAAAATACCATTTTTTGATGCATCTACTCCTATGTGGAACTAGTGAAACTTCTTAAGGCTTTTTTTCCTTCAAGATTTTATTCATTATTTTCAGAAAGAAGGGCAGGAAGGAAGGAAGGGAGAGAAATGGCAATGTATGGTTGCCTTTCACCTGCCTCTAGCTACAGACCTGGCTTGCAACCTGGTTATGTGCCCTGGCTGGGGAATCAAACTAGCGACCTTTGGGTTCACAGGCTGGTGCCTATCCACTGTGCCACACCAGTCAGGGACTAGTGTACAACTTTTGATTGAATTGGATCAAGTGGTCAGGGGGAAAGCTCATGTTTTTATCATTTAGAGCACGTGTGTGTAACTTATGAACAATGGCACAGCGCCACCTGCCCACAGGGAGGGCCTGCTTACATGTGATGGTGCTCACAGGAGAATGATGCCTGACCACCCTGAACGGCTGCTTTCAAAGACCCACTCATACCCCTTGCATAAGTAAGTGGCACTAGGAGAGCCAGGGACTACGTGGCATTGTCAGGCTTTGGTCACCAACAGGGCAGGTCTGCAACTTACTGCTGAAGCGAACAGGCTGTGCCACATTCACCGCGTGGAAATGCGTGGGGTCGCCACCTCGGGCCCGCCCCTGCCTCGAATCCACAGCCTCCTTCCCATGGTATGGACGTGAGTCCCCAGTCACTTCTGCAAGTGAAAAAGAGAAGCAGGCTCCTGTAAGCGCTGTTCTTGCAGCAGCGAGGTCAGGCCATCTAAGCCTGGAGGACCAGACGTCGATGAAGCATGTATTCCATTTATTCCTTTCCTTAACTCAATAAAACATTGCTGTTTGTAGCAAACAGGTCACATGCAAGTTGTATACAAATGATCCCTTAGCAGTCTTCATTTTTTTTTTACTACTATTGCAAACCAATGTCTTTCCTTCATTGCATTTTCTAACAGGCCACTGCTAGCACAGCACAGGGTCAGCCATTCCCGAGGACCATCTCTCAGCAGCTCTCAGCCCCAGGGAAGTTTGCCAGAGCCCAGGCTGCCCTCCCACCGCAGGCTGCCCAGGAGCCTCCCCTGTTAGCATGAAGGGGGAACTGCTGCGTGTGACCCCTCAGCACTGGGCCTGAGCCGCCATCTGTCTACCTCCACACTGGTCTCTTTCGCAGCCTCATGGTTAGGTAGGGTCTCTGTACACTCTTGCCCGGCTCCCTGTGCCTGGCATAGGCCCTGATGTGTAGCAGGCCTCAATCCATGGTTGGAAGTGTTAGCAGGAAGCTGAAGAAGAGGAAGAATTCTAGCTTCATGTGTCATGGTCTAAGAGTCATTTGCAGGTTGGTCCTTCCAGTATCTTTCTGGGGTTCTCCAACCCACTACATAGGAAAGGGCCAGAGGCAGTACCTCTCCTGAGCCCCCTCCTCCCCACTCTGCCCCATGGAGGCACCTTGGCACACAGTGAGGGCTACCTGGTACCAGATCAGGAGACAGTGATAAACTGGGTCTGCAGAGGTACACAGAGACCACAGATACCCGAGCCCTCAGCTTGCATGGTTGGCCTGACACAGTGGACATGGCTTGGCTTGGCTTGGCAAGGGGTGTGGCATGGCATGGGGGTGTGGTGGGGGAACCATGGTGAGTCAAAGGCAAGGGGATGCAGGGTGGGGTGGTGTCCCAGAAATCTACCTTCCCTGACTCTGTGGCTGGCAATTAGTCCCAATGACTAAAGCTTCTCAGCCATCTGGTTCTGCTATGATCACAGGCTCTGATGTTTTTACTTCATAAATAACCTATTTTTCTCGTTATAAAATAAATATTCAAAGTGAAATACTTGAAAAATACGGAAGTTTGAATGAAAAGAAAAAACATATTGACCATTACTATGTCAGGGTCCACCCTTCAGTCTTTTTCTGCCTAAATCCTTAAAATATTGGGATCTCATAAAATATTCTATTTTAGGATTTCCTTTGTAAGCTTAAGACTATAGGTAAACATTTTTCCATATTCTTAAATAAACTTAAGATCACTTTTAATGGTTGAATAGCATTCCGTGAATGGATGTCTTTAACCACCACAATCTCCTATGGTGCAGTTTAGGTTATTTGTACTTTTCCATTCCTCTCCAAAGGTTGCACTGAATACTTGTGTAGAAATCCCTGTGTCCATCAGTTCTGGTCCTCTCCCCAACTAAATATTCAGGAGAGTGTTCCCAGCTCCATCTCAGCCCTTGTGATGGAAACTAGGTGCCATTTGATTGTGAATCGATCATTCTAAAATATAGTATGTTCTGCCAGTGTCTGAGATATATTCAACATAAAGCAAAGGTATCAACGGAGAAGCATCTTTAAGGCCTTTAGAGCAACCTCACCACCAGCACAACCACCTCACTTGCTGCTGCCCCTGTGGAAGATGGCCTAAGGCTGCAGCTGCTCTTCCAACACCCCACCACAGGGGCCAGCGGCACCACCTCTCTAGGACTGGAGTATTCCATGCACACACCCAGAGCACACTGCTCCCAAGAGGAGACTGACAGCTCAGGCACAGGGACAGCACTACGAAGTCTTCCTCCCTCTCCCTCAGGCAGGCAGAGAACCGGGAAGATCCACGCTGGCCTGCTGAGGAAGGGTGGATTTAGGATTGGCAGATGAGGGAGGCGAACAGAAGGGCTTCCCAGCAGAGGGTATAGCTTGGGCAAAGGCAGACGTGTCTGGGACAGCCCTGAGGACAAGCTTGGGTGTGGCAGAAGCTACGCCTAAATTTTACATCTCCCTTCTATCTACTCAAATGAGGAAGACTTGTGATTCCATTTTGTGTCTCAGCCTCTTCCCCAGACCAAGAACAACAGCTGGCCTATGACAGAGTTTAGGAAAAAAACTTAAGTAGAGAAAGAATTGTGGCAAAATGCTATCAGCTGGTGAAGGCAGGTAAAGGCTGTATGTGTCTTCATTGTACTACTTTTGCACCTTTTCTGCAGATCAGCGACTTCTCACGTTACAATTTGGGGGAGAGGGTAGGTGACACACCCAGATCCCATGCCCCACACTTAGGTGCTGTCAGGCAACCCTGCACTCTGGCAAAATGTGAGAAGGTAAAATAGGTGGTTGCTGAGTTGTGGGACAAGTTCAGCTGCAAGTCAGTTTTGTAGTTGGAGAAGGGAGGGCAGATTCCCAGCTCTTTCTTCTCTAAGCTCCCAGAACCCAAGCCTCCAAGCAGACTGGAACATTCCTCCATGGAAAAATCTGACCAGCCCAAGAAGAAGATCCAAAGGGGAGGAGATCCCTGATGGAGACAGTCCAGCTGGTTCACCGTCCAGAGACCCAGAAGCTTCAAGTTGCTCTGCCATTCACAGGCCAGGACCACCCACCTGAGGAAGTCTTCAAATGACATACAGAGACCAAAACCACAAAGGAAAACAACACATTTAGAAACAAGTAAAGATAGATGAAAAGTTAAACAAAACATGCCATTAACATCCTCAAAGACTATATTGTACCCACAAAATACACCCCCCCCCCCCAAGAAAAAGCACTCTTGAAAATAAATGCAAACATGATGGCAAAAATAAAAACTCCTTAAAACTTCCTAAAAGTAAAATAAAAAGACAAGCAGATGAAAAACTGGAGAACCTTAAAAAATTGAACATCATTCCAAGAGCTCCAATTTCCAATAACAGAAGTTCTAGAAACAGAGACTAGATACATGGAAAAGGGAAAAAAATACTAGTGGCTTTCCCCCATAAACTGAAAGACATGTGTTTCTAAAATAAAAGACCCATTAGTGGCCAGCCCAATGTACCAAAGATACAATTTTCAGGAAGAAACAAATTATGTATATTCAAAGAACCATCAACAACATTGGGGGCTAGTAAAAGATGGAGGAAGATCTTCACAATTATAGGGAAAAATTATTTCTAGCTTATAATTCTAAAATTCAGCTCAAATTCAGCCCAATCTATCACTTGTGAGGGAAAAAAAAAAAAAAAGGCATTTTCAAACATGCAAACAAGGAGTCAAACACTTTTGCCCTGGCTGTTATGGCTCAGAGGATTGAGTGCCAGCCTGCAAACCAAAAGGTCACTGGTTCAATTCCCAGTCACACTTTTGCCCTGGCTGTTATGGCTCAGAGGATTGAGTGCCAGCCTGCAAACCAAAAGGTCACTGGTTCAATTCCCAGTCAGGGTACATGCCTGGGTTGGGGACCAGGTCCCCCTCCCTGCTCTCTAAATAAATAAATAAAACCTTAGAACAAAACTTTTTTTCTCCTGTGTTCCTTTTCTGCAGAAGTAATCAGAAGAGGCAGTGCACTGCTTAAATGGAGGAATAAACAAAACAAGACACCAGAAAAGAGACACAGGGAGAAATTGATTCTCCATGTTGATGGAGAAGGGAGATCTCAAGGAGATGGGAAGGTGGGCAGCAGACCCTGGCAGCACTACACCCGACTGGCACAGTCAAGGTAGAGAGATTACAGGACTGGCAGAAGATTACAAAATGACTGGCAGAAACTGTGACAGATCTATACCTGAGGGAAAATTGGCAAAGAGTTCCTGCTAAGAAGTTTTATTTTTATTTATTTATTAAAATATTTTATTTATTATTTTGAGAGGGGAAGGGAGAGAGGCAGAGAGAGAGAGAGAGAGAGAGAGAGAGAGAGAGACACACACACATTAATGTATGGTTGCCTTTTACCTGTCTCCAGCTACGGACCTGGCTGGAGATCTGGTTGGAGACCTGGCTGGGAATCGAACCAGCAACCTTTGGGTTTGCAGGCCGGCACCTTATCCACTGTGCCACCAGCCAGAGCTAAGAAGTTTTACTTTTTTTAAAGAAAATGTATATCTACAGCCGCTTTGGAAAACAACCAGCAGTTTCTTAAAAAGGCAAACATAAACTTACAACATGACCTAGAAATTCCATCTTCGCCCAAGAGAAATGAGAGCTTATGTCTCATCAAAAACGTGAACACTGAAGTTCATAGCCACTTCATGCACAAAGTGGAAGCAACTCAAATACCCATCAAATAATGAGTGGCTAAACAAAATATATTATTATCTATACAAGGAAATATTTGGTGAGGAAAACTAGCAAACTACTGACGCATGGATGAACCTCAAAAACATTATACTAAGTGAAAGAAGCCAGACACAAAGACAATTGTATGACTCATTTTATATGAAGTGTCCAGAAAAACAATTCTGTAAGAGACAGAAAACATATTATTAGTAGGTCACTGGGAACAGGGGAAGAGAACAGGGAGAAAATGCAAATGGACACAGGGATCTTTTGAGGGTGATGAGAAATGTTCTAAAATTACGATGGTGGATGATTGCAGAATTCTGTTAATTCACCAAAAATCACTGACTTGTACGCTTTAAAAACCAGTGGATCTTATGGCACATAAATTAGCAATGAAGATGTTTAAAAATGGAAAGACTCACAGGACATATACAAGGTTATTTTTTAAGTACACAGGTAGGTTTAAAGAAAATGACGTAGCCCTGACTAGTGGCACAATGGATAAGGTGCCGGCCTGCGAACCCAAAGGTCACTGGTTCGATTTTCCAGCCAGGGCACATAACCAGGTTGCAAGCCAGGTCTCCAGCTAGGTCTGTGGGTAGAGGCAGGTGAAAGGCAACCATACATTGATTCTTCTCTCCCTCTATGCCTCTCTCCCTTCCCCTCTATCTAAAAAATAAAACGAAAGAAAATGACAAGAAAAACATTTTGCCAAGTGAAAGAAGCCATACACAAAAGACCACATGGTGTATGACCCCAGTTCTGTTTTATGTGCAGAAGAGGCAATCCAGGCAGCTGGATTAGTGGTTGCCAAGGGCTGAGGTTTGAGAAGAAATGGAGAGTGCTTGCCGATCATCCTGGGGTGACAAAATGTTCTAAAATTGATTGTGGTGATGGTTGCACAACTGTGAATATTCTAAAAACCACTGTGTAATGGAGCCTCCCTAACACAGGACTGCCCTAGGGCCTTTACCCAATGGGAAACCTGACATTGCCAAGTGCTGATGTGGACTCCTAGCTCCTTAAGGACCTTGCTCCTAGCTCCTTTGTTCAGGATCTCACTCTATGTATCGCTTTATCTGGCTGATTCATATCCTTTAACATCCCTTGTAATAAATCAGTAACCCAGTGAGTAAACGGGATTTTCTGATTTCTGTGAGCTATCTAACAAATTAACTAAACATAAGGAGGTCTTTGAAACCTCCCATCTACAACTGGTTAGTCAGAAGCACAACTAAGAGTTTGGGCTTGTGGTTGGTGTCATGAAAGAATATTCAATTTTTCCCTGGCCAGTGTGGTTCAGTGAATTGAGCACCAGCCTGCTAACCAAAGGGTCGAGAGTTTGATTCTCATCCAAGGTATATGCCTGGGTTGCAGGTCCGGTCTCCAGTTGGGGATGCATGAGAGGCAACCACACATTGATATTTCCTCCCTCTCTTCTCCCTTCCTTCCCCATCTGTATAAATAAATAAAATCTTTAAAAATATATATTCAATTTTGACAAATGCTTTTTTTTGCATTTTTGCACTGTGATCCCCCCCCCCCGCCCCCACATTTTGTTATGTGTGTACTATACTGATGAGTTTGTTAGACCATTCTTGTATTACAAGCATAAATGCATTTGGTCATGGTGTATAATCCCTTTAATGTGCTGTTAAATTCTGCTTGCTAGTACTCTGTTTAGGATTTCTGCATCAGTGTTCATGGGATATTGGCCTATAATTTTCTTTCAGCAGGTTCTGTGTCTAGGAATTGGTCCATTTCGTCTAAGTTATCCAATTTGTTGACAAATAATTCTCCAAAATACTCTTATAATCCTTTTTATAAAACTGTTAGTAATGTCCTAACTTTCTTTTCTTTTTCAAAAGATTTTATTTATTATTTTTAGAAAGAGGGGAAGGGAGAGAGGCAGACAGGGAGAGAGACATCAATGTATGGTTGCCTTTCACCTGCCTCCAGCTACAGACCTGGCTGGGAATTGAACCAGTGACCTTTGGGTTTGCAGGCCCACCTTATCCACTGTGCCACCAGCCAGGGCAGTGATGTCTCAACTTTCATTTCTTATTTTAGTTATCTGTATGTCTTCTCTTTAATCTGGCTAAAGTTTTGTCAATTTTGTTGCTCTTTGGATTTACTGATTTTTCTCAATTGTTTTTCTATTCTCTATCCTCTGCCTCCTTTGGGTTTAGTTTGTTCTTTTTTTAGTTCCTTAACATGTAAAGTTAGGTTATAATTGGAAATCTTTCTTTTTTAAAATTTATGCATTTATAACTACATATTTTTCTCTTTATGAGAAATATTCTCATAAATATTATTTTCATTGCTCTGTTGTGTTTTCATTTTCATGTCTCAAGATATTTTCTAATTTGCTTTGTGATTTCTTCTTAACAGTGACCTTTACGAGTGCGTTAGTGAATTTCCCCCAGCTCCTGACTAGCTGGTTAGTGATCTGCACTCCAAACTTGTCTGTCTCTCTTTTGCTGAGCCATCCTCTCTTGCCAAATGCATGGTCTTAACAGCCCCAGGAGCATTGTGGCCATGGGCTCCACATGAAGCCTCCAGGAGGGAGCTTGCAACAAGACAGCAGCTGGGAACAAGCTAGGCCACCTGGATGACCGTGTAGCAGCTGCTTGCAGGCTTCAAAGGGCTGTATTTTAAATTGGAGCAGGGCCTTGGCTGCTGTGGTTCAGTTGGTTGGAGTCATTCTGCACAGTGAGGGGTCACTGGTTTGATTACTGGTCAGAGCATGTGCCTGGGTTGCGCCTGATCCCCAGTTGCGAGGCACACAAAAGAAGAGGCAGCAGATCAATGTTTCTTTCACACACTGATGTTTCCCTCCCTATTTTACTCCCTACCTTCCCCTCTAAGTAAAAAACAAATAACTTGGAGCAGGAACTCCAGACACTGGCTTTTGTCTTGGTCTTGCTGAGGAGATCGGTTTTGAGACAGGAGTCCACCATTCTCTCAGGTCATGCAGCACCTGAATAAAACCCCTTTCCTTTTACACCAGCATCTGCCTTAGGAGTTTGGCTTTTGTGGTGGTAGGCAGATGAACCCTCCTTTTTTGTTCAGTACCATAATTTCAAATGTCCTGTCTTCAAGTTCATTTAGTTCTAGCCCTGGTTGGCCCAGCTGGTTAGAGCAACAAGATTTGGGTTTCCTGGTCAAGGCACACATAAGACTCAACTGATGAATGTATAAATAAGGAGAACAATAAATTGATGTTTCTCTCCAACCCGCCAAGAAAAATCCATTTTTATAAAGTTAAAACAAACATTTAGTCCTGCCTGGTGTGGCTTACTGGATTGAGCGCTGGCCTGCAAACAGAAAGGTCACTGGTTTAATTCCCAGTCAGGGCACATGCCTGGGTGTGGGCCAGTTAAGCACCGCAGTTGGGGGTGCACCAGAAGCAACGGATCAATGTTCCTTCATACATCAATGTTTCTCTCTCTCTCTTTATCCCTTCCCCTTTCTCTATAAATAAAGTCTTCCTTCTGCCTGTTGAGCCCTCCTAGTGAATTTTTCAATTCAGTTATTTGGTTCCTTTTTTTCCTCTTTATTGGTATTCTCATTTTCTCCATATAGTTTTCCAAGTTACCTGTAGTTCTTCATGATTTCCTTTAGCCTCTGAGCACATTTAATATAGTCTTTTAAAAAAAAAATAAGATATTAATTCTTGCTACCTTTTTTAAACTAAATACTTGTTTTCTTTTTTAAAAAATTTCATTGTTGTTATATTACATCCATCCCCTTTTTGCTCCCCTCCGTCCCCCTCCCCATCCACCCATTCCCCCCAAAGTCAATCCCACCTGTTGTCCATGTCCATGGTACCTGTTGTCCATGTCCATGGTTCCTTTATACTAGGTTCTTGTCTCAACTGCTCCCCTTCCTTGCCTCTGCCTCCTCCCTCCCCCCAACCCCCATATAGTCTTAAAGCCTATGTCTAGTAATGTCAGGGATAATTTCTGCTACTTAATTTTATTCCTTTAAGTGGGCCAGATGTTCCTGTTTGGTTTTATGCCTTATGTTTTTGCTGTTGAAAATAAGGCACCTGAAGGAACAGCCACCTCTCCTAGTTTTTGCAGACTAGCCTTGCTTTGGGGAAGTCCTTCACTAATTAGCAGGGCTTGTTCTGACATATATCTTCCCAGTACTTGCATCTTATCTGGGCCCAAGTATGAACTTTTTTGATTCCTAAGTATACAAAGCTGCTTTTAGGGAGGCCAGCCAGCTTCTCAAGGACTTAGATATTCTATTCTATTCCTTCAACGTTAGTCCCCTGCCCTAGGCATCTGAAGCTCTGAGGTCCCCTACTCTACCCCTGCAGGTTTCCTGAATTATTTCCTGAATTGTTTCCACTACTTGTCACAGCCTGAAATCTAAACTATGCTGGTTTTCCCTCCTTGAGCTATTGAGTCACACAGGAAACCAGTAGCTCAGGCATCCTCCAGGCAGTTTAAATGTTACCAGTAAGGCCTGCCCTGCTCCCTCCTGTTAGAGGCAAGCAATTAGATATTGGGCTGTTGTTTCCTTCCCACCTGTCTTCCAGGTGGGGCAGGAATGGGGCAAAGGTGATTAGATGTTACAAAACTTCCTACCATTTGAATAGTTTTTTCTTGAGTAGGTGTTCCTCTAGTTGCTGTAGACCTTTGAATATTTCTAGAGCTTCTATAGTTATTTTAGCCAGACTCTAGTTGTTTATTTTTATTTATTTTAAAATTTTATTATTTTTAGAAGTGGGGAGGGAGGAAGAAAGGGAGAAAAACACCAATGTATGGTTGCCTTTCACCTGTCCCTAGCTACAGGCTTGCAATCTGGTTATGTGCCCTGACTGGGAATCAAACCAGTGATCTTTGGGTTCGCAGGCCAGTGCTCAACCCACTGAGCCACACCAATCTAGTTGTTTTTAAAATGTATCCGTAGGGGAATGAGGATTTGGATTTTCCTAGATAGCCATTTTGCTGATGTAGGAATATATTTTTTAAAGTTTTCTTTTATCCCTATCCCCTTAATTATAAAATAACTGCTGCTATATATTGAAGCATCATTTTGTGCCCTGCTCTAGGCACTGTCAACCTATCATGCTATTAAGCCTCACAACAACCCTAAGAGGTGGGTACTGGACCACAGCCAGTGGAGGCGGGGGTACCGGCCTCAGCAGCTTGTTTCTCCTCATGTTTAACCATTGCAGCAGAGTTGGCCACCTCGAGCCCCTCTGTTCTGGTCCTTTTGGTCTAGAATACTTTGTCCCAAGTCTGGTGAGCATCCTGTAGATGTTTTCTTCAAGTCTAGAACACTGGCTGCTATTCATGTTTATGAGGATAATGGTCAAGTCCTAGAAGCTTGTGAGCACTAAAGGCTAGGTGTTGGTAGGGCCAGGTAAGCATCATGGCGGGTACCACAGTAGGAAAGCTAGCCTTTTAGCTGGGAACCCTCCATTACGTTGATACCTCTTAACACCTCTTCCATGAAGCGACATTCTCCAGGAGACTCCTCTAGTCCTCTGACTGGGGAAGCAGATCTGTGTGCTAGCCATTGGGAAGCAGGGCAGAACAGATGGCTGAGGTTCTTTCTCACTTGTCCCCTAGATAATTTCTTACTTTCTCTGTTTTCTACTTTCATGACATCCCCCCAATGTCTCCTATTTTGCTAAGTTTAAGTCCAAGAGCTATCTAATGGAAATATAATGCAAGCTATGTTTCAACAAGATGAATTTTAATTTCATTTAATCCAATGTATTCAAAATACTGTAATTTCAACATGCAGTCAATATAAAAATATAAAAAGTATTAATCAGATATTTCATTTTTTTAAAACTAAGTCTTTAATATCAGATGTATACTTGACACACCTTAGTTCAAAACGGCCACATTTCAAGTGCTCAGTAGCCACAAACGACTGATGGCTACCATACGGGACAATGTATGTCTGGAAAAAAAGCTTCATGTATACTGGTGGGAGAAAAAGCCATCTGGCTATGATGAGGGAAGAAGGAAGCTGGATGGTGAAGGAATTCCCCAACCCCGGTCTGTTTCCACACCAGGGCCCACCAGCAGCAGCATTCAGAACTTCTCTTTCAGGGGTGCTACTCGTCAAACAGCTCATTCCCTGGTCATCTCTCTCAAGTTGGCCCATGGATACAGTTTCTCTGCTAGGCTAAGTCAGCTTCACTCTCCCATCTACGGGCTTGCCTTAGATGGGACAAAAACAAACAAACAAACACAACCACGGCCCTGGCTGGTGGCACAGTGGATAAGGCACCGGCCTGCGAACCCAAAGGTTGCAGTTTCGATTCCCCAGCCAGGGCACATAACAAGGTTGCAAAACAGATCTCCAGTCAGGTCTGTGGCTGGAGGCAGGTGAAAAGCAACCATACACTGATGTCTCTCTCCCTCTCTGCCTCTCTCTCTTCCCCGCTTTCTAAAAATAATTAAATAGAATCTTAAAAAAACAAACAACCCCCCCAAAAAAAAAACAGCTGTATAATATCTCATTTATTGCAAAGAATATACTATACATATAAAAATAAAGCACACTAGTAAAATATAGTTATGAACACCCATCCCACCTGACTTAACTCAAACATCAGCTTAGGACCGAAACTACATGTTTGCTTCTTCCAGTATTATTTCTCTGTCTCCCCACTGGGGAGGGACCAGGAGTCTAAATTTTGTACATCACTGCTTTACCTTTCTTTCAGTGTACCATACATGTATGTTTCTGCAAATAACAGTCAACAAATAACATGCCATCAACTCAGAATTCTGGGCTCCTGTAGGATAGACTTAATTTTTCTCTATGGGGAGAAGACACAGGAACCTATGTCTTAGGAACCTACGTGACTAAGTCAACAACTAAGTCAACACCTAAACTAAGCAGACTTGTAACCCTCTGTGCCAACCACATGACCCAAAGAGAAATCAGATCTAGTCCTTGTGTTCAGCAAGTCCACAGTGCATTGACAGATGAACAATATGAACCCCAAGAGTGCTTACCACTGTTGTCAGTATCTTTAACAACCCTAAAAACTAAGCCAAAGACACTTTGAAACAGCAGATAAGCCACACTTCCATTTTAAAGCAAGCATAGGATCACTTGGTTCTTTGTTCAGAAAATTATGTAGGAGGCTAGATACGAAGTCTCACCCTGTAAGTCAGACCAGTGAAGCTCCCAGGCACTGGTCCTCACCAGGCTAACCTACATCACATAGTACCTACATCACAAGTACTGGGAAGGTCCTGGTCTCTGGGCTGTGACCAACAAATGACCAGGAAGGCTCTCAGATGCAGGGCTATCCCAGAGGCTCCTAACTCAGCCACCATCATCCTGACTCTCATTTGGAAAGGCAAACACCTTAACTACAGATATGCACATCCAATGAAGGAAGAACAGGCACAGGGATGATGAAAAGGGGTCTTTTTACAGGCAGTCAGCTTCATGGGCAAATGCACTCTGAAGAGATCACCTGTATTTCTTATTTTGGGACACCCCCCCCCACAACGAACTATCCCAAGCTTAAATGCTGAATTCTACTTGATATCCCACCTGATCCCCTTGGTTGAAGTTAATCAGTTTTCTTCAGCACCTGACCCATAGGAATTACAAACATTCCTTTCCTGAATGCTGAAAAGAATCCTGTCCTAGGCCAGGTCCTGCTGAGAAAGATAACAGGTCTCCTGCCCTCAGGGAGACTCAGTCTGGAAAGAGAGATCAAGCAGGGCACAAGTGATGGTAAGCACTACCAGTTCTATGTGTTGTCAGAAGGGACAGAATATGGATTTGTAGAAGCCAAACTACAGCCAGTGGGCCCAGAGATACCTTCTTGTTTAGAATCAGCGAGCCAAGCTTTGAAGGATAGGCAGACGCTGTCCATGCAGAAACAGAACAAGGGGATTCCAGGAAAAAAGAAATGCAAAAGCAAAGCATGTGGCTAGGACATTCTTAATTGGGTGAACACAGAAAGCAGCCTTACTGAGTCACTGAGGGGAAAATAGTGATAAATTGGTTTGGCACAAAAGCAAGCCGGGTTGTGAAGAAATCTGAATACAAGGCTGAAGAGTTTAGGTCTGAGATTCTTATGCTAGAATAAGACACCCCTTCCTCTTAGGGAGTTTATCAGAACCTTCTGAGTCTTAAACACATTAGAATGTGTATGCGTGTATTTGTAACACACACACGCACATACATGCAGGAGACACTACCATGGTCCATCCTTACCCAAGCTGAGAGCCAGGAATGTAGTGGGCACCATTACTTATGGGTATGTTATATTCTTTTTGGGTGCTGAACCAGAAACCAGGTGGAAAACCAATTATTTAGACTTTCTGAAACAGGTATCACCAGGAGAAAAACCCAGGTGAAAGATTACTAGTGACTGAGTGAGCAGGATGGATAGGCAGAGCCAAGGACAGTCTCAATGATCCTTGTCAGGATTCTAGCCAAGCCTTGAAGACACCTACCTCCAAAGCTGGGTAAGAAGGAAGCAAGAGGCCACCACACTTCAGAGGCTGTGCTCAGGGGCAGCACCTCCCAAAATGTGGCATCATGGGTGCTTCTCTTGCCTCACCTCAGCCCTGACCCTGCTACCTTGCAAGTTCTGAGATCTATCTGTATTGGGCATCTATTTTTTAAAAAGACAGAGAAAAGAGAGGGGAGGAGGTGCTCAAAATAACCTTCTAATGCATAGATAGAGCATGGGGTACTAGCTGACACCATCTCCCCTGGACAGTCGGCCGTGGGAAACACAGGCCGTGTGCATCTGCCTGCCCGACACACTCACCTGGACAGTCGGCTTCGTCGCTCTCATCCTCACAAGTCACCCAGCCGTCACACTGCCAGGGGAGGGGGATGCACTGGATGGTGCCGCTGCGACAGGCAAACTGCCCAGGGTTGCACCGCAGCTCTGTGGAACCAAAGGGCAAGAGGCCATTGAGGAAGCAGCAGTAGCAGTAGAGACATGGAGCTGCCATGGCCTGGTCCTGCCATTGCCCAGGCCCCACGAGCAGGGGCCAGATACCAGGCAGCCTGCCCACAGTCAGCCTCCTCAGGGGTCTGCACGCATGCCCCAAGGAGGAGCCAAAAGCTGTGCCCAGAACACAGGTCCCCATGGCATCGTATTTTCCCAAGACAGTGACCTTCATGCACAAACTCACACATACTCTGCTGCAATTCTGTTCCAGTCAGGCCTGCACTGCAATGCAGAAGAGACACAAACAAGAGGGCATACTTCTCCTCTCCTGAGGGATTCTGAGTCAACAGAGAAGACACACATACACTACATACACATACAGACAGATGGACACACACACGCTCTTGGGTTTCTGACACATGCAAAAGAGCACTTAACTAGCATACTACAACAATATGAAGGAGAATCTGCCTCTACCTGTGGGGCTCAGGAATGCTTCATAAAGAAGGTGGGATCTGAACAGGGTGCCCACGTTAGGGCAACAGTTTCAGAAGTACATATAACACGAAGGGAAGAGCAACCCAGAGAAAGCAAGGCTTTAGGAAATATCACAGGGTAGCAGACCATGCTGATTAGACTGTGTGAACTGACAGATGAGGAATCACTGGAAATAAGACTGGAAATACAAGAAGGATCAGACTGTGGCGGCTTTGAAGGTAAGATAATTCTAACCTTTATTTGGTACATTGTAGGGAGCCAACAAGTGATGTAATAAGATCTGTGTTTTAAGCAGATATCACTGGCAATGGTTTCTGGAAGCAATTAAAATAGAGGATCAGACAAAAATATTAAATTAACTCAGCCAAGAAAGGTCATGAACTAAGGCAGGGGTCAGCAAATTACAGCCCATGAGCCAACACCTGCCCTTCCCACTGTTTTTAAAATAAAGTTTTCTTGGAACACAGCCACAAACATATATAATCTATGTCTGCCTTTGAGCTACAACAGCAGGGCTGAGTGGTTGCACCAGACTGTACGGGTTGCAAAGCTGAAAACATTTACTCTCTGATCCTTCAAGAAGAAAAGGGTGGCAGGCTCCAGCACTGAGGTGGCAGCTGATAAATGGGCAAAACCTTGGAACCCAGAAAAACACTGACGGGTGAGGGACAAAGTCCTGAATACCAATGTGATGACACAAGACATCAGGCAAGGAACAGCAGCAATTCCCTGCAAGGCAGAAAACACACAAGTGAGCCTTCCTGCCCTAATACCACTTCCAGGCTACAGAGCAGGAGGAGGGAGTCCAGGGAGTCCAGGGAGTCCTTGGAGATGAAGAGAAGCAGCTACACACTGAGGAGGCTAAGGTGGGTAGCCTGGGGAGGTCACAGAAAGAGAATGCACAGACAGACCCTGGGGGGCAGTAAACATGGTGTAGATCAGTGTGTGGTGTGAGGCAACTACCCTAGGATACACAAAGAACCACCCTAATTGGTAAGAGGGAATAGTAACCAAATTCAGCAGGGCTACAAACAGTCCCTGTTCTGCAGCCAAACTGAAAAAAACTCCTAACATGTGGGACACTGAATCAAGTACTCAGAAGAGTTTTGTCTCATTAGTGGGGAAAAATGAACTTCAGACTAAAAGTTGCTCGGTCCTGCCTAACAAAGATTAAAATAGCTGACAAAATCAAATTGTTTCCAAGTCACATCCTAGAACAAAGCTCAAGAATATTTATAGGACCCTGACTGGTGTGACTCAGTGGATTGGGCGTTGTCTTGCAAAAGGAAAAATCACCGGTTCAATTCCTAGTCATGCTTGGGTTGCAGGCCAGGTTCTCCAGTTGATGGACACTATAAACCCACAGATCTAAGAACTCAACGAACCCCAAATGCAAGAAATATAAAGAAAATTACTCTGAAACAGGCACATCATAAATCAAATTGCTTAAAACCAACAATAGAAAACTCTTAAAAGTAGTAGCTGGAGAAAATAATATGTATTACACACAGAAAAAGATAAACAGATTCCTCACTGTAAACAATACAAGCTGGAAAACAGTAGAGAAATATTTGTAAGTTTTGAAAAAAGAGCCCTGGCTGCTGTGGCTCAGTGGATTGAGTGCCAGCCTGTGAACTAAAGGGTCGTTGGTTTGATTCCCAGTTGGGGCACATGCCCTGGTTGCGGACCACATCTCCAGTTGGGGGTGAACAAAGAGGCAACCACACGCTGATGTTTCTCTCCCTCTCTACCTCCCTTCCCCTCTCTCTAAATGTAAAAAAAAAATAAAAGCTTTAGGAAAAAAGAAATAAATCGCTCTCAACCTAGAATTATTTAAAGAAAAAACACGTACATTACATTTAGGAATTTATAACATGTAGCAGTAAAACCGTGACAACTGCACCAAAAACTGGACAGAGAGAAGAAACAAATACTGCTTTAATGCCCTTATATACTACAGGTAAAGTTGTCTATCAATGTAAAGAAAGTAAACTGATAAGTTAAAAATAAATACCACTAAACTAACATAAGAATTATAGTAAGCAAGTCGATGAAAACAACAAAACAATTAAAATAATCCAAAAGATGGCAGAAAGGGAAGAGGAAACAGCAGATAGTACAAAAAAGAAAACAAATGACAAAATGATAAATTTCAATCAATTTTGCCTAATCAGTGGATTGAGTGTCGGTCTGCAATCAAAGAGTCACTGGATTGATTCCCAGTCAGGACACATGCCTAGGCTGAAGGACAGGTCCCCAGTTCAGGGTTGTGCAAGAGACAACCACACATTTAAGTTTTTTTACCTCTCTTTCTTCCTCCCTTCCCCTCTCTGTAAAAATAAAATGAAATCCTTTTTAAAAACATATATATTTTTTATTTATTATTTTTAGAGAGAAGGGAAGGGAGAGAGGCAGAGAGGGAGAGAGACATCAATGTATGGTTGCCTTTCACCTGCCTCCAGCTATGGACCTGGCTGGAGACCTGGCTGGAGACCTGGGTGCCCTGACTGCGAATTGAACCAGTGACCTTTGGGTTCGCAGGCCAGAGCCTTATCCACTGTGCCACCAGCCAGGCCCTAAAATGAAATCTTTAAAAAATAAAATAAAATGTAGTGTCATTTTAGAAAATAAATAACAAATAAATATCCAGAAAGGCACAAACTACAAATGTTCACTCAAAAACACACAACCCCCCCCCCCCAATAACCTAAGTAGCATTGTACCTAAAAAAGAAACTGAATTTTTAGTTTACAAACGGCTTCACTGGGAAGTTCTACTAAATATTTAAAGAAGCTATAACACCAATTCTACACAAAATCTTCCAGAAATTTAAATATTTTAAAATTACCATAACAATAGCATCAATACCAGGAAATAGGGATAAATGAAATAACAGATGAGCAAGTTTTATACAATGAAAATTACAGGGTATTGCTGAGAGAAATTTTTTCATGACCTAAACCTACAGAAATACATGAAGTACTCAGGGATCAGTAAACTTAATACTGTTAAAAATACCAATTCTACCTAAATTCATTACAGATTCAATACAATTTCAACGAATATTCCAGCAGACCTTTTTGTAATAAATGACAAACTGACTCTAAAACTCATTTGGAAATGCAAACGACTTAGAATACCCAAGACAACTTTGAAAAGGAAGAGAAAAGCGGGAGGACTCACACTCCCTGAGCCAGCACTTACTATAAAGGTACAGGAATCAAGACAACGAAGTCTAAGCATCAAGGCAGACATCAAGATCCATGGAAACAGGACAGAGTGCCCAGAGATCAGCCCACAAACATGTGGGCAACTGGTATATAAGAAAGGTGCAAAGGCAATTTAATTCCCTGGGGAAAGAACAGGCCTTCTAACAAATGGTACTGGGACAACTGAATATCCATTAAAATAAAAAAGACCTTTCTTTGATCCATTCTGTGTACCAAAAATTAACTCAAAATAAAGCACAGTTCTAACTAGAAAACTAGAAAACTTATAGAAGACATAAGAGAAAGTCTTTGTGATCTTGGGTTAAGCAAAGATCTCTTAGATACACATACCAGAAGTATGATTATAAAAAAAAAAAGTTGATATAAATTGGACTTCATTAAAATTGAGAACTTTTCATTCTCAAGACACTTAGAGAATTAAAAAACAAGTCAAATACTGGAAGAAAACATTTGTAAATCAAATATCTGATAAAGCACTTATATCCAGAACATGCTAAGAACTTTCAAATTTACTAATAAAACAGCCCACCTAATTTTTAAAGTGGGTAAAAGATTTTAATCAACACTTAACCAAGAAAGTTGTACAGATGGCAAATAAACACATAAGGAAATAGAAATTAAAACAATAATGCAATACCATTACATACTTATTAGTGGTTAAAAATAAAAAGAATCCTACCAAATGTGGACAGATATGTGAAGTAACTGGAACTCTCCTACATTGTTAATGGGAATGCAAAATGGTACAACTACTTTGAAAACAATCGACAGTTTCTAAAAGGTTGACTTTATACCTAACATATGACCCAGTCACTTCATGCCTAGTTACTTACGCAAGAAAAATGAAAATATGTACATGTCCATACAAACTTGTTCAGATTAATTTTATTTGTAACAGTCAAAAGCTAGAAACAATCCAGGTGTTCAAAACAAGTAAATGACCCTGACTGGTAGCACAGTGGATAAGGTGCCGGCCTGCGAACCCAAAGGTCGCAGGTTCGATTCCCCAGCCAGGGCACATAACCAGGCTGCAAACCAGGTCTCCAGTCAGGTCTGTGGCTGGAGACAGGTGAAACGCAACCATACATTGATGTCTCTCTCCCTCTCTGCCTCTCTCCCTTCCCCTCTTTCTAAAACTAATGAAATAAAAATTAAAAACAAACAAACAAAAAAGTAAATGGATGTACACACTGCAGTATAGCCGTACAATGGAATATTACCCAGTAATAAAAACAAATGTAGCACTCTGGCACACACAGCAAGAACATGTGAAAACAAAACAAGAGGGAACAGATACAAGAAGCCAGCTGCAAGTTGTAGTTTGCCAAGCCATGTTCTAGAGTTTAAAGACTGAGATAACACTTTAACCTCCACCCCATATGCAACACGCAGCGAAGGCAGGCACTAAATGTACGATGAACTGAACTGTTCAAAAATCTTCTTCTATTCTTTAAGTCCACAACAACAAAGTGTCAACAATCTTGATATCCTGGGGAAGGTCTCTCCCTTCCTGATTCACCTGCAGTGCAGGGGCTGTTCTGTAATCAATCCAGTGTTTGTCATTGATTAACACATGTGAATCACTCATTCAAAAAATACTTACTGAGCCTCCTACTTTGTGCTAGGCAACTCTCCAGGTGACTGACTCAGAGTAGTAAACAAAGGAAGGTAAACCCAGGACTTGTATCGTGTGGGGGAGACTGATGCACAATCAGTTGCTTAGTAAGATTCTGATGGCTCTAATTTGAATACTGTAGCTATTAATCAACATTCCTTTCCTTTCTTCCTCAGTGTTCTCTTGAGGCCCTTTGTAAAGCACCCAGAACAATTTCTGCCTCTAAGTTCTCAAAACAATGACCTCCTCTTTCCACTGCTGGCTTTGCCCAGGCTCCTGTCCCAGGCCTTCTGTTACAATGACTATCCTTGGGAATAAAATGGGAGAGCTAAGCAGGCTCTTCCTAGATTGTTGCCACTTTGGAAATGGATTGTTCCATTTCCAGTGCAATGGATGGTTGTTGATTTGAAAACAGTCCATTTCCCACCATGTACATGTAAGAGCACAACACCCAAACAAGAACTCCTATCACATTAGCTGTTCTTAATTTTTTTGCTCCCAATACCCCTTTACACTTAAAGTTTCTGAGGATCGCAAAGATTTTTAGTTTAGGGGGGTTAAACATATCAACATTACTGTGTTAGAAATTGAAACTGAGAAACGTTTTTAAACATAAGATTCCCAAGCACATGCTCCGAAAGTTAAACACCGAATTACTCTATGTTTCAGCAATCTCACTCTTAGATATGTCCAAAAGAACTGAAAGCAAGGACTCAAGCACATACCCATACACTGATGTTCATAGCATCATTACTTGCCAACAGCCAAGAGATGGAAATAACCCAAGCATTCATCAACAGATGAATGGACAAACAAAATGTGGTATAGCTATACTATGGAATATTGGGTCATAAAAAAAGCAGGAAATTGACACATGTTACATAATGGATGAATCTTAAGGACATTAGGCTAGGTGAAATGAGCTAGACAGAGAAAGCCAAATGCCATATGATTCTACTTACATGAAGTCCCTAGAGTAGTCAAATTCAGGGAGACATAGGTTGCCCAGGGGCTGCGGAAGTGGTGATGGTGATGGGGTATAGAGTTTCAGTCTGGAAACAAACACTGGGTGCCAGTCGCACAATATTGTCAATGTACATAGGGCCACTTAAGTGTACACTTAACAATGATTAAAGGGGTATTTTTTTCTTTTTCTACATATTTATTGATTGATTAGAGAGGAAGGGAAAAAAAGAGAAAAACATCAATCCATTGCTCCACTTATCCACGCATTTACTGGTTAATTCCTCTATGTGCCCTAATAGGGGACCAAACTCACAACCCCACCAACTAAGCTACCTAGCAAATTCCGAAGTAGTAAAATTTATATTATGTATATTTTACCACATTAAAAAAAATCCTTTAAAAAAGAGGGAGAAGGAATGCCAGGCACACATCCCATTTAGCCGTCAATACGTATCACACAGCCTCTGGAAATGCCACTGAGCAGCTCTGAAAGAATAAAGAGAGGGAGCAAATGACACCTCATTATTATTAAGAAAATAGTTCTGACCTCCCAGAGCCCCCTTCCCCAGACCTCTGGCCACACTTAAAAAAATACTGCTTTAAATTATGCAGTGGGTAGGAATTAAGATGATTCATGCCCTGTAGAAATTTGCAAGTCTCTGCAATAGTCTTTTTCTACATTTAATTTATTCTTTATCAGCAAACCTTGGCCTCATTTTGAATTATGTAAACTGAACTGTCTCAAATTACTGTGTAAAATTTAATGTGCTAAGTTGTTTGGAATTGATTTCTCAACATCTGCCCACAAAGAAATAGAGGAAGACAGTACAGTGGAAGTACATGTGTCCAGTCACATTGCTCAGGAAGTTAAAACATTTCCTGCCAAGAAATGTAGAAGAGAATTCTATCCCATCTCTTCCCACTGTCCATAGCCCACTCCCTGGCCTCCACCAGCAAACAGAGATCCTTAGATTAGACACAGCCGTACTGGAGCGCCCACTCTGGGATCATCAGGCCCCAGCTTCCCAATGGGCAGCGTAGCCTCTGTCACACTGTTGTGACATTCTTCCTTGGAAAGAGCTAACAGCTGCTTCAGGGTAGGGCATGAAGTTCGCCTGGGCTCTCATTCTGTCCCCTACACAGAGCAGTACTGGGACAGAGATACCTAACCAACACAACACTTAGAAAGGGAAAGGATCTGAAAGTAAGTGCTGGCTGAGCCCTGCTTGTAAGTGACATGACAACTCTAGAGGAGGTACTGTGGGATGCTGGGTCCTATTCAGCACCATGGAACTTGGGCTCAGCTGTCTCTTCTCTGACATCTTCAAGAGAGGATAGAGGCCACAGATGACAATAAACATTACTAAAACACAGAGAGGATCCCAGCTAAGTAGGCCTTCTGAAGAAGGATTACCCGTGTCCTGACTAAGAAGATGAGACTAAGGGGCTTAAACTAGGCCTCAGAATAGGCAGCACCTGAATAACCAGCAAACATGGGGAAGGCCTACTGGCCCAAGGCCCAGCCTGGACAAGTGGCACCAAGCAGGAAAGGAGCACTCTGCTCAGCTGGGCTCAGCAGGATTTAAGACCAAAAGGTACTACAGGACCAGATGGCGTCCGCAGATGCACTGTAGCTCCTGCGTGGATGCTGCTGGCAGTGTGGGAGAGCTTCATCAGAACACAGTCAGCAGCAGGACAGGAACAGACTTGGGAAGGCACCAGGCGAGGGAAAGCACTGTCAGGCATTTACAACAATCCACAAGAGGTCATTCTAGAACTGTGCTTACATTAAAACCTTCCCACCTTCTCTCCGGTGCTCTAAATGCCATGTGCCCTTTCATGGGTGAAGCTCACCTCCAGATTTCCTCTAAGGCCGCCCTCCAGTCAGGTTCTCAGCAACCCTGGCTCAGCCGTCCCTACAGCTCCCCATGTAAGTAAGTCCCTCTGGTCCTTTCCTGGTGACTGTCACTTTAGGGCTCCAGCAGACCTGCCTGTAACCTCCCTGCTCCTGCAGCTTCCTGACATAATATATTAGACTTAATAAAAGGCCCCAATGACCTGTCCCAAGAAAATCTACAGGTCTCAGCTCCCAGACCATAATGAAGCCCCATGTCAACCATGACACCTACTCAGCCTCATTGGGTTTCATTCCTACATCTGTGAAACATGGTGGTGATCATCCTTACCGGGCTCTCCTTATTTATTTATTTTAAAAATTTTATTTCATTATTCCTAGAAAGAGGGGAAGGGAGAGAGGCAGAGAGGGAGAGAGACATCAATGTATGGTTGCCTTTCACCTGCCTCCAGCCACAGATCTGAATGGAGACATGGCTTGCAACCTGGTTCTGTGCTCTGGCTGGGGAATCGAACCTGTGACCTTTGGGTTCACAGGTGGGCGCCTTACCCACTGTGCCAGGGCCTCTCCTTATTTTTGAATGTGTGTATGTGTGTAGGAGGGTAGTCATAATACCCAAAGGAGAAATCCATTAAAACAGTGCTTGACTGAACAGTTTCACGTATTCCATTCCTTGGAATAATTCTTAGGACCTCTAAAAAGGCCAATGCTCTCAGAAGGAGCCACACGGGGAAACGGGAAGCAGGGGCAGGGACCAGAGGCCAGGGGCTTTGCACAGCATGGCCCACCGCTGGGTCTCAGCAGCAAAGCCCAGTCAAGGCGGCTGTTACCAGCTGGTGGGCCTGGGCCTCCCTCAGCTCTGAGTGTCAAGCTGAAAGGAGCACAGAGCCCAATTGGCCCCAGGATTTTCACCGGAGGGCCCAGAGCTCAAGGGGTGGGGGTGGGGGTGGGGGAGTAAGATGTGTATGGCTCAGAGAAAACTAAAGGATTGAAGTTTTATTTTATTTTATTTTTTTAATTTTATTGTTGTTGTATTACATCCATCCCCTTTTTGCTCCCCTCTGTCCCCTCAGGATTGAAGTTTTATTATTAAAATGTAAAGATAGGCCAGAGACTGCTCTATTTATTGAACCACCCATCTAGTCCACTCCTGCTCCATGTCCTGTGTTAAGTTGGCAGCAGCAAAACAGAAGCCAGAAGCCAGGTTCTGTGCTTTCTTACCCAGGTCCCCATCCCCAAACCCAGCACAGCTGAGGAGGACAGGTCAGGAATTGGGTTGGAGTCAAAGCTACCCCTGCAAGGATGCCCCTCATTCTGATTTGGGGCATGGACTGGGTCCAAATTTCTGATTCTGACCCATTTCCTCTTTGTTAAGATAGGAGACAGAACTTAGGAAACTCTGAGCCTCCATAGAGGCCAACCACACAAATCCCCAGGCAATCAGGAGTGCCTCTCTGCCAGTTGGGACCTGTACTAAATATACTAGGAACACAAATACACTAGTCTTCTGGGCGTGCGTGTGTTTTAACCCTCACCCAAGGATATGTTTATTGATTTTAGAGACAGGGAGAGAGAAGAGAAAAACATCGATGTGAGAAACATTGATCGGCTGCCTCCCACACGTGCCTCAACCAGGAATCAAACGGTAACCTAAGTGTGTGCCCTGACTGGGAATTGAACCCACCACCTTTTGGTATACATGACAACACTTCAACCAACTTAGCCACCCAACCAAGACTCCTGTTGTGGTTTTGAAATATATCCACAAGTTCTTTGACATGTCTTCCTAAATGCTTTAGCTCTCCAGTCACTATGACCACCAAACCCATTTCCAAATAGCCCCTGGGGCACAAAGAGAATCACACACAGTCAGCTTTCCACCTGGGAGGGGAGGCGCATATGACCACTAAGTATGTTTGTGAGAACAGGCAGATGACCAGCTCAGGGGGGCTGCAGAGCTCAGGGGAAGTGTTAGCTTTTCCTATCAACCAAAGAGTCACAAGACAGACGCTAGAGAAATGCCATACCAGAGCAAAGTGACAAGGCCCAACTTCAGTATTTATTTCCCATAAATAACAAGCATTTTCTACATCTAAGAGATAAGCCACCTGCTACACCTTCTATCTTCAGACACTGCCAAACCTGGACACCAGCTTGTCAGCTCTGATCTGCCTTCAAATCTCTCCTTAGGTCAATGCTTGGAGAAGAGGGCCCTGGTTAAAGTAAGTTATCCTCAAAGAGAAGGAAGGGGCCCTAAGAAAAGGGATGTTACTGGAAAGAAGAAGCAGGTTCACTAAAATTCCATTAAATGAATGACTTAAAAAACCCATAACATCAACCTTCAGTGAATCTATATTTTATGAAGGTTGAAGTGTAGGAGGGAGAGGGAGGTACAGACTTGAGACTAAGACCAGAGCAGGAGGGTAGGGCAGAATGGAGTAATAGCTACCTCGCATCTGACAGAACATCTACCAGCAGTTAGCTGCAATATTCACAACACATTTTGATGACAGCCGCAGTCTAGGATAGCCAGTTCATCTCAAAAGAAACTACAGCTGTAATAAAATCATATTCCTGAATGTTCATTTTGCATGTGCCAGGCAATGGATATTATTATATGTAAATCCTTAAGACATATCCATTACCTCCTTCAACAAACACAGCTGCATGCTTGCTGGGAGTCAGGCACTGACTGTGTTATAGGCAAGTGAAAAGAGCAAGTCAAAAAATACAAGGTCGGTCCTGGCTGGTGGCACAGTGGATAAGGTGCCAGCCTGCGAACCCAAAAGTCACTGGTTTGATTCACAGCCATGGCACATAGCCAGGTTGCAAGCCAGGTCTCCAGCCAGGTCCATAGCTGGATGCAGCTATACATTGATGTCTCTCCCTCTCTCTAAAAATAATAAAAATAAAATCTTTAAAAAACAAAAACAAAAATAAGGTCTCCGCCTTCATGGAACTCCAAGTCTAGTAAGAAGGCAGATCTTTCCAACCTGAGGTAAGCAAAAATTTCATAGAGAAACACAGAAGTATAACCATAAAAGAAAAAAATTTATAAAATGGATTTCTTCAAAATCCATCTTAACAATCTCTTTGATCAGGAGCTCACTAAAGATACACAGATCAATGAAACAGAATATAAAGTCCAGAGAATAAACACACAAATGTGGCCATCTGTTTGGCACAGGTGCAAAAACAATTCATTGGAGAAAGGTAATCTATCAACAATGATGGTGGAAAAACTTGACATCCACTTATCAAATATGAACCTATAACTCATACCTCATATCAGATATAAAAATTATTGCAAAAAAGATAAAAGATTTAAATGTAAAATCTAAGACTATAAAACTTCTACTGAAAAACCTAAGAAAATCTTTGTGAACCTGGGTTAGGGAGAGTGCTTACCACATATCACCAAAAAACACTATCTATAAAAGAAAAAAATGTTACAAACTGGACTTCATCAAAAGATCAGTGGCTGTCAGGTGGGATTATCAAGGTGGGGGGTAGTGCTGACTACAAGCAGCAGCAAGAGAGCTGGTGATGGAATTTTGTACTGCACCTTAAGTGCGGGGTTGATTATATAACTACACATTTGTCAAAGCTCAACAATGATATACCACAAAGAGTGAATTTTAATGTACTGAATTAAAAGATAAGAGATAACCAATGTCTTTCCAATAAATTCAATAAAAAGGTTTAAGAAGTTAAAAATAATAAATAAAACATTTTAAAAAGTACAGTTAAGCAAATTAATGGGTAGGTCATTGAAAATATCTGCAACATATCTAAGAACTTTTACAAAAAATTTCTATGACTCAATAAATATAAGTAATGAAAAGGCAAACAATCTCGTAAAAATGGGTATACAATCTGAAGAGATGCTTCTCAAAAGAAGATAAACAAATGGTTATGAAGACATGAAAAAGTACTTGCTACCATCACTTACTGGGAAATGCGGTTAAAACCACATGAGGGCCTTAACCAGTGTGGGTCAGTGAGGTTAAATGTTGTTCTGCAAAAGGTTGCTGATTCAATTTCCGGTTAGGGCACATGCCTGGGTTGTTGGTCAGATCCCCAGCTCGGGGCATGAGAGTGGCCACCAATCAACGTTTCTTTTGCACAAGGATGTTTCTCTCCCTCTCTTTCTTCTTCCCCTCCTCTCTAAAACACAAAAATGTAAATAAATAACATATTTTAAAAAAATAAAAGTCTTAGCCCTGGCTTGTGGCACAGTGGATAAGGTGGCAGCCTGCAAACCCAAAGGTCACTGGTTCGATTCCCCAGCAAGGGCACGTAACCAGGTTGCAAACCAAGTCTCCAGCCAGGTCTGTAGCTGGAGGCAGGTGAAAGGCAACCATACATTTATGTTTCTCTCCCTCTCTCTAAAAAGTTTAAAAAAAAAATCTTTAAAGAAAAAAAATTTTTAAGTAAAAAATTTGTTAAAAGTCTTATCACAAAATCACTTTTAAAAATAATAAACTTCTGATGCTGTGATAAATATGTTTACAGAAAAGTTCCCATATGCCCCTTAGCTAGTTTCCCCTGTTAATATCTTACATTACTATTAAGCCAGATAAACAGTAGGAAAGGAGAGGGAGAGAAATATGTCTCATTCATTAATTCAGCAGCCCTGAACCTGGTCCAATAAGATTGCAAAATTTACAAGAAAAACCATGATAGCACAGGCAGAGGGGAACCCTCAAAGTTCTGTATGTATGGTTTCTGCTATCTGGGAACAAAGCCTTTGAAATTGTGTATTAATCCCAAAGTCTGGAAAGCTGAGGAAGAGAGGGAACCTAGAAGCTGACTATAAGCACAAAACCCCTAAAATCCCAATAGTCGAGCACTCAGACTAGCTGGGTGCCTGCCTGTAGCTTCATGCTCAAGTGCATTTCATAAATAAACTTGCTATCTCTTTTCCACTATATGCATTGTCTCTCACCTGACTTCTTCTCTTGTGAACAAAACAGGAGCCAAGGAAAGGGGAGCTCTCTAACTTCAGTCCCCAATAACACTATTATGGCACGCCTATCACAACTAGGAAATCAATATTGGTACAATTCTACTAATTGAATTCTGGACTATTCAAATTCTACTAGTTGTTCCATTAATGTCCTTTTCCTGTTCCAGGATTAAATCCAGGACACCACATTGCAACTTCCGTTACCATGTAATTCCTAATGCAGTCCATCAGAAGATACTATGATTAACTCTGACTGGAGCATCCTACTATTCACCAAAAGGTTGAGGCTTTAATTCCTGGTCAGGGCACACACCTAGGTTGGGGGTTCAATCCCCAGTCATGGCAATGTATGGGAGGCAATCAATCGATGTTTCTCTCTCACATTGATATTCCTCCTTGCCTCTCTCTCTCCCCCACTCCTTCTCTCTCTCTAAAATCAGTAAACACATCCTTAGGTGAGGGGAAAAAATTTTAAAGATACTTAAGTTTAACAAAATAAAATAATTAATAGCACTTACTAATACCAAAAACCTAAAGAATGCAATTGTTACAAATTTTACTTGGACTTTTTTTACTGATATATAATTCTCTTCTTCCCACAAAAGCAAAGCTGGAAAAAATATTTTAAACAAATACAAATATATACAAATGACAGCTGATATGTTAAACTATAAATAATCTACCCCTAAAAAATGTTTTAAATTCACTCAGTAAAATACAACAACCTATTCAAAATGAGATGTTTCCTTACAAGTTACGGTAATGAAATAGGAGCTTGTTATAAAATTGAGACTACAATAAATACCTCTCCCAATGTTATTTAATAAAGGTAATTTCAAATCAATATGGTTGTGAACTAAACTATACAACAAACACACTGAAGAGAGAATAGAATTAATCCAAGTAGATTTTGGACTCAGTACTTTGAGTACATACCATCAGTCTAAATTCAAAAAGTGCTGGACAAAAAAAATTCCAAAATACTATTCAGTTGGTTCACTGTTGGTAGTGGCAATGGGTGTACCACTACTTATTCTGTATGCACTGTAGGAGTAAGCAAATGAGTAAGCCTCTAATGATGTTGATGGAAACCAGTTTTATCACTATAAAGAAGGAGAGAGATAAATATGAAAAGGGGAAAATAGCAAACAAGATCCTGTGATGCTGAGTTGGAACTAAAACAGTATGAAGCTACACAAAAAAACACACAGACACATGCACAGAGACAGGTGGGTGTGCACACACCCCAGCTGTACTGAATGTCTTGGTAGCAGCAACACCCTAATAGCCATGAACACACCTAGCACCAAAATCTCAGTGTCTAAATGCCACTCCTGACTAAAAGGAACTAGTGCTCCAGGAGAAGATGCCTGGGACAGGAGAGATACCAAATGAGCCTACTAATAATGTTCAGAATGGATGGCCCTGGCTGTTGGCACAGTGGATAAGGCGCTGGCCTGCGAATTCCCCAGCCAGGCAGGGCACATAACAAGGTTGCAAGTCAGGTCTCCAGCCACACATGTGGCTGGAGGCAGGTGAAAGGCAATCATACATTGATGTCTCTCTCCCTCTTTGCCTCTCTCCCTTCCCCTCTCCCTAAAAATAATAAATAAAATCTTAAAAAAAAAAGAATGGATGGGGACATGTCAGAAGGATACAGAAGCCTGTCTGAAGGGTTTCCACTGTCCAGATTAGTTATAATCATCAAAATGAGTAACAATACGAAACTATACAATACACTGAATAAAAAGAAAAATCCATGGATCCACGTTGACACTAAAAAATAAAAAGAGAGCCCTGGCCTGTGTAGCCCCCTGGATTGAGTGCTGGCCTGGGAACCAAGGGGGGTCATGGTTCAATTCCTGGTCAGGGTACATGACTGGGTTGCGGGCCAGAGGTAACCACACACTGATGTTTCATACCCTCTTTTCCTCCGTCCCTTCTCTTCTTTCTGAAAAATGAATAAAATCATTTTTTTAAAAATAAAATCCTTTTAAAAAATAAAAAGAGAAAGCTTTTTATAGTAGACTACTACTAAAAGAATGGTAAGAGAGAGCCCTGGCTGGTAGCACAGTGGGTAAGGTGCCAGCCTGCGAACCCAAAGGTCGCTGGTTCGATTCTCAGCCAGGGCACATAACCAGGTTGCAAGCCAGGTCTCCAGTCAGATCTGTGGCTGGAGGCAGGTGAAAAGCAACCATACATTGATGTCTCTCTCCCTCTCTGCCTCCCTCCCTTCCCGTCTTTCTAAAAATAATGAAATAAAATCTTTAAAAAAAAAAAAAAAAAGAATAGTAAGAGAAAAAGCACCACTTAACAATCATCACAGTGGTAACTAATTAGGCAAAACTCATCAATAGATGTGTAAAACCACTGGGCAAGGTTATCTATCTCCCTTTTGGGTACTTGCCAATTACAAAGGAGGAGAGGCACCTCTCTAGTGGTTAATATCGCCGTTCCTGGGTCAAACTGACAGGCATGCCTCCCGAAACACACACTGAGGAGGATTCAATGTGCTGAGAGATCACTCCAGCCAAAAATGTACCAACTGAACCTGACCACGAGGAAACAATCTGATAAACCCCAAATCAGGACTATTCTATAAAATGGCCTGTTCTCTTTAAAATGTCTATGCCATGAAACAAACAAACAAAAAAAAAACTAAAGAGCTGTTCCAGGTTTAACTTCATTATTTATTTATTTATTTATTTATTTTTGGTGGAAGAGGCTGCGGCGTTCCACTGGTCACTGCCACTGGGGCACGCATCCCCAGTGTTCCACGTTTTTTTTATTTATTTAAGGTTTTATTTATTATTTCCAGAGAGAGAGGAAGGGAGAGAGGCAGAGAGGGAGAGAAACATCAATGTATGGTTGTCTTTCACCTGCCTCCAGCCATGGACCTGGCTGGAGACCTGGCTTGCAACCTGGTTATATGCCCTGGCTCAGGAATCAAACCAGTGACCTTCGTGTTCTCAGGCCGGTGCCTTATCCACTGTGCTACCAGTCAGGGGTTGTTCCAGGTTTTAAAAGGTTAAATGCACATGACCATTAAATACAACACACGATCCCAGGTTAGACTCTGGATTAAATGTATATATATATGTATATATATATACACATTGAAAGTGAACAACTGGCAAAATGAGAATACAGCTAACAATACTACATCAATGTCAAACTTCATAAATTTGGTAACCACACCTTGCTTGTAGGAATGGCCTTGCTCTTAAGGAGATACAAACTGAGGAATTTAGAATGAAGAGTCATGATGTCTGCAACTTAGTTTCAAGCAGTTCTGAAAAAAAAAGTGTGTGGCTTTTACAGATACTATATCTGTACACACACACACAAAGCCTGTGCAAATGTGTGCTGAGTCAAATGTTAACTGGTGGATTTAGGTGAACTGTATAGTTCGTACACTCTTGTAACTTTTCTGGAGATTATGAAATGTTTCCAAAGCATGAAGGTTTTTTTAAAAAAAACAAAAACAAAAAAAGAATGAAATATCCCCTGTATCACTCTGAAGGGAGATGTTTTGAAACCTTAATTATTTTTGGAATTAAGGCCTCCTCATTCCAATTAAAAAAAAAAAAATGCAAGGCTATTAGTTCCCTAGGATTTGGTTTCCTTTTGCCCTTAGGCAAAAATAATTTTTTAAAAGATTTTATTTTATTATTTCCAGAAAGAGAGGAAGGGAGAGACGCAGAGAGGGAGAAAGATATCAATGTATGGTTGCCTTTCACCTGCCTCCAGTCACAGACCTGGCTGGAGACCTGGCTTGCAACCTGGTTATGTGCCCTGGCTGAGGAATCAAACCAGCAACTCTTGGGCTTGCAGGCCAGCACCCTATCCACTGTGCTACCAGCCAGGGCCAGGCAAAAATAATTTTGTTCATGTCAAAGTTCCTCAAAATGTCCACTCTTAATTCTAAATTATCCTTGGTGAAATTAGATAAATAAGCACAAAATTCTGAGTTACAGCACGAAGACATGTAAAAACCAGGAGTCTAAAGTGGAGTTATTGATATATAGTTCTCAAATGAGACAAATCCAGGTGAGTTGAGGAAGTCAGTTGAAAGTACTGCTGCCCTGTCTCTTGTGGCTCAGTGGATGTGTGAAGCCTGTGAACCAGAAGGTGGCCAGTTCGATTCCCAGTCTGGGCACATATCTGGGTTGTGGGCCAGGTCCCCAGCTGGGGGCATGAGAAGCAACAAATCAATGTTTCTCTCACACACTGATGTTTCTCTCCCTCTCTCCTTTCCTCTCTAAAAATAAATAAAACCTTAAGAAAAAATGCTGCTTGTATACTTCATGAATTGGGTCCCCTAGTTTATACAATCTCTAACTATAAATTTCACTAAATTGCAGCTTCTGGCTAATGAAGTTTTGATAAGAGGTCTTTAACTTACAAAGGTCCTCAAAACATTATCAGATGAAAACATCAAAAAATTGTAAAGAAAGTATTAATTCCACTTTTGTGAAATACTCTGTGTATGAATGTCCTGTGCTATCACTGTGACTCACCACAATGGTCCGCACATGATCCTTCACACCAAAAGGGTGGAGGGAAATGTGACAACTATCTCCCCCTCCCAGGGTGGCCAACAAACTATTAAGGGTTGCAGAAAAAGCCTGCCTGGGCCCCAAGTAAGGGCCTCATCCCTTACAGATACTTCCAGTGCTCTTGTTCTGTCTTCTCAGACCAAAGCTTTGCAGGTAACCTAATCGACCCATGGACCCTAGAGGTGGCCAGTTAACATGCAAAAGGAATCTGCATCAGTAGACTTGATATCAATCTAAGTGCAAGGGGGTCCTAGAAGTTCAGGTCTCCTGGCTGGACCTTTGGGATGCCCTCTTGCAGTAGTTCCTGCCCCATCCCATGCCCAACACCCTGGGCAGCCCCAAGCAATGCTTTCCACAGTGAGATGGACTCCTAAGGAAAGTCCCCCCAGTGAACAAGGCTTCTGAGACAAGGTGGGAATGCAGAGTGGACCTAAAGGCTGTCTTGGCCCAACATACCCAATGGGGCTCAGCTCTCAGCTCTGTCCTGTCTTAACACAGAGCAGTCAATAGCTGAGGCCAGACAGACAAGAAGCTGATCAAGCTAATAGCTGGCTGCCAGGGATCCAGAAGCCAGCCTACAGAGAGGAACTGGAAGGGAGCAGGGGCACTGACTGAGGATAATAACCAATCCAGGCTCACTGAAGTGACAGCCACACCAGGCAAGAGGCGGGGGTGAAGGCCAAGAGTAAGTGTGTGCAGTTCCCCATAGCACCACCTCTTAAGCAAGGCTTGTCTTATGTAATGGCCTGTGAAATGGCAGGTCACTTCCTTATGCAGGGGGCAGTCTGCTCCTAAAGCCTCAGTACCAGGCAAGTCCATCAGAGAGGCAGCCAAGCCCTAGGATGCCAAGCTGCAGGAATCCCAGGGCCCTCCAAACCCCACGCTGAGTAGCTGGTGAACTTCAGTGAGGATCCATATTTGAGAGAAGCTTTCACCTGCCCTCACCTCTCAACTCAGCCCATATCTGCAGAAGCCAGCTGGCTGTGCAGCACACATGCATACAAATCCTCCGCAGGCATTCTTGCAGTCGGCCACAAGGCCCTCGTCCTCACCCCCACCCCAGGGGCAGCTGCAAGGCTCACTGGCTAAGGGAGCTATTGCTCTTTATGTCAAAATATAAATAGCCATTTGTGCATTTACTCAATAAACTGATTTCTGAGTGCCAGACCAGACCCAGGGGGCACAGGAGAACGTGACTAAGAGCAAAACATGTCACTATGAACAATCCTAGCCCTGTCCAAAGTGCTGCGGCTGTTAGTGGCTCTCGGAAAGCTAATACCCCCAACCCCCGCCAGGACCATCAAAAATGGCTAGATTCATTCAGCACTATGTATCAAACACTGCTGAAAGCCACTGTGTTCTGCTGGGAGGGGGTGCAATACACTAACTGGACTTTCTCCTGATAAATATGCACTTAGGTGTGAGCCACCTCACACCTTTAAGTTCTGCTTAACATTTAAGGGGGAATCCCTACACTCCCTGATATCCATTCACAGGTAACATTTACAATCGGCCTTTATGATGTATTTGCTTTACATCAGACACTTCTTTGAACTTTCTCTCTACCCATTTTAATTCTCACAACATCTCTATGAAGTTCTGTTAGGTCCACGTTACAGATAAGGAAACTGAAGGACAGAGAAGTCACAGAGTGGGTAGCAGAGAGAGACTTGACACCAAGCAGTGCGGATCTAGGGCCTATGTTCTTAAAACCACAATACTTGATCTATCTACAGCCACACACTACATACAGACAGCTCATTTAAAGTAATGCCACACCTAGGCTTTCCTTCCTCTCAGGTCAATGCCCAGAGGCTCCAGGACACTCTGGGTCCTCAGCCAGCTGTATTTCAACTACTGCGACTAGTGTCAACATGCCATTCACCCTTCCTTGGACTTGTCTTCCCCAGACTGTGGAGCAGCAGGACTGTCTTACTGAACATCCCAAGTTAATTGGTAAATCACACAGGAACAAAAGTTCGGTGTCACAGTAAAACTATACTGTGATCTCACCCTCCCCTCTGGCAAACTGAGCTCTTGGGATTACTAACCTGCTCAGCAGGAAGGAGAAAGGACTGCATCCAAAATACAAAAGCATATGTGACAAGGGAACAATCTAGCAGCACACCTAGGAAAAGACATTTAAACAGACTCTTGCTATCTACTTGGTCCTAAGTGTTGTCACTGACACATTCCACTTAAGAGTCAATAATCTGCTTCGGTATTTCTCTATGCCAAAGAGAAGGAGAGGCATAGAGGTAAGATATCCTGTGTGCAGGGAGGGCCCACAACCAGACTGCCTCCCATGATGCATGCATTCATTAAGTGCTGCAGAACTGTGAGGAAAGGGCAGGGCGAAGACAGTGCAAAGGAGCTAGGCCTGGAAAGCAGGACAAGGCTGCAGGCAAGAGTGATCTGGACCAGAGGAACAGCAAAGACACAGCCTAACAGGAGCGAGAAGTTACAGGTGCACTTGCCAAAGTGTTCCACAACAGCATATTCTTCATTCCTCTGACCAGAACCACCAACTGACACACTAACCCTGACTGGCTGCCACCTGAGCCAAATGGAACTTTAACCACAGCACATCCTGTGCCCTCAATACCATTTGTGGTTGACAGGGTGCCTGGCACACTGCAGGTGATAATGAGGGCTTGTTATAGGGTGAATGAATGCAAGCAATGGGGTGGGGAGCATCACCTTACATCTCTCAGAGGCATGAAGTACCATGAGCCTCCTCCTGCTCTCTGAAGTGATCAAAGTGTTCGGAGGGAAAGGGCCATGACATAGCCAACTTACTGTCAAGGTTCGGGGGGAAAAAATCATGTGTACGTATATATTTCTGTGAATGAGTACAGATACCTGGAAGGTAAGGAAAATAAAATGCTAACAATAGGTATTCAAGTGTTTTTTGCACTAATTGTATTCTGAAAAATTTTCCCTAAGTTTGAAGTTATTTCACCCTCTCCAAATGTTTATTGTTGCTGTTAAAAAAAAAAGACAGCCCTGGCTGGTGGCACAGTGGATAAGGTGCCGGCCTGCGAACCAAAGGTTGCTGGTTCAATTCCCAGCCAGGGCAACATAACCAGGTTGCAAGCCAGGTCTCCAGCCAGGTCCTTAGCTGGAGGCAGGTGAAAGGCAGCCATACATTAATGTTTCTCTCCCTCTTTGCCTTTCTCCCTTCCCCTCTGTCTGAAAATAATAAATAAAATTAAAAAAAAAAAAAGACAACTCATTAGCTAGTGAGGTTGGAAAGTGTTACACTACTTTCTAACTAAATAGAATAAAATTGTAAAACCCAGTCTGCTAGCAGAGCAAGTTCTGTAGTGCTACAAGGTGGTAGGCTGTGGAGGAAAGAGCTCCAAACTCAGAGGGCGCCTGGCCAGCCTAGGTGCAGGCTCAACTTTCCAGCCACTTCTGCTTATAAAATATCTGCACAAAGCCTATTCATTAACCAATATGCGGCTCCAGAGGTAAGGTGGGGCCACTTAGCTCTGCACACCCAGCAGGCCCCTCAGGGTCCCTAATGGCCAAAGGGAAAGAACCCTGAACTAGGACCCAGCTCACCTGGGCTTGAATCCCAGCTCTGCTGCTCACCAGCTATGTGACCTCATACAAGTCACTTGCCTCTCCTGGTAGGCTTTCTTCCTCCCAAGGAACACAGTGTCAGTCCTACTACCTCACCAGGAGGCCTGCCCAAGCATAAGCCTCTTCTTGGGCTGGGAACTTCAGTGGAGCACATGGTAAGTTAAGGAAGGTAAATGTTTTCTCAGCTATGTATCCTGGAGGGAGCTGTGGCATTTTTAAAAAAATAATTGATGCTAGTAAAACACAGGTTTAGAATCAGCAAATGATGTTGCATTCCCTGTACAGATAAAGAGTTAATGACATTGATAACGCAGTCAGTGGCCTCTTAATGTTTTTTGTCCTTCAGCAGGGATTCCCAACCTTTCTTTCTCACCACATCCCTGATAAACATAATGCACATCTATGTTGGTCATTATGGTTAACCACAAAAGAAATTCTGAAGGAGGGTTGGTTCTCTCTCTCAGAACAGGTTATTCAGATGGAAAAAGCTTCAGCATCCCCACCTGGTGAACCACTGGGTCCATCAGAAGAGAAGCACTCTGGGTCTCCACATAAGGTTGAAGGATGGCAGGACATTCTCAAGCCCCTGGCCTGATGGGGTCAGGCCAGACTTCTAGGATTGAATCTCATCTCAGCCACTTAGCTTAATGGGCAATCTGCATTCAATTTCCCCATCTGTAAATAGGGCTAATTACAGTATCTACCGCACAGGGACCACATGAGAGTTAACATTTGTATTAGTACTCAACAGCACTTGGCATCTAACGTATTCTTTGGCAAAAGGTCATTTTCAACACTCTCATTGCCCCCATTCTGTGAAAGGCCTCCTACTCTGGCCTTTATCAGAGAGGAGCCCTAAGTGGCTCAGTCTCGATCCTCAAAGGTTCTACCTGGAAGAAAACAGAGGACACCCTCCACACCCACCTCTCCCTCCCTCCCTCCTTCCTGGGAAACAGGTTCTGACCAGTGCCTTCCTCACACCCAAGTATGGGTCTAAGTCAGGATTCCAACAGAAAGAACACAGACAAAGACCAAAGAATCACCCCAAAGCCAAAGAAACAGACCCCTTCCTGGAAAGACACAGAGCACACAAGGAGACCATCTGACACAGAGTAGTGCCCTCGCTGACCAAAGTCAGGGAGCCAGTAGGAGTCCCCCAATTTTGCGGGGCAAGATACCACTGGGGGCCACTATGGAGTTCTGAAGAGTCATGGAACGAAAAGGGTAACTTTCCTCCCTGTCGGACCTGCCTCCCTGCCCCAGCTCAAACCTCAGCATGCTGTCTTCCATGAAGCCCTCCCCTGCTACACAGGTACAAATGATTGTCACTTCTGCTACCTGCCTGGGACTGATTCACACCTCGTCTCTCCTTCCACACCTAAAGGGCACTCCCAGAGGAAGGCGTTTGTTCTCTCCATTTGAGCATCCCTCGTGATAGGCAGTACTGAACACTGATGCTTGTTGACTTGCTACTGGCCAGCTGGCAGGATATGTGGACAGAAAAGGAACTGGGGACATCTGTCACCCCTATCATCCAGGCAGGAGATGGAACCAGAGGCACCCCAAGGAAGATAGGCATGCATGATGCATGGCTTCACCCCTCAGAGTCTAGAGACCAGATATGCAAAACCGGGACCCAGGGGCCAGAACAGAATGATGTCTCACCTCTCTACAGGTGTAGACATGTTTTCTAAAGGACTTAATCACAACAACCCACAATACACTGGCTCTGCTCCCCAAGAACCCATACAGTACTATCCTAGACAGGTGGCCCTTTTCCTGGCTTCCATTCCTACCAAGGCTATCCCAAACCAGTAACCCTGCTGCCCAGAGAACATCAAAAGCAGTGAGCAACCAGCTGTACTCAGGGAGCCCTGAGAAGCATCACTGGAGAGACTCCAGGTTGAGTGTGGGCCCAGGGCCTTGGCCAGTAGGTAAACAGTATGCAGTAGAGGTTCAGCATGTCTAGGGTAGGGGCCTGGCTAGGGCACAATGGAGGACTGCACACTGCTGTGCTCCCAATCTGCCTGAGGCCTGACAGTGCTCAAAGAAAATGGCTTTGAGCACTTCCACCTCCATGGAGCCCTTCCTGCATCAATTATTAAAAAAAAAAAAAAAAAAAAAGTTAAGAATCAGCCCTGGCAGGTGGCTCAAGTGGACTGGCGCTGGCCTGCGAACCCAGAGGTGCTGGTTCGATCCCCAGTGGGGGTGCGTGACCAGGTTTCCGGGCCAGGTCTCCAACCAGGTACGGGGCTAGAGGCAGGTAAAAGGAAACCATGCGTTGATGTTTCCCTCCCTCTCTGCCTCTCTCCCTTCCCCTCTCTCTGGAAATAATAAAGAAAATCTTTAAAAATAAATTAATTAATTAAAAAAGAAAGAAAGAAAAAGAATCATATTTTGGCCTGGCCAAGTAGCTTAGTTGGTTAGTGTCATCCTGATGCACCAAGACTGCCACTTCGATCTCTGGTCAGGGCAGATGCGAAGAATCAACCAATGAATGCATCCATAGTGGAAGCAAAAATTGTTCTCTGTCCAAAAAATTGAGTTTAAAAAGTCATACTTTTCAACTACATTGTTATAAAAATGCATACCTACATGTGTACAGTACATTGTTAGCCTAAAAGGTTTTTTATTTTTCTGCTTATTTTAAAAGGAATCACATTTTCACAAGCTCCAAAAAGTACTGTGGGCCCCCAGCATTGTTTCCTGTGCCCGTTAGATAAATCGGCCCTGCATTTGGGGGTCTGATTTTCCTGCTACAGTTCAGAGGAGGGGTACACCAGAAAAGTTGGGAAAAATTATCTAGGACCTTCTACATTTAATCATCGCATACAAGGACAGTACCTAGCACTGTCCAGGCTCCGACCACTGTGACACACCTGCAGGGCAGCGTATTAGTTTCTGCCCCAGGACTGTCCCGCTCGAAAAGCTGGTTGGCCTCTCAGTACCTCCTCGGAGGCAGGTCTCTGAGCTGAGTACTTCTCAAGTGTAACACCTCACTGATTGACAGTAAGTGACCCAGCTACGGTTTTCCAGCCAAGGGGTTTCCAGGGTCGAGATGCTGACATCAACTCACTGCTGGGCGAAAGCAAGGGAAACCAGGTGCCTCCACGAAGTGCTCTCTCGACCCCCAGCACTCGAGCCTACCTAACCCCAGCCGCTGGACCAGCAAAGAGTCCAGAGCGCAGCTCCTCGGCGAGACAACTCCACACTCTCGCTCCCGTCAACCTCAAAGCATGTAGTGCTCCTCGGACTTGGACCCAAAGGCAACATCCCTCGAGAACAAAACTCCAGGGTGTACGAGGCGCTCGAACCCTGGTAAACTCGTGGCACGGTCCTGCCGGTGCACAGTCCCGGGCGAGTGACGCCGCGGCCTCCGAGGACGCGGCCCGGCCAGGTAGGAGGTGGTCCCGGGCGACTCTGGCCCCGCTCGCCCCGCCCCCGGCCGACCGCCCCGCCCCCACCCGCGCCGCGCACCTGGTCGCAGCGGCTCGGTGACGGTGAGCACGAGCAGGAAGAGCAGCAGGAAGGCACCGCTGTCTACCTTGGGCACCATTTATTCTCCGTTCATCGTCTCCGGGGCGGCCGTGTGACCCCGCGGAGGCCAGACCCCGCCTGGCTGAGGGTCAAGGCACCGGGTCGGGAACGGGGCAGGGAACGGGGCCGAGCGCGAAGAGGCGCGAGAGAGGGCTCCGGCTGGGCCGCGGCTGCACTGGGCCGCGGACTGGCGCGCACTCTCCGCCGCAGTCTCGGGTTCCGACTCCTGCTCCGCGCAAGATGGCGTCCGTCCTGCTCTGCTCCGCGGCGCTCCGCCTCCCGCCCTCCACACAGGAGCTGGCCAGTGAGAACCGGGGAGGGGCGGGGCCTGCGCGTTCCCAGTGTGTGCGGACCAGTGGCCGAGCTGGGGCGGAGCCTGGGCAGCAGTCCCGAAAGGGGCGAGACCTAGGCTCTGGACGGTGAGGGGCGGGCCCGGCAGGGGCGGGACTTAGGGAGTGAAGTGTAGCATTGGCTAAGCAGAGAGGCGGGGCTCGGGGTTGGTACCTGAGCGGTGGGGGCTCGGAAGGCCCTAGGATCCTAGGGTGTAGGGCAGGGGTGGTGGGGGAGGGGCAATGGGACCCAGAACAACACGGAAAGGGGCGGGGCCCAGTGGGGCTTAAAGGTGGGGAGCGGAGGGGCGGGGAGTGAGCCCAGTGGGCAATCCGTAAAAGAGGAGGGGCAGGGACACAAAGGGTCTTCACACCTTTTACAGCCACAGGCGGAGATCAGGGCAGTGGACGAAGAGTGCGCCTAAAGTGGTGTTTAGGAAGGTCTGCAGGTTAGAGATGAGGAAAACTGGAAGGCCCCGGGCTATCTCCAAGGAGGCGGGGAAGGAGGATCAATGCGGGGAGGTACAGGCGGGTGTGACTGCATCAGCGCACACAACTGAAAATGTTTCAAACAAATGAGAAAATAGTCTAAAGGACTATCTCTATACAAAGAGAGCTCACAGGGAAGCCCCATTCTAGGGAGACCCTGTAGTAAAGCTGGCCCCTGGAGGAAGGACCCTGCCTACACAATGGAGGAGGAGGAGGGGAAGGAGCACAATGCAGCCTCTGCCACATCAGGCCGCATCTACAGAGAGGAAAGCCATTGGGACAATGGTCTAAGGATTGATTTCGCACCTGTTTCTGTGAACAAGGTGACCACCGGAGGGGACACAGCAGATAGGAGCAGGAGAGAGGAGCAAGCTCTCCAAAGGAAGGACCACCAGCCATGCACATAAGGCCTGGCACAGGGTGTCAGGGCTGGAAAACAGGGTGAAGATGGGCGCAGAGGAAGGGGGGGGAGGGCCAAGGCTGGTGAGGACCCATCTCCGACCTGGTCCACCTCCAGCTCTACTGGCTCACTCCCCACTCTCAAGCTCCCTCAAGGCATGATTCTCCTGAGTGTCTCTTAATCCTGGGATACTCAGGGTCACCTGAGAGGTACCCACACCCTTTGGGAAGATATGGCCAAGGTTAAATCCAAGGTTAGGCCAGACCTGCCTGCTTAGGCTTCTCAGCAGGCCCCAAGCAGGTGCTAGACAAAGGGACTATCACAGCAGAGAGCTTCACTGCTGGCAGAAACTGTCCCTGTCCAGTGCTGACCTCCCTACTTGCACTGTCCTCTGGGAGCATTCCTGGAGCAGCTGATGGCACTCAAAGCAAGATCCAGGTCCAGCTTCTGCCCCAGCCCCAGATCTGCCTTGGAAACCCAGCCAGGGCTATGGGCTGGGCAGGCCCCCAAGAGGGGAACACACAGCCAAGAGCAGAAATCCCTGCCAGTTGCTCCCTGTGGAGACTCACTGTCAGAGAAGCAGGACGGCAAAGGTTTGGATAAGAAAAGAACTATAGAGAGGTGAAGAATCCAGGCAAACCATGCAGGAGAGGGCAGAGTTCTGGCTTTCTGAAGGCAGTGACCCCCCAGGGCCTGGATTCTTTGCCCCTCCTGATCCACCTCTACCCCTCACCCTGCTGCATGGCCTGCAGGCCACCTGTGTGGATACAGGCAAGGGCTTCTAGTACTGAAGGGGAAAAGATCAGGTACGAATCTTCCCAGCTCTTTGCCTAAGGGGTGGGTCACTATGGCCCACACATAATGTCACTGCCCCTGTCAAGGTTGCCCTATCTATACTACCCTTTCCAGATCCCATTGATCATCTCTCTCTTCTTGGGTTTCCTACACTCTCCTCCCACCTTTGTAACTTACACCCTTATTAAACCCTCTGACTGCTCCAACTGGATTAAGTCTTGTTTCCTGCTGGGACCCAGACTGATAAAACTGCCTGCCCTGGATTTCCTGGGTTGCAGTAATTAGTTCCACAGCTCAATAAGCAGTCCTGGCACTTGGTTTGGAGGCACAGGCAGACCAATGTGTCCCCACAGCCCCTGCTACCTTGGGTCCCAGACAAGTGCAAGGCCACTCTCTGTGGGCTTTTGGTCTGCTCCAGCCCACTGCCCAACCTTCCAGGGTTCTGAGTCCAAGTGGCTCAAGCTGGAGCCTCATTCCCCAGGGTATTCCTTTATGACTTCACCCACTGAAGTCACCTGGGAGACGATGCTGAACATTCCACCCTAGAGTCTGGGCCTCTAAGGAGACAGGGACAGCAGGCCAGGCCAGCCCAGAGGACTCTCTGTCCATAATGTAAATGAGGACACTGCTGGCCCATGTCTTGCAGGGGTGTAGAGGGCAGCCTCAGAGGCACTGGGTGCTCCTGGCACCATGGATGATGCTGCCATCCTAAAGAGACGAGGATACATCATGGGGATAAATTTGGGAGAGGGCTCATACGCAAAAGTCAAATCTGCTTACTCTGAGCGCCTAAAATTCAATGTGGCGGTCAAGATCATCGACCGCAAGAAAGCCCCCACAGACTTCTTGGAGAAATTCCTTCCCCGGGAAATTGAGATTCTAACCATGCTAAACCACCGCTCCATTGTCAAGACCTATGAGATCTTCGAGACATCAGATGGCAAGGTTTATATTGTCATGGAGCTCGGGGTCCAGGGTGACCTCCTTGAATTTATCAAAACCCGGGGAGCCCTGCATGAAGATGATGCTCGCAAGAAGTTCCACCAGCTCTCCTCGGCCATCAAGTACTGCCACGACCTGGACATTGTCCACCGAGACCTCAAGTGCGAGAACCTTCTCCTTGACAAGGACTTCAACATCAAGCTGTCCGACTTCGGCTTCTCCAAACGCTGCCTGCGGGATGACAGTGGCCGACTGACCCTGAGCAAGACCTTCTGTGGGTCGGCGGCATATGCAGCCCCCGAGGTCCTGCAGGGCATCCCCTACCAGCCCAAGGTCTATGACGTCTGGAGCCTGGGTGTGATCCTTTACATCATGGTCTGTGGCTCCATGCCCTATGACGACTCCAACATTAAGAAGATGCTGCGCATCCAGAAGGAGCACCGTGTCAACTTCCCTCGCTTCAAGAACCTGACGGGTGAGTGCAAGGATCTCATCTACCGCATGCTGCAGCCGGATGTCAACCGGCGCCTACACATCGACGAGATCCTCAGCCACTGCTGGGTGCAGCCCAAGGCCCAGGGCCTGTTCTCTACAGCCATCAACAAGGAAGGAGAGACCTCCCAAGACACTGAGCCCTCAAGGGCCCCTGGGCCTGGCTCCGACAAGAAGTCTGTCACCAAGTTGGAACCCCAGGAGGAGGCACAACCTGAGGTGAAGCCAGAGTCAAAACCTGAGGAGACAGTGCAAGTGCAGGTGTCAAGGCATTCAGAGACCACAAGCCTCACCCTCTCAGACAAGCAGCTGAGCAGGGGGCCAGTGGAAGGGGACTCCCAGAATTCTCCAGAGACACACATCGAGTGAGCTTCTTGCACGGCCCAGGGACTGGTAGGGAATGATGCAGAGGTCACAGCTTCGAGCCTGAGCTCCAAAAAAGCCAAGGGAGAAGCCAGTGAAGGAAGAAGGTCCTGGATAAGCCACTATTTTCATCAGTTTTTTCCCCTCCCTTTAAACTTGGTAACCCACATGGTAAAGAAGGAATAAATCACTATATTAGTGCAGACTCTGAAGTGAATATCTTTGCCCCAGCTGACTGTGGTCATCCAAGGAGATGATCCATCCCAACCCATCCACCCACCCCAAGTTTGGAAAATATACCCCAATGTGTTCAGCCTTGACCGTGACCTTAGGCCCCAGACCAGAGCAGATAGCTGAGTGAGGAAGATACTGCTTCAAGTCAGAGGTCATGAGTACAATACTGGGTGGGGAGGGGCAAAGAGAGGCCTGGGCCAAGGAGGGCAAAGTGGCTACCTGTAGATGAGGGGTGAAAGGTGGATCCAAAGGTTGCTGGTGGGGAGGGACCTGTAAAGGGCAGATGGATCAACTTCTCAGACTCTTCATTCCCTACCCTGATGGGCAACTCAGTTTTTCTGCTCTGTTCACCAGAAGTTCCCTTGTGACCAACAGGCTCCCAGTTGTCAGTGGTTCCCTGAGTCATCCCACCCTGTGGTCATTCCCCCAGCCCAGAGGAAACAGGGGCCTCTGCTGGACAGCCCAACCACACTCCAGCCCACATGTCCCACAACAACTATGTGGCCTTGACCACACCCTGTTCCCTCTAGTTCCAATATGTCCCCAGGAGTGACACTTCCTGCCAGAGTGGACAAGCTGATACTGGTGAGTAGGAGATAGGACAAGTGTCCTCATAACACATGCCTGGCCACTGCAGCCATCTGTGTGCCAAGAGGGAGCAGGCTTTCCTGGAGCATCGCCACCCACAGTGCCATGCAGGGCCCTGCCTGCCCTTTCTTACGCAGTCCTCACCTCTGCTGTGGTGGTCCTTTCTCTTCGCGCTCTGCGCTCATTCCAACCACCTCATGTGGACCTGCAGGGTTAACACATCAAGAGGGCAAATGCCTTCAGACTGTCCCCCACCCCATCTCTGTCTTGAGAAGGTCCCAACCAGCAGCCCCATGTGAGAAGTGAAACCCAGTGAGTGCCCCACCTGCTTTCTGTAACCCTCTGGGTAGTCCACCACTCTGCCTGGCTCTTCCCTCCCCACAGCCACCTTCATACAGACTGTGTCCTCCTATCTCCTTGTTTCTGTGAGTCATGGCTCAGCCACCACCCAGGCCTCTGTCCTTGCCCTGGCATTACTTCCTATAGCACCCAGCCTGGCTTCCTCTCCCAAGGGAAGGGTCCCAGTGCCTGGCCTTTAAGGTCCTCCTAGGTCTGGCCTCTCCCTGGCCTCCCAGCCTCTTCCCTCATCCCACACCCCACACATGCTCATGGCTGCATCCCTGCAGACCTTGCCTATCTCTCCTGTCTCAGCCAAGGGGTTATGGCCTCCGCAAAGCCTTCTGGAGCCCCAAAGGCACTCAGCAGCTCTGCCACAGCAGGCCAGCGAGTGCCCACGGCCTAGGCACAGATCAGGGCACCACATTTTTAGTGACAACCAAAGGCCCCTGGAGCCAAGTCATGCAGCTTGTCTGGTGGTGGGGTGGAATTGTAGAGTGCCACTGAGTGGACCCGAGATGCCAGTGTCCTGAGGAGAGACTTGTGAACCTCCTCTCCGTCATGTCAGTCCTTGGCAAGAGGGTCTGGGAGCCTCCCTGCAGCCCAGCCCTGAAGTGAACCTTGGGGGGAGGGGCTGCAGGAAGGAGCACTTACTGTGTGCTTTCCATGTGGGGAGACCTCAGAGAGTAGCTGACTTCCTGAATCACACAGCATGGAGTGGCAGCCTGAGAGACTAAAGCCACAGCTGCCCAGGTGGCTTCAAATGCTGGTCACTCCTGTGAACTGCTCAACCCTGGGCTTGGCCCTGACTTAGACCCCTCAGGGACCACCCACCCCAAAGGCCTTAGGATCAAGACCTTCAACATGGATGCTGTAACCCACAGTGCTCCCTACCAATCAGTACACACTCAACACATTATCCATTCAGACCCTCATGTGCACCTGCAGTCCTCGTCTGCCTCCATGTGGCTAATTCCTAAGATCCCAGCCTTCCCAGCCTCCCCAAGTCCAGCCCCCAGTTCTGTCCTTGCAGCTCTGTGTTCCTCAGTGTTACAGCGCAGTCGCTACTGGGCATTCACACCCATTGGTGTGGCAATGAAACTCCCTGGCCTCTGGGCTCCAGGAAGGTGTGGGTCCTTTCTAGGCTGTCAGTGTACCCCAGCCCCTGGAAGTGACCTCAAATGTTGATGAGGCAAATGGACAACCAGGTGCCTAATTTAGGGAGAAAACCAAAGCTCAGGAGTGGCCTTCTCAGAGCCTGCAGGTCTCTGACCCGCAGGCCTGGAGTTCAGGAGTTCCGCTGGAAGTCCCCTCGTCCAGTCTAACACTCCTACCTCCAACATGCCAGGAGCGCCTGCCTCAGCGTGCACATCCTGGGCAAGCTGCCTGCTCTGTACCCCTGCACGATGCTGAGACTTGCCTCCTTCACCATGTCTGAGAACCAAAAAGGCTACGCCATCCAGGCAGGGTATGAGGGAGCAGACTCCACAAAGTGGGTCAGTGGAACCAGCTGAGAAGGAAGATAGGCAGGAGCACCCCAGATAGAACATTTGGGACACAGGAGAAAGTAGGGGATCTCCCTAACCCAGCTGTGAGGGCAGAACTGGGTCCTGGCCTGCAAATCCTCACGGCCAGCCCCTTTCGGGACACAGAGGAGTAAAGTATTGGTCATTAAGGCTAGAAAGAGCTGCCAGAAGAAAGAGGGCCTCAGGGAAAAATCAGCTCTCAGGGAGGCCCGGCTTCTTGGAGGCAGCAGCCCACTGTGGGCCCACCCTGCTGGGAACAATCCCTCCATCTGGCACCTGGACTCTGGCTGCCCTGCCCCTGCTGTCTTCCACACGGACCTCCAGATAAAGGAAGCTCCCCACAGGCTCCAGGTGTATCCACACAGCCATGCTCTGGTCAGCACGTTACAGCTGTCTGCCTGCCATATCTTGCCCCCTGTCAACCTGGTGGAGCCTGTTGACCCCCTGCACACCAGCTACATTGTCAGCCCCTGGCCATCCACACAGAAGCAGGCCTTCCTCCCTCTCCCCGAAACACAGAGGACTCGGTGCACCTGCCCTGACTTGCTGTGTGTGGGCATGGGACGCCGGTGGTGGAAAGCAAGTGAACAGTGGGGCTTCCGAAGTGCTGAGTACAGAGGAGGCTGTATCTTCCAAAGCAGAACTTCATCCATGTGCCCTGAAAAAGGGTTTGCACATTGTTTCCAGGTGCAAAAGAAGGTCTCAGAGATGCAACCACGGTGCTTACCCAGGGTCCCAACAACTGCAACATGTCACTCTTCACAAAGGCCCAAACTGACATAATCTAAGACCTGCTCCTCACCCAGACACTTGCTCTTTAGTTGCTCTGGATGCTGCTGAGCCTCAGCACCCCCAGAACCCCCAGCACCAAGGCTCTGCCCAGCGCTGCGCCTAATCACAGACCATACTACACCCTGTTGTCTCCCTCTGTTGCCCAGACCCCCAGGCCCATCCTCATCCAGTTTCCTCTTGCCTGGTCCAAGGCACTAGCCTCCACTCACCCCCAAGCCCATTCCCTATGCTGCCATCATAAAATATGACTTGGGTCATATTGCCCCATGTCCTGCAATGGCTGCCCATCACTCAGGGAAAGGCCCCCACCTCCCTCCTGTTTGTGGGACTCAGCCATTTTCAGAACAAGCCCACTCCTTTCCCAGGCTCTTCCCTACCTGGATGCCCCATCACCTCCGCTACCTGACTGAAGCCCACCTTATCCTGCAGGCCTGCCCCAGTCCTTGGAACACACCTGTTAGCCTGAGACCTGCAGCATCCCAGAGCCCTGCCTACCCTCTCCTGCCCCGCTCTCCCACTCCCAGCAGCGGCGGCGGCGGCGGCAGGAGGACTCATCCACTCAGCTCTCACTCCCAAATAGAAGCTGCTCTTGTCCCCTAATCTTGGAACCACCACCAGCCTAGCCAGACCAGACCAGACCAGACCAGTCCTTCCCAGGTGCTGCCAGTTCTGAGGACACAAGCCCTAGATGGAGTTTTCTTCATATCCCAAAGAAGCTGCAGGACACTGGCTCTAGTGAGACAGGAACCAATGCAGTCAGTCCCCACAGCCAGGAGAAGAAAACTAGCCCAAGGCTGGTCCTCCTGCTGGACCTAGGCAGCCCCCACCTTTGGCCTGACTTGTGACAGGGAAATCATGACAAGGAGGAGCAGGGAAGGTTACCCCAGTCCCGGGTGCCGGCTTCCTTCCAGTCACCCACTGAGGAATGGGCTTCAGGGTTCCAGGGGCCCTGTTCCCCCTAGTCCAGTCCCCACTCCTGGCTGCCTGGCTTTATGACTTCACATGCTGAAGTCACGTGGAGATAATGCTGAGCATTCCACAAGTCCAGGCCAGCCCAGCTAGACGGCTCCCCACACTGCAAACGAGGACAATGCCTGCTGGCCCACGTGGGGAGGGGATGTAGAGGGCAGTGGCGCCGGCCGCTCCTGGCACCATGGATGATGCCGCAGTCCTAAGGAAGAAGGGTTACATCGTGGGCATCAATCTTGGCAAGGGCTCCTACGCAAAAGTCAAATCAGCCTACTCAGAGCGCCTCAAGTTCAACGTAGCAGTCAAGATCATTGACCGTAAGAAAACACCCACTGACTTTGTGGAAAGATTCCTTCCTCGGGAAATGGACATCCTGGCAACCGTCAACCACCGCTCCATCATCAAGACCTATGAGATCTTTGAGACCTCGGATGGGCGCATCTACATTGTCATGGAGCTTGGTGTCCAGGGTGACCTCCTTGAGTTCATCAAGTGCCGGGGAGCCCTGCACGAGGATGTGGCTCGCAAGATGTTCCGCCAGCTCTCCTCGGCTGTCAAGTACTGCCATGACCTGGATGTTGTCCACCGAGACCTCAAGTGCGAGAACCTTCTCCTTGACAAGGACTTCAACATCAAGCTGTCCGACTTCGGCTTCTCCAAACGCTGCCTGCGGGACTGCAGCGGGCGCATCACCCTGAGCAAGACCTTCTGCGGGTCGGCAGCGTACGCGGCCCCCGAGGTCCTGCAGGGCATCCCCTACCAGCCCAAGGTCTATGACATCTGGAGCCTGGGTGTGATCCTTTACATCATGGTCTGTGGCTCCATGCCCTATGATGACTCTGACATCAAGAAGATGCTGCGCATCCAGAAGGAGCACCGAGTGGAATTCCCTCGCTCCAAGAACCTGACGGGTGAGTGCAAGGACCTCATCTACCGCATCCTGCAGCCGGATGTCAACCGGCGGCTGCACATCGATGAGATCCTCAGCCATGCATGGCTGCAGCCCCCCAAGCCCAAAGCCATGTCTTCTGCCTCGTTAAAGAGGGATGGTGAAGGCAAGTACCGGGCCGATTACAAACTGGACACCCGGCCAGGCTCACGGCCTGAGCACCGGCCTGAGCACCGGCCTGATCACAAGCAGGGGCCCAAAACCCAGCACCGGGTGCTGTTGCCCGAGAACGAGGATAAAATGGAGGACAGGCTGGCCGAGACCTCCAGGGCAAAAGACCATCATATCCTCGGAGCTGAGGTGGGGAAGGCAGGTACCTAGGGTGCGGAGGGCTGGGGGGCGCGGTGCGTGGTGGCGCCAAGTAAGCTAAGTAGGCAGGTAGGAGCGGAAGAAGGCACAGGTGTAAGGAACAAGTAAAATCTGTCAATTAAACCACTATTTTGATTACGTTCTATTAGCTTTCTTCTACTTAGTGGCAAAGACGTTAATTCCTGACCACCAAATAAACCACGAAGTGTAAACAAGCATCAGGAACGCCCCGAGGAGTGTTTTTCTCCAGGACTCAGCCAACCACCCTCCATGTGGCATGACGGTGTCCAGCATAGGGGTCCAGGGACTAGTGCTCAGGCACAGATGCTCATGTAGAGGCCTTATGGGCAAGGAGATCGCAGCCATGGACCATCCACCTGGCCTCTGTGACTTTCCCGTGCCCAGTGCCTCCAGGGCTGGCCAGGTGCAGGTATCTCCCACCTTAGGTATCACACAGCCCACTCCAACCCCATTCCACTCCCTCAGACAGCCCTTCCTCAAAGTTCTCCTCTCCCTCCCTCTCTCTCATCTTCCCCCTGGCACATCCCCTCATTCCCCAGGCAGCCAACCCTAGCCAAGACCTCTGACCTGCATCCTCTCATCCTGATCACCCCACGTAGAGCTCCATTTTGTCACCCATCATTCCCCAGGGCACACTCCCAACAGGCCAGCCAAGTACCTGGCCATAAGTGGCCTTTCCTGGACAGCATTCCTCTCTGCATGTCACTCATGCCCACTCAGACCTCTGCCTCTCCACTTCCTGGGGGCACCCTCAGGCCCAGGGCCACCTTTCCCTATAGGGGAAAAGGACCAAGACCCATATTTTCCAGTCCCAGCCCTTGGTCCAAGCTCACCTGCTAAGCCCACCCCAGCTCCCTTGGTGGGTCCCAGGGCACAGCCGGGATCAGCCCCCAGGAGCATGCAGTAATTCACTGTCAAGGAGTGCAGGCTAGTGGTACCCCAGCAGGCAGCAGGCCCTGCACTGGCCTCCAGAGGACACTGGTGCTCATGGAGGGCATAAGACGACCGATGCAGGAGTACCCAGGAAAACCCAGTACAGGGCTGGGTGTGCTTGAAGCAGGACTCGAGTCTGAGCCATTCCAGGTTGCCTCCCTGAGCATCGAGCCTTCTAGGCACAATCTGACCCCACTTGAAACCAGAAGAGATCCATGTGGCAAGCAGTCATGATCTAGGGCCCCCACTTCCATGTGAAGCAGCTGACCCTGGGTTGCCTAGGGGGTCAGGAACCCACATACTCAGGCTACCAAGAAAATGCTAGTTGATGGTACAAACGGCACTGTCAGATCTGCATGGAGCCAGGCCCCACTGATTGACACTGTGGCCCAGGTTACTATGACCTGAGACTGCCACTGGTGGGAGTGACAAAATGAGGTCAGTAACTCAGCAGCCTAAGACTGGCAGTATCTGCGGCACTGGGGGCAAAGGTAGGAAGATGGAGCCTGCCCCACCTGAGCTGGAAACCAGGTGCTTGACAGTCATGATGAGGCCACTGGATACCTCATGCAGGAGTGTGACCCAACACCCATGTAGGACCTATGCAGCCCTGTCACTGGCAAACCATGCAGGTCAGCCAGCCATGGCTGGGGAGGCTTTAGATCTGGGCCCAGAGTCCCAGGTGGACCCTAGAGGCTCAACTATGAAGAGCTCTGTCCCTCCATCAGAGAAACAAAACTTGGGGTGAGGGTGGGGGGCTAGGGGACCAACATGCTGTGAGCCCAGCTCAGAAGGTTTAAAGCCCAGGAGTGCCACAGAAAGCAATGCAAGTGGTGGCAGGAAAGGCCACACACGAGGGTCAGCAGCCTCCTTCCCAGGAGGCCCATAGTCCTGAGATCTCGATGTGGATAGAGAACAGCCTTTGGGCTATGCTGGCAGCAGGACGAAGAGACAGCCCGCGGACAGTGCTAGATGTTCTTTAATTCTGGTTAAATAGAAATGGGCACGGGTTCCATAGAAAAAAGTACTAGCAAAGCCCTGGGATGCACAAGGGCCATGGGGTAGGTCCTGTGCCAGCCTGGCTGGAACATGGCACCTTTCTTCTGAGGCTCCTGGGACAGTTACTGCTTTTGGCCCGGGCTTGGGTCCCCAGAAAGCTGGAGTCCTCCACTGGGTGGACAGCTGTCCTGTAGGCTCCACAAATCTCCCATGAGCCCAGCCCGGGCCTGGCCCTAGAAGAAGTCTGAGGCTTTGCGCCGGGCAGGGAGCTGCAGCAGGTTGTCCGTGATGGAGGCCGGGTCCTGGCTGAGTGGGGTGCGTGTGGCCGAGCCAGGAGCTGGTGTGCTCGTTGGGGTCTGGGGCCCGCCGGCTGGGGTCTTGAGGTGGGTTGAGCGTGCTGGGGAGGGTGTGTAGCTGGCCCGCAGGGCCCGGTCTGTGTACTTGCTGGCTGTCCTGTTCACGAGGCGCTGCAGGGCTGGGGACATGGCTGGGCTCAGGCCTTTGGGGGTAAGACTGGGGTGGAGGGGATGAACAAAAGAGGTAGGAAAAAAAGAGAAAGAGGTAGTATTAGGCCAGATGGGGCACAACCGCAGCAGGGCCTGCCACGGCTCCACAGGAAGATACACGTGAGACTTGTGGTCGCCCTGGGCTGAGGATGCCAGCAGCCAGGCACAGAGCAGTAGGGCCAAACTTGAGGGTGAGTGCTGGTGCTGCTCTTGGCTGTGGGGCTGGGGTGGTCCCCAGCCAGCTTTCTCTAAAGGGAACGACTTTCGTCTTCACAGGGCTGATGGGTGCCCTCAGTGGGATAACAGGCCTAAAGCGGCTCCTAGGGATGTGCCTAAGAGGAGGCTACAGAAAAGATGGAGGAGGACTCTGTATCCTGCCTCACACAGGGCCTCACTCTGGACCAGAGAAGCTGCCACAGGACCCACTTAAGGACCCTTGGGCCTGCCCTACAGACAGCATGTCCACACTGTGGGGGTGGGGGGCAAGTGGGAGCAGGAGAAACCCCTACCAGGGTCAGGCGCCCCTCACCTGGCCAGGTTCTCTGTCACTCTTCGTAAGGCCTCCTGCTTCTTGGCCCGGTTCTTGGCAGCGGCCTCATTGGCCATCTTCAGCCCCAGCCGCTCCCTGCGGCCTGGCTCCAAGATCTACAAGTAAGTGTGTGGGTGGCCTATACCAGCTTGCCCTGAGCCAGGCAGTCCCTCGCTGCTGGAGGGGCTACCTGTTCCCAGGCCCCCACCATCCAAACAACCCAACATCACCTCTCCTAAAAGCCCCTGCAAGCCCCTAGCCAACCAGGCTGAGCTGCCCACCCAACCTGTCAACACGGTTTTCTCAAAGCCAGCACTGCTAAGTTAGGAACCTTACCATTGTTTAAAAAGAAGAGGGTCTTGTTTTCATGTTTCCCTCTGATTCTATCTTTATCAACCATCGGTATTTCTTTCAAGAACTTGCCAAAACAAAACTTGCCCTTGGCCTACTTTTGTAACAAGGTGCCTACCTTGTGTTTTTGTTTAGCTGTTTTTTACTTACAGGAGCTGTCTCCAGGTTGGTTGTATTAAGCTATGCCATACAAATTTCTCTTCAGTTATCTTAGCTTTACGTGTGATTTTCAGTTGTACCTAAGTTTGTCATTTCCATAAAGTATAAGCTAGACATCACCTCCTTTGCTTTTAGTCCTTCCTATCTTAAAATCAGATTAAATACTGACCACTGGTTTCTCCTATTTTTTTTAATGCTTATTATTTTATATTTAACTCTTCCAACTTTCTGAAATACATTCTGCTATGAAGATTAAGGACCTAGTTTACTTCATTTCCTAATTACTACTTAGCACAATTTGAGTTATCATCTCTAACACACACTAAATTCTGACTTGGGCTGAGGTTTGAGAACTTTTCTTTTTTTTTCTATTGATCTGTAGGTTTCAGGACAAGTGGCACCCCTGCCACATCTATTGCTTTAGTATCAGACAGCACAGGCTTCTGTTGTTTCTCAAGTTTTTCTTGATTATCCTCGCAACACACACAAATTTTAGAACCAAGGTACCAAAAACCTCTGTCTGGACACGTTACCTCTCTGAACTACTCAAGACACGATGAGCAGTAAATACTACGCTAGGGAGGCCACAGGACAGGGCCCACCCCCTGTTGCAGGAGTGGGCAGCCAGCAGTGTTCTCCTAATGTAAATGACGGTTTCTTTGCCCCAGGTAAGTTCTTCCTGGTTATTCTACATTTCTGTTGCTACAGTGAATGATCTCTTTTTCCGCTGCATGTCAAACTGATCGCTGCCAGCACTTACGGAGCTGGCTCAAGATGACCAACCCAGCCTCCTACACAGGCCTTCTGCATCCATCTCAGACTCCAAACTCAATTCTTTGGGGTTTTAGAGCTGAGGATGTAATCCTGCATCCTTTGTCTCTGTGAAAACACCAGCCTCTGTCCCCTCCATCCTCTGGCACTCCAGTTGGTACAGGCAGTGACCCAGCACCTGGACAACAGGACTGCATGCTCCCAACTTCTGGAGGTTTCTCTTCTTTCCCTTTCCACACCACACCAGGCACTCAGTTTCCCCAACACGCTATGTGTAGACCAGAGCACCTCACCTTCCCAATGCCACCTAGCCCACTTGCCCACATCACCTTAGGCCACCACCATCTCTTCGAGAGGCCTCCTGAGTACATATTCCACACTGTGGAATGCTGCGGCTTTGGGACCCTTCACAGCCCTTAGGTCTACAGCACAGCTGCAGCTCTGGATCTGCTTCTGAGACCACCTGTCATCTTTGAGCAGCCTGTCCTCTGGGACTGCAGGCTCGAAGGTGCCATAGCTATTCCCTGCGTTGCTGCCTTGGCTCTGCCAGTCCCTCCTTGACAAAACCTTCCATCCACCCACACCTGTCCTCACTGTCCTGACCCCATTCAGAAGCACAGTGCCTGAGTAGGTGCACGGCCTGGCACATGGCTCAGCCCACTGCTCAGCTCTGATTGGACCACCAGCAGCTGGGCCATCCTCTGTGCACTGAGCCATGGGTGCTCAGAAGACTACATGTCCACTTGGGTCCCACCTTGAAGGCTGGTCCTGGTGTCCTGTCCACATATGGGGTTTCTGACCCTTCGACTCTCAATGGTGTGTTCTCAACTTCCCCCCAGGTCATCAGCGGGGACTCATTCACACCTGTAGATAGAGAGCCCACAGTCACCTCAAGCGAGGGGACCCAGAAGGTGTGCAGCCAGGCCCTCCCTCCCACCAGTCATCCCCCCTCCTCCCCCATGCATATTCCAGCTAGCAAGCATCCAGCTGGCTGCTGGCATCTCTCCTTCCCCAGGAAGGCCACTACAGGCCCAAGGCAAGCCCAGGCCCCTACAGGCATGGGGATTAGCTTGGAGGGGGCTCTATAGAAAAGTTGGGCTGGGGCAGCACAGGGCCAGGGGAGTATCCCACTAGTTATTAATGGTGCCCCAGCCCAAGGGAAGAGACACTCAGGGGCTCTGGCACTCCTATATCTCCCAGGCTCTGGGCAAACCTGTAGCACCTCCACATGCCCTGACCTATGTCACGGCAACAAACTCTCCAGAGTTCAAGGGCCAGTGCATGAGAGGGTACAGAGACAGCATGTGTACTGAGAGACCACTCCCAAGGTCCATTTACCTTCTGTGTGAGGAGATATAGCACTGGAGTCCAGAGACCCCTCCTTGCAATGCTCTCTAAATTTAGGTTTATAAACATAGCGCACCTGCTAACATAAGACCCAGAACTAAGAAACATCACTCCAGGACTGAGGGGGTGTCCAGCCCTAGCCCAGGCCAGTGGCAGGAGGTGGGCAGCCCAAGAGAAGGACACACAATCCTGTAGGTCCCCGAGGCCTATCTTGCCCACCCCACACAGGCCAGGCATGAACTGAGATGCCAGGTGCACCCAGCCTCCTGCAGACAACGACCTGCTTTCCACATAGGAAGACTCTTGTCTGGCAGATCACTAGACAATTCAGGCCTTGGGCTTCCCTGGTACCCCTCACCATGCTCACCATGCCATTGTGTCTAGCAAAGCCCCAATACCCCTGGTTCCGACAAACTCAGTCTGTCTTGCTCAGCTTAGGGTGAGGGACAGAGACCACACCCCACACATCTCAGGTCGGGTCTGCTTGAGAGTCCAGCCCTGATCTTGCGGATGGGTCACTGGAGATCTCCAAGTCATACAAGGTGGGGGGGCAGGCCCTTGGGGAGTGCCAAGAGTGGTCAGGGTCACCCAAGCTCCCACCTCCCCCCAGCTTGCCAGCAGATGCATTTCTCACCAGGGGCAGGAGATGGGGTGGCAACAAATCCAAATCCGCCAACTCGAGGGGATTCCTGGGGGATCAGCTCCTTGCCATCGGGGCCTACCTTGCCCTGTTTGTGCTGGAACAAGCAGAGAGGCTAGTGTCAGGGGGCCCAAGACCAATCCCCACCACTGGAGGATGGGCAGGTGCACAAGAACATAGTGAAACTCTTCCATTCCCCAAAGGGCGCAGCTGAGGCTCTGGGGCTGATAGCCCTCTTGGGGAAAGAGGGAGGACCCTGGTCCCTACAAAAACCTTGAAGACCTGTGAGAGAAGGCATCCAAAGAAGGAAGCTTCTGCTTTGGCTGGTGTGGCTCAGTGGACTGAGCGCCAGCCTGCTAACCCAAAAGTCACCAGTTCGATTTCTAGTCAGGGCAATGTGCAGGCCATGTCCCCAGTTGGGGGCCAGTGAGAGGCAACCACACATTGATGTTTCTCCCCCCTCTCTTTCTCCCTCCCTTCCCCTCTCTCTGAAAATAAATAAATCTTTAAAAAAAAAAAAAGAAGAAGAAGAAGGAAGCTCCCCTGAGTCCTCCCCTCCATGCAGAGTGGCACTCAGCCATGCCTCACATTGGGTACTTTCAGGGGCTACTGACTTCTGACCCCTGTGGGGGCCTACACTATGGGTGCCTGTGCTCTGATCTCTTCCTGTAGGCCTCTGTAAGAGCCTCTAGAATAGTCTCCACACCTCCTGTCTACCATCATTCAACCCCATAACCACCAGAGCCATCATCACAGAAAAACTCCTAGGCTCAGAAACCTCTGCTGTCTGCCATGCCAAGGTCCCTGCCCCACCTGCCCACCCTCCCTCTTCTCACCCCTCCCATCCCCCAGCCCCGCCTAGTGCAGAGGTGCAGGTCTGGTGAGACTGGCCTGGCTCCTAGCAGCTGATTTCGTCTCATGCCCTTGCCCCCCAAAGGGAGTTGGCACAGATCTAGATCCACAGTATGAGTCTGACCAAAACAGTGTCCTAACATGTCAAGAAGGCTCAGGACCACAGATGGGTTCCAAATCCTTGTGCACTGCTGAGCTCCATCAAGCCCAAGAACAGTCCTAACTGGAGAGGAACGGCCAATTTGAAGAGATTGTTTCTGCCACAGCCAGCCCACTGTTGGCTCCTGCCACCCACCTGGGCATTGAGGGCAGCGGCCTGCTGCAGCTGAGACCTGCTGAGGGCCTGGCTGAAGGGGTCCCTGACGAAGCGAGTGTTCTTATGCACCACCTGCCGGGGCTTCTTAAACAGCTGCTCCTCATCAGGGACACCTGGCAGGCCAAAGAGAGATGGTGGCAGATGTCAGACCGGTGGGCAGGTCCTACCTCCTCCCAAAGCTCAGGGCCTGAGGGAGGCCAGATCACTCCCCACTGAACAGAAGCATGAAGTCTACTTCAGGCTCCGCATCACAGAACCTGACAAAGCTGGGGGAGGGCCTCACTCTCTCACTCCACACACAGACCCTCCTGCCCTAACACAGGCCCGGTCCCCTCCAAGGCCCAGAATGCAAGGAACATAGACATGCACCCTAAAGGCCAGATCCAAACACACAGCCCCACACCCGCTGCCTGCTCACCCTCAGGGTAGTACATGAGGGAGTTCTTGGCCCTGTACTTCCAGGTCTCCACACCAGCCTGGCTGCTCTCAATGGCTTGGTGCTCTGCTGATGGGAGTGCAAGATTGTCTTTCTGCCTCTGCATCACAGAAGGAAAAGTGAGGGTCAGAGGGAGTCTTCAGGCACTGCACCCTCCCTGGCCCTGGGGCTCCCCAACCCCAGCAGAGGGTGCTTCTGCCCCTACAACCAGAGATACCTTCTCAAACTCCTCCTCGGCCTGGTAGAGCCAGGCGTGGCGTGCCCGGCTTTTCTCCTTGGCCACCTCCATGATCTCCTGGAAGGAGGCATTGTCCTCACTTGTGTACCGGCTCAGGAAGACATCCAGGCTGGGCAGGGGCTCCTTCTCCTCCTCTTCCTCTCCAGCCTCTCCTGCTCAGGGGTACAGGTGGGGCAACACAGAACCATAAATGACATCTATACCACACTGCAGTACGTCAGTCCCAGGAACCGCAATGCCCTACAAGCAGGGCTTAGAACCCTCACTCCTACTCACAAGTCTGCCTGTATCAGCCCACACTGCCAGGCATCTCCCCACCTGGGGACCCCAACTGCCCAGGGAGTCCTCAGGGAGCTTTCTCCGCCTGCTGGATGCCAAGTGAGGTGTGCAATTTGATGCAGACTGGAAGCGGAGCACCCAGGCATTAGAAAAAGAGCAAGTATGGCCTGCTCTTTTTCTAACGCCCCCACCCAAACTGTGCCAGTCCTGTAGGGCCTGCCTCCAAAGCCAGGCTCTCTCTCGATCCCTGGGATTTCCCTACCCTGACTGCTCTATCCCCCTTCCTGTTACCTGTGGTACATGTGGGTGACTGTCACCTAAGCCTCCTGACCTACTAGTACACCTGACAGCAGGGACCCCACATAGCTAGTGCTCTGGATGGGGTCTCACAGGCACTGGGCCACAACCCCTAGCTGCCATCAAAAGTAACACTTAAAAAAAAAAGTGATACTCGCACTGAGGTGGTGCCATTGCACTGTGCTCAGTGGTGTAACCTTCAGCAAGGCTGTCAGGAGGAGAGCCTTTTCTTTCACTCTAGTGACAGTCCTGACCACCTACTGCTACTATTCACTGTGCAAAGCACAGTGACAAAAGTTCAAGACCCAGGATCAGAGAGATGAGGACTGAGCCCCTGTTCTGCCACAGCCAGCTCTGAGATCTGCAGCAAGCACTATCTTCCTGAGCCTCAGTTTCCTCCCCTGGAACTGTGAGTAATGATAGTACTGGTGAGGTTACTGAATGGATTCCTGTATTTACTGACCAGTAAGAGATATTTAAAGAAAAAGAATCTAAGTTGCTGGTTCAATTCTCCAGCCAGGGCACATAACCAGGTTGCAAGCCAGGTCTCCAGCCAGGTCTATATATAGCTGGAGGCAAGTGAAAGGCAACCATACATTGATGTCTCTCTCCCTCTCTGCCTCTCTCCCTCCCCCTCTCTCTAAAAATAATAAATTAAAAAAAAAAATTTTTTTAAGTTAAAAAAAAAAAAAAAGAAAAAGAGGAAGAAGAATCTGCAAACTGCCTGTGATTTGTGTGCCATACTACAATGGAAAATCACTCTCCAATGATACAACATAAGGGACTGTCAATGGCAGTGCTGGGTTTTAAAGCAGAACACATGATGTTTGTGTGAGCACCAGGACATCTGTGTTAGTACATTGTATCACAGACCAGAACCTAATAGAGAATAACATCTCCTCCCTCTGTGCCAGCACTGACATTCTACTACAGACGCAAACACAATGACAGTGAGAAAGTCCCATTGCATGTGGAACACTTATGCTCAACACAAGTCGCAATGCTCTGTCCAAGACAGACACCTCACAAAGCCAAGATACATCGTACACACCTTAGTAAATGTGTTGGAGAAGAAAACATTCGTTTGCTCTCCACATACTTGTGGAAGGCCCACAACATACCATGTGCTGTTCTAGATGCAGAAAATACAGACATAAGCAAGGTGAAGAACCTGATCTCATGGAGGGGAGAGGCACTAAAACAGAAATGCCTTTTTAAGTCTCGTGTTCTGCAATGAGAAAACAAAACCAGGAAAGGCACAGAGCATCAAGGATGATGTGACTTTATACTGGGAGGTCAGGCAAGGGTTCCCTGAATGGGTAACATCTGAGCAGAGACCTGAAGCAAGGAGGAGTGACCTGCGATGTCATCCAAGGGACGTGGCCAACTTGGAAGAAGCAAAAGCAGAGGCCCTGAGGCATCTTAAGGAGACAGCAAGGAAAGGAGCCCTCTGAGGCCCATGAAGCCCATGTTGCAGGGGTTGGCACACAGTAAGCTGGCAGCGAGGGAGGAAGTAAGCTTTCCATACCACAGAGGAGGGCCAGACAGAGAATTGCCCCACATTTGGGAGCTGGACCTAGATCTTCTGCTTTCTAGACCAGTGTTCTTTGACCTGATGGGTTGCCATTCAGGCAAGGAGACACCTTAGATACAAGATGTGACCTGCCTCTGGACCACCCTCATAGGGTAAGAGTCCCTGGCAATCCCACTCACGTGACAAAAAGAGAGTACTCACTCACCATCACCATCCTCCAGGCCCCGGCCCCGACCCCGGGACTCGTGGCTCACCACTCCAGTGCCTGTGTGCACCTCAGGGGTTTCAAATGTGGCTGGAGTCACGTCTGGGGTTAGAGAGGAAAGGGGAGTTAGAGTGAGCCTTATGCAGCAGTTCAGCAAGTGTTCCTGTCTCTGCCACCCCCAGGAGTCTTCTTACAGGGTGGCGGGGGCTCTCGGGACATCTTGCCCAGAGCAGAGCCAAACTTGATGGCAATCTGCCGCATCCGTTCCAGGTCTCCATTCTCCTCAGCCTCCAGGTACTCCTTTTGTGCCTGCAGCTTCTCCACATCAGGAAAGAAGTCTCTCTGGATGACTGTCTGGAGGCCCTGCCGGGAGGGATCAGAACAAGAGTCAGAGCAGCCATCTGGGTTCCCCTGCCTCTCAGTACATGCTAAGACCTAAGACATTGCTGACCCCCCGCTCCCAACCTCTGTCCAGCCCAGTGACTCTCAGAGCTTAGGGGTATTTTCTAATGAGGATAACATCCCATTCAGCCTTGCTGCAACATCTAACATTACTAAGTGCCCCTCTAACTTTCATGAAGCCTTTCTCTCTGCCCTCACTAACTGGTCATTCTCATTCTCATTTGCTGGCCTCACACCAGTGAGTGTTGCCACTGTCATTCCAGCACTGACTTTCTATTTCCCGTACAAACCCTTTACCTAGATGACTTCAGCCAGTCACCCCACCACCAGCCACCAGTTGAGATCTGCAACTCAGCATGTCCAGCCAGACCTTGTTCCTCAACTGCACATCTGTGCACCCAGCTAGCTGTTCACCAACGCCACCTACAGGCTTCCTAAACTTAACCAGTCCCAAACCAAACTGGCTATGATCTCCGTGTCAGCTCCTCCTCCTGCCTGTCTTCAGTAGGATTAAGACCAATTTCAAAATGCCACAATCGCAGCCTTTTTCCAGAACCCTCAGCCTTCGCACCGGCTATTACTGCTCTCTAGAAAGTGTTCTTTGCCACTAACCTTCCAAACTCTTACGGTTTAATAGAAAACCTTGTTTCCCTACTCCCCACCCCCCCAAACAAGCAAAACTGCCTCCATTCTCCTGACAACACTGCTAGTGCCTCCTCCATCAAGGACAACCCCCACTCTGCATTGTGCTTATCTGGCTCCCGTACCGTCCACACCCGAAAGGCAAGGACTCGGGCTGCTCCACCTCCGCGAGGGGACCATAGTGCCACGATCTGCGAGGAGGTAGTACCCGAGAGGCGCGCAAGGCGAAGGGGGAAGGGGAGTGGAGGGGATGTGGACCCAGAAGTCGCTTGCGTCCGCACCGAGGTCTTACCTCAATGTACTCTTCCTCGTCCAAGACCCGTTGCTTCCTCGTCGCGGCCCCAGCCTCCCCGGCCGCCCGCTTCCTCCCGGGCCGGGACTCGGCGGAGACCAACAAGGCCCCTGGAGACGCACTAGGCGTCTCCATCGCAGTCCCAGGACCGCTCTGAAGGCCCTTAACAGAGGGGCGGAACTGTGCTAGCTGCACAGGCGCTTCCAACAGTTGGCCAATGGGAGAGCTGCGCGTTTCGAAAGCTGACCCGGCGCCGCAGTGACGCCACAAGCCCGGGATCTGATGGGCATTGTAGTCTTCTGCCCGCTCCGCGCTGTTTCTGTGTATCTGGGCTGTGGGCACGAGGCGGCGCAGTGGTGTGGGGTTAAGGGGCGTGTCATTCACGCCAATCGTGAGAAGTTCCTGCAGTGAATAAGGCTTTAGAATTTCAATTTCTTGCAAATAATCACTGCGTATGCTTTTGTGTTATTAACAAAACACACTCTTCACAAAATTTGGTTATATACACGTTTCAAAGCTTTTTATTCGGACACTGTGTAAGAAAAGAACCTAAGACAATTCTTTCCTGATAGTTACCCAACAAAACAAAACAAAAACAAAAACAAAAGAAAAGAAAAGAAAAGAAAAAGAAAAATACGATATTTAGATAAAAGAAATGTCTAGTTTAGCCCTGGCTGGTAGCACAGTGGATAAGGCGCCGGCCTGTGAACCCAAAGGTCGCTGGTTCGATTCCCAGCCAGGGCACATAATCGGGTTGCAAGCCAGGTCTCCAGCCAGGTCTGTAGCTGGAGGCAGGTGAAAGACAATCATACATTGAAATCTCTCTCCCTCTTTGCCTCTCTCTTCCCATCTCTCTAAAAAATAATGAATAAAATATTTAAAAAGAAAAAAAGAATCAAGTCCCTAAACACCAGAGTGGGCTTCCCAGAAGAGGATTCATTCTCACTGAAACGGACCAGAAAATTGCCTAAACATTTCCCAAAACTGATCATTTCTTCCCAAAAGGAGGTTGTGGATTATGTCAAACAACTAAGTTTTGCCCCAGAATGATTTAGTACAATAGTAATTTTTTAAAACATTTTATTTATTTATTTACAGAGAGAAGGGAAGTTCGGGAAGAAGAGAGAGAGAGAGAGAGAGAGGAAGAGAGAGAGAGAGAGAGAGAGAGAGAGATTGATTAGTTCCCTTTCACACACTCCCAGCTGGAGATGGGCCCACAACCCAGGCACATGCCCCAACTAGGAACCCAACAGGCAACCCTTCAGCCTGCAGGCAGATGAACAATCCACTGAGCCACACCAGCCACAGTCTTTCCTTTAGTCACTGGTGATCGTTCTTGCTCTCAGGGAGTTGACAATCTAGACTCTTTAGGTCTCCCATGAACAAACTTAGAATTGCAGTTGATGGGAGCAGGAAAAAAATGTTTGTACTTGAGAATTCTTACCTAGGGGCAGTCAGGGGAAGTTTTCCTGGGAAAGGTGTGATTGCAGACCCAAAAGATGAGCAGGCATTAAACAGGTGGACAGGAAAAAGCATGAGCAAAGGCCCAGGAGCAGGAGAGAGAAGACCTTTGGATATGCAGAGTACAAGGAACAATGAGGTGTCAGATGATGCCAGAGCCAGGCTGTATGGGATGGGACCTTGTGGATCAAGGTGAGTTTTGTCTTTTTTGTAGGAGCAATGGGAAGCCCTTGGAGTACTGTAGGCAGGGGAGAGGCAGGTTCAGACTTGCAGACTTTCTGGAGAATGAATTAAAGAGAAATCAGAGTGGATAGAGGTGGCAAGACTGGAAGTGACTGCAACTGTCAAGGTAAGAGATGAAAGAGATTTTCATCAGGTTGGTACAACTGAAGCTGGGGAGAAAGTAAATTCTGGGGTTGTTTTTGGAAGTGAGCTCAACTTGTTGTTGGCCTGTAGACACAGTGGATGAGGGAGAGGAGGGGACAGGATGAGCGCCTGCTCTCTGGTTTGTGTACCTAATATGAACAGGGGAAAAGCTTGCTTTCCCAGGACAAGGTGACTTAAAGGAGCTGTGGGCTTCCTGGTGGAGTAGTCAATGGGACAGCTGGACTTAAAGTATCTAGCTCAGGGAGAGGACTGATCTGGAGACATAAATGTGGCAGTTGAGAATGGAGGCAATAAGCCAGGCTGAGAATGGTGGTGAGAGTGGAATGCCTGGGACTCAGCCTCAAGGGCGCCTCTGTTAATAGCTGGCTGTGAAGGTGAACCTGCCCCACAGCAGCTAGACAGAAAGGAGAAAAATGAAAAAGGGCAACATAGCCACTGGACCCCTCTGATACTGGCTGCCCCACACAATGACAAATAGCTGCTCAGCCAAGGAGGGCAAGGGTTCTGGCCCGCAGGGGAGCTCTCCAGGCAGACAGTGCGGTGGCCAAGGGTAAGGCCAGGATTCAGCGAAGAGCTTTGTGACAGCCAGAAGTGTGCATCCTGGGAGGTGCATCCTAGGGCAGCCCTGGCTGGGGACACCATGACAGCTGGGTGTTAAGATTCTAAGTTGGCCAGCCTTGGACAGTCCTAAGAATTGACACTCTGATTTTTGTGACTTTTATGGGTAAATTGCATCTGGCCATATACCCCTCCCAAACTCCCTCCATGACCTGTGAGAGAGAAGAACAAGGTCCTCAAGCCAGATGAGGGGGATGTTAGTCCTTGGGCCTCATGCTTGGTTTACTTGGGGAAATAAAGCCATGTTTTCACACTACCCTTCACCCTGTGGGCCGGATAATGGAGGCAGGCAGACACCACAGCATGGAACACCACCACAGGCAGAGAGCCAAGGATGCCACCCATGAGGCAACACCTAGAGGCCAGTGCAGGCCCCCAGGGTGCCAGGGCACTATTGGTAGGGCTGAAGGGCACCCTGGTGCAGGGACTGCATGCTCACTAGGCTGTGCTCCCCGGTATAAGCTGGCCCCCTACACCCTAGGAAGGAGAGAAGGGGCAGGTCCTGGCTGGGAGTGGGAATGGCACCAGAGCACACATTGACACAACAGATTATGTGGTGTTTTTAGTTGTTTGTTTATTTTTTATTATGATAGGTTCACAGAATTAGGGCTGCGGGAGGGGTGTGTGCAGAGAGACCTCCCCAATTTTCTAACTCTAAAGGTCTGCACACCAAACCCTATGCAGTCTCTTCAAAGTGGCAGCAACTCCAGGATGCACAGACACTACCTGCCCTGCCTCAGGAGGGTCGTGGGCCAGACTGGGAGGATGTCCAGGCTGAAGAGAGGAGGGAGGGGGAAAGAAAGGAGGAATCCAGGTCCCCTGTTGACAAAGGGTGGTTGCTGTGCCTGGAGGAGCAGTGAGGAAACCAACCTGCTCTGTGCTCTATCCCCCAACCTCCCAGGGAATCTCCTGGTCCTCTGGTCCACTTGCCATGGGGGAGGAGAGTGCACCTCAGTACCTGGTGTTCTCTCCTTTCACAGGCAGGTGTCGCATGGAGGGAGGCGCGCGCGCGCGCACACACACACACACACAGACACACACACACACAGACACGCACACACACACACACACAAGATCCTGCAGAGGGGTTCGTCCATCAAGCACTAGCTCCAGGACACTAGAAGCTGTGCAGACGGCAGGAGGCAGGAGTTCTCCCGCAACTCCTCTTGGAGCAGGACTGCTGACTCTGAGCCGGTCAGGACGCAGTCAAGCCCAGGAATAGCTCACACAGGATCAACAGCTCTCCTTGGGGGGCTTCTTGGCTCTGGGCAGGAGCCTCGCAGTTGCGGATGCGCGTTTCTGATGTCGCCATTTGGCCCGTCGGTTCTTGAACCAGACCTAAGAAGAAGGAGACTGCTCAGGCAAGAACCCGCGTCCTGCTGGGCTCCCATAGGTGGACCTGAAGGTGTGGAGTTTCGACAGGCGTGTGAGAGAACGAGGTCTACGGAGTCCGCACTTGGGAACGGCTACAAGCCACAGTCTCAGTCGCGGGAGGAAACCCCTTTCTCACTGGGACTAGCCAGCCCTTCCCAATCCCTTCCCACCCCCACCTCTGCCCCAAGGCGCCCAGGGAGCTCCTTCTGCCTCTCTGTGCTTTTCTAAGCTTCCCAAATTCTGGAACACAAACGCGCGCCTTAGGTACTATCAGGGGAAAATAAATTTTAAAACAAAAGAGGCCCTGGGGGGTAGCTCAGTTGGTTGAGCGTCCTCCAGAGACACCAAGGTAGCGGATTCGGTCCCTGGTCAGGGCACATAAAAGATCAACCAATGAATGCATAAATAAGTGAAACAACAAATCCATGTCTGCCTCTTTCTCTAGCCCGCGCTATCTATCGCTCTCTCTAAAAACCAGTAAATTAAAACATATATATATATATATATATATATGGAAAGGAAAACTAGCCTTACCCTCTATCTAGTTCCAGTGGTATTTTCCCGCACGTGTCTGTCCCCGTCCTTCTCTGCCGCGGAACTGGCAAATCGCCCCACTGCTGTCCCAGGGTCTCCCTCCCCTATTCCAGCCCCAACGCCGGCCCTCTGCGCCAGAGCCCTTCTTTCCAAAGGGGAAAGGAAGCCAGTCTGCCGCGACCCTCTGAGACCCTCTAGCGGCCCAGCAGGCGGGCCCCCACCTCCACGCGCTCCTCGCGAAGGCGAATGCGGCCGGCCAGGCGCTCGCGAGTGCCCACGTCGGGGTACTGGTTCTGCATAAAGAGCGCCTCCAGCGCCTGCAGCTGCTCCTCGCTGAAGATGGTGCGGTGGCGCCGCGTGCGCCGCTGCGGGCCGGGGCCGCCAGTGCGGGACAGCGCGCCCGAGCTTGCGGGCGGCACGGCCAAGGGCAAGGTCGCCGAGGGCCCCAGCCTCAATGGCCACGGCAGCCGCGCACCTGCGGGGCGAGGGTATGGTGAGGCGCGGACATGGGACTCGAGTTGCGCACCGACCTCGCCCCCACCCGGGGCCTCCCACGCCTGCGCCCCGAGCCCACTCACCCAGTCCAGCGGCCGGCTCCGGGGGTCTTCGTGGGCCGCAGCAGCAGCAGCAAGCGCAGGGTGCGGCTTCGGGCACCCCGGGCTCCCCAGACTCCGAAGGGCTTTGGCGGCCAGTCGGCTGCGGTGAGCGGGCGACCCGAGCCGGGGGGCTCCGCTCCGGCAAGCTGGAGAGGATGTGCTCGATAGAGAAGGAGCAGGGTCGCCCGGGGCCCCTGCGGCTCGGCGCGCCCCCCGCCGCCGCCATGCCGGCTGGGCCAGGCCTTCGCCGCGTCTGAAATATATACGTCGTGGAGAGCGCGCTGTAATCCTCGGACCGGGTGCCTCGTCCACGCGGGCTAATCCCGCCGCGTGGCCAGGAGCGCGCTAATCCTGGACCGCGGCGGCGGCAAATCCTGCCCCGCAACGGAGCGCGGGGGCCCGCCGGGCCTTGAGGAGGGGGCCCGCAAGAAGACCTGGGGCCCAGGTACTTTCTCCCGTCCGGCCCAGGAGACAAGCCTGGAAAGCACGGAGGGCACCTTCCCCGCTCGCAGGGCCCGGTCATCATTGCCCCGGTTGCTGCTAAGGTAGCCTCCCTGAGAAGCCCTGACCCTGGGAGCCCTTAGAGCGTGGGGCGCCTCCTGGCAAGACCCTGGGTCCCCTCCTCCTGTCGTCATGGCGGCCAGGGTTGCTCATTGTCTCCTTCTGGGCCCTACCCAGTCATATGAACAAGTTTGGAGAAGCCCACCCAAACTGAGCAGTCTCCTAGCCTCAAACCTGCTGGGATCCAACCTCAAGTGGGGACTTGGTACTATCCGCAACCCCACGATCCCACCGTTCTTGGAACCCAAACCTCCCAGCCCTTTCTGAGCCAGTTATCAGCCTCCTGGAGGAAATGGGGGACAAGAGCAGGAGCTATGTCTGCTCATCACCAAACTTGCAACACCTCCTACCTCTCAGCCACCCCATGGCTCCAATTCTCTGCTTTCTCTCCTGGGTCTGTGGAGCCTTCCGGACTCCATCCAAGCCCTCTCCCCACACCCCCAATGCTCTGGAGCAACCCATCTTCCTGCTTTCCTATATGTCCCAGAATCCCCCAGAAAACATTAAATACTCTTGCCTCACACTCTTCACATTCATGTTCCTCAAGAGCTGGGCTTTCTGTCTCTTTACTCTTCAGGCCACTCCAACTTAGTCCACACACAGCCTCACCCCCACCTCCCCTCATGGTGGTGACTTGCACTTTGCCAAATTCAGTTAGGACTGTTTCATCTCAGGGAATTGAGGTTGGACATCTGGCCAGACACTTCTGCTTCAGACCCATCTTTCTGGATCTCTGAGAATATATGGTTGGCTCACAGGACAGAGCAAGAGACTGCCAGTTTGTACCCCGAATGCCACTTCCTGTGGAACTTTCCATCGTTTCCTTCTAACCCCTCTGGACTTGTTCATCTGAGGCTCAGTGAAGGAGATACACTCTGTGAATGGTCCTGCCTCCTGGTTGCAGGATGGCTGCCATGGCCCCAGACCTCCTGTCTCTTCCCGCATATCCTTTTGGATGACTGGAAAAACCTTTCCTAGTTAACCTCCCTCCCAAAACTGTATGTTCACCATTAGCTCAGAGAGGTCCTTGGGTGTCACTACCCATCAAAGTCAGAGTTCTAAAGGAATGATGGCAGTAGTGACAGGGATCAGGAAAGCTGTGCCCTCCTCCTCCCAGGCCTGGCTGTTTCTTCATCCCTCCCTATTCTCACCCTTGGTGACCTCTTCCAGACTTGAAACTTCAGACACTATCTTTGTGACAGTGACTTCCAAGTGTGCTCCTCCAGTCTGACCTCTTCCATTGTTCCAGAACATCTCCTGAAGTTTGCTCCATGTCTCCATTTTAATCACCAGCAAATATTTCCCAGCACGAAGGGCACCTTTGATGCAAACAACAGACTCCAGGTCTTCTTAAAATCCATCCCTTGGCTGGTATTACCCACCTTGATAAGTGGTGCACCTACCCACCTATCCACCTGGGTTAATGCACCCTCTCTCCATCTCTCCACTTCTGCATGTACCCCCTCTCCTTGAACGTTGGGTTAGCTCAATGACTCGTTTCTAATTTCTAAAATGCAGCAGAAGGGACAATGATTTCTGAAACCAGGTAATACAGCCAAGGGATACAGCTTTACCTCCATTTCTTTATGTCTATTTTTCTACCTTGGGGTGCTTGCTCCTTGAACCCAGCTATCCTGCTGTGAAGCAGCACCAGCAACCACAAGGATAGGACAGGCGGAGGTGCTCAAGCCAGCAGCCCCAGATGAAGGGCCAGCCTACAACCAACAGGGAGTGCCACAGTGAGTAAGGAAGACTTCTGTTCCAGTCACCACTGGATACCATCACACAAGAGGCCAGAAGTGAGACCCGCAATAAGATGATTGTAAGTTAGAGGTGGTTGGTTATGTAGCTCTAGGTAACCAGACAGGTTTGGTACTAAAATGAGGATACTGCCTGTACAAGCCCTAAATTACATGGCATTGGCTTTGAGACTGGAAGGACCAGCTGAAACTGACAATGTGTCAGAGAGCAGCAAGAATTTAGCAATAAAAACAAATAAAACAAACAAAAATAATTTAGCAACATTGTCCCCTGCAATAGAGCCAGAAACAGAACATTGAAAATGTACCTAATGAATGATATTGATGATCTAAGTAAGGAGATACCCAGGGGGGATGTTGAAGCAGCTGCCTCCATCCTCCTAGCTACCTACAATGAGAGGAGAAGAGAGAGTTGAGATGCAGAGGGAAATGTCCAAATGCAGAGGAGCCAGCTGGTTGGGTTAAAGCCACATCACCTGCATAAACTAGCAATTTCATTCCTGGGGATTCACCTTAGAGAAGTGAAAACTACTGTTCGCACAAAATGCTGCCCGCGAGTGTTGAGAGCAGCTTTATTAATCATCACTGAAGCTTAGAAACAACCCAAAGATCCATCAGCTGGTGGGTGGATGAACGGACCATGCTGAGTGAAAGAAGCCACTCTCAAAAGGCTCCATACTGTGTGATTCCATTTGTGTGACACTTTGGAAGAGGCTTCATCAGCGTGACAGAGAACAGATCAGTGGTGGAGGGGAGAAGGACCAGGGGGGAGTTTTGGGGGGTGAGGGAGCACTCAAGGGAAGCAGAGGGGAGAGAGGAAGATGCCGAGAGGGAGGCTGGCTCCACTCTAGCTTGGGGTGTCTGGAGCCACCTTGAGTGAGGGCAAGCTGCACAGCCTCCCCTGCCAGGGTGGTTTTTATCTGGCCAACGCTCCAGAGCAGCAGTCAGTTGTGAGCAGCCAGCTCACATCTTAGGGTGGGGGAACCTGCCCCAGCTCCTCTGTGCCCAGCTCCCTGGTTCCCACATTAAGTTCACTGCATTCAGACTCCCCAGGATTCTGGTTGGTCACAAATTTGGGGCAGATACAGGAGAGGAAGGTTGGTCAGATGGGCTTCTGCCTCTGATGATTGAGTTGGTCATGAGGCTTTACCAGACTTCCCCCTCCCACCTCCCAGGAGTGGCTAATGCTTCCGAAGGTCTGGGTGGCTCACCTGATGGGTTGATCCAGAACCTCCTCCTTGAGTGGACTGGAAGCTGTAACACCCCTGCTCCCGAGATCTGAGCGCAGCACCTTGGCCTGTGTGGGGACCCCTTGGTTTGCTGTTGTGAGGAGCCAAGTGACCTAGCAGCTGTCATAATTTCTGTTTTGTGCCCTTCTGGCTGTGTTCCTGGTGAAAACACTTTCTCTAAGACCCAGAACCTAAAGTTATGAGGATGAGAACACAAATTTCTCAGCTGGGTCCCTAGGAATATTGGGTAGTAGGGCTCCCCACTCTACCCCAGGTCCAGATCCATGTGTTCTGTTAACTGGGAACCCAGCACTCTTGACTTTTTTTTTTTTTTTTTAATTTGTTGTTTTTAGAGAGAGAAGAAGGGAGAGAGGCAGAGAGGGAGAGAGATATCGATGTATGGTTGCCTTTCACCTGCCTCCAGCTAAGGACCTGGCTGGAGACCTGGCTTGCAACCTGGTTATTTGCCCTGGCTGGGAACCAAACCAGAGACCTTTGGGTTTGCAGGCCGGCACCTTATCCACTGTGCCACCAGCCAGGGCCTTTCTTGACTTTCTTGTCTTCAAAATTCTATTCTGGGCCACCAGCCAGGGCTCCTTCTTCTTCATTTAATTTCTGGTCATCCTAATGGTTGTGAAGTGTATCTCATGGTTCTGAATTCCTGTTCCTGATGATTAATGATGTTGAGCATCTTTTCATGTGCCTATTGTTCATGTGCTTATTGATCAACAAAACTGACAAACTAAATTCAACCAGAAGGAAAAAAAAATTACTAAGCCCTGGCTGGTGGCACAGTGGATAAGGCACGCCAGCCTGTGAACCCAAAGGTCGCTGGTTCGATTCTCCAGCCAGGGCACATAACCAGGTTGCAAGCCAGGTCTCCAGCCAGGTCCATGGCTGGAGACAGGTGAAAGGAACCATACATTGATGTTTCTCTCCCTCTCTGCCTTTCTCCCTTCCTCTCTCCCTGGAAATAATAAATAAAATCTTTAATATATATAAAGATTGACTCTTTGAATAAATGTAAAAAAATACAAATTACCAATATCAAGAATGAAAGAAAGCAGAAAGCCTTGGCTGGTGGCTCAGTAGATAGATGCCGGCCTGCGAACCCAAAGGTCGCTGGTTTGATTCCCAGCCAGGGCACATAACCAGGTTGCAAGCCAGGTCTTCAGCCAGCTCCATAACTGGAGGCAGGTGGAAGGCAACCATACATTGATGTTTCTCTATCTCTCTGCCTCTTTCCCTTCCCCTCTCTCTAGAAATAATAAAATCTTTAGGGAAAAAAAAAAAAAAAAAAAAAAGAATGAAAGAGGAGATGCCATTACAGATTATGCAGACATTAAAAGGACAGTAAGGAAATGCTATGGACAACTTTATTAATAACCTAGAGTTAAACTAAAATTACTACCATACTTTATGGTAAAATATTGGACATTTTCTGCCCAAGTTGGGAATAAGACAGGAATGTCCACATTTACCACTTCTGTTCAACATTGTCTTTGAAGTCCTGGCCAGAGCAAAAAGGGAAAAAAATACATAAAAGGTATAAAAGAACACTGTCTCTATTTGTAGGTGACATATTACTTATAGTGGGAATGTAAAAAGGAACAATCACTTTGGAAAATAATATGGCAGTTTCCTAAGAAGTTAAACACATCTGTGTGATCCAGCTATTGCACTCCTAGGGATTTACCTCAGGGAATTGAAAATTGAAAGCTTTGTATTTGAATGTCAATAGCAGTTTCATTTGTGCTAGCCTAAGAAGAAACAACCCAAATGTCCATCAACAGATGAATTGATAAATGAATGAAATACAATTAAATACTACTCAGAAAACTATTGCTATGAGCATCTTCCAACCCAGTCCTGGTCGCTTTCCTCACCTCACACCCTCCTGAAAGTGAGCTTGCCACAGAGGCAGATCTCTGCAAACACAAATCCAATCATGGTGCTCCTCTGCCTCCAGCTCTCAGGATAAGAGGATCAGCTGCCCCTCTCAGCCCCTGTACTCTGCCACTTCTGTCCATCTGCCCTGTTGGGCCTCTGCTTTCTCTCTCCAGCTGCCCAGGGTCCAAGTCAGCTCCACCAATTTGCACAGCTTGCAGCCAGCCTGGTCCTTTTCAGCCACCCTGGGGCTCTGAGGCCTTGGAAGAGGAGCCATCCCAGCTCACCCCACCTGCCCTATACCGGAGGTCTCAGACTCCAGCCACCTGCACATGCTCACTGACAATCCTAACTGCCATCACTTGTTTCCCAGACTGAAGAGCAGGCCTACTGCTTCCAGGACTGTTCAAAGCTGGTCAGTGCCAAAAGGGAGGGGCAGGGCTTGTTGCGTGTTGGGGGAGCGGGGACAGGTGGGGTAGCAGGAAGGGCTGGAGGAGCATCAGGGACCAAGGAGGAATGGATATGCAAATAAGTCCTGAGAGGCCACTGGCTTTGGATAGAGGCCAGGGCTGAAAGGCAAGCGTAGCAAGGTCCAGGGCCACTGTGGGGGTTAGGTCCCACAAGTGCAGGGCTGAGGCTAGAAGGGGAACGGGGTGTGTGTGGTCCCTTAGCTTTCAGCTAGGATGGCAGCCAGGTTGGGAGAGGGGGTAGTCCTAGGTGCAGCTCTGGGCTACAGAAAGTGGACAAGGATGGAAGTGGGGAGCTAGAGCTCCCCTCTGTCTGGAACACTTTTCCCCACCCCCTAGTGGGCCCTCTTTTCTGCCTTCCTCCACAGCCTGCAGCAGGCGATGCCATCAGGATTCCCCTGATTGCTTTCTTTCATCGTGGTGCCTTTCTCTGCAGAAAAAGCCCGCTAATGCCTCCTTTATCACGGAATTAGGGGATTTAGGACCGATCGCACAAAGAGGCCCTCGATAGTGGCGGTAATCAAATGCCAATCGGCCAGATCTTGAGCGGGACAGGGAAGAAAGCAAGCGCTGGGGATTAGCTTGGACCCACAGCCCGCCAGGGCTAGATAGCATCACCCCTCAGCAGGGCTGAAGCCGCCAGGGAGGCCAGTATCAGCCAAGGAGAAAGGCCGGCTTAGCTCCTTGGCGCTGGGGATTCTGAAGCCATTAGCGGGGATTAGCACCCGGGTTAATCTGCTTTGGCCGCTCAATTGTCAGCAGGGAACGGGAGGTGGACTGGGTGCAACCATGGCACCTCTGCAGTCCAGGCCCTGGGGTGGGTCTCAGTTTCCCCCGCTGTCACCAGGCCAAAGCCTGGTCCTGACAGCCAGAGAAAATGAACACCATGGCTGGCCCACTCTGACGTATGGACCTGGTTCACCAGATATTTGTGGAGCCTGACTCTTGGCTCTGGCCTTTGCAAATGCTGCCAGCCTTCTATGGAGATTAGGGATGCCCCTGCCTCTGCCGTCATTCTTCTCTTCTATTCAGCAGAAGGGAAGACACCTCCCTTGCTCCACTCTACTTTTGTGATCCTGGGTGTCAGGCTCCTCAATGGGCTTGGCACACATCCCTTCCTAACACACATGGCCAGGAAGCATGTATCAGACTGAGGGTGTGGGATGATGACAGAGACCAGCACATAGCGCCACCGCTGGCAGACTCTCCATCTTTCCCCTGGGGACCCTTCCCAGGTAGGAACCCCTAGGGATACGTTCGTTGATCCACTAGCTGACAAAGCTGATGTGAAGCCATTTGCTGCCTCCCCCATCACTTATCTCCAGCCACCTCTCACTAGGTGGGGCTGGGTGGGGTTGTGCAAGCCTGGGGCTCCATAGCTCCCAGATGGGTCCTTTGTCTGTGTCTGGGTTTTCCCACCTGAAAAGTGTGGCTGGCTGAGAGGAGGAAAGTTCTATGTAGGCGGTGACACTGTTCAGTTGTGCAGCCTGTGCTCACTGCTGCCTCCTGTAGGGACATCAACTCGGTCCCCACTCCTCCTTTTGGGTTGCGAATGAGAGGCTCCCACAGTGGGGACTCTGAGGGGTGACCCTGCACTATACGGTTTCCCTAGCCTTCTTCTCCAATGGGGATGTGGCAAGGCCACCTGCCTTACATGAGTCCATGGATGGCACAGGTGGCTGGGCTACAGCTGGCTGGTAAGATAGACTAGGCAGGGGTTAGCAGTGGAGAGGCTGATGGAATCCTCTTGGCCCCTGACCTTTTCTCCTTTTCCATGGTTGGGACTGGAGCGCAAGCTGCGTAGGGAGGAAAACACACAGACGGAAACTCTTTCTTCTTGCACCTGGCAGGCGCAGTAAACAGCGTCCCCCTAGCGCAGGCCCTGCGGAGGGACACAGGTGAGCCACAGGCCCAGGGTCCCCCTCTGTGAGCTTAGGAAGGCGGCACGGCAGAGAAAGGGGAGCATGACCCTTAGCTGCACAGACGTCAGGCAGGGCCTGACGGACATTGCGAATTACAGGTCGAGGGAGAGAAAGTGTTCAGGGAGAGCGAATGGCGGTGCACAGAGGTCTGGGGTGAAGAGAGGACAGGCCGGTCCGGGGAAACAGGCATCTCCAGGCGACGTCGCGGCCTGGGAGGGTGTCCCCTCAGGCCCGGGCCTCAGCAGGGGCCCTCGGCGTCGGGACAGGCGCCGTCGGCGACTCGGGAAGCTGTAGGGTGTTGGGGGACTGCAGGCGATGTTGGGGCCCTGGCGGTGAAATACGAGGACCAGGGCATGTGACCCGCGGGGGAGGCCGAGGAACGCGGCCAACCTGCCCCAGGACCGAGCGCGCGCCCGTGATGTCATCAGCGCGCGCCGCCCCCGACTTCCGGGAGAGACCCTGGGACCTCCCGGTTCTTCCCGGCTCCTCCCTGAGCACCGCCCTGCCTGGGGAAAGGCGGTGGAAACCGGTTTCCTTCTAAACGGAAGGGCTGCGGAAAGAAGGAAAGCCTTCTGGGCCCCTCCCGCCCCCACGGACCCCGGTCTCCGGACCTCAAAACCCGGGGCTGTGAGAGGCCCCGATGATCTGCGGGCTTTAGCTGCAAATGAGTGATCGTGAGAACGACCCTCTCAGCCCTGACAGGCATAACCGCTCTCCCGTGACTTGATCCACTCCGCTGAATAAGCCCCGAGTTACGATCACGGGCAGCTGATGTACCTTCCCTCATTCACAGTCCAGGGGGAGTCTCCTAGGCACCTAGGCACCAGGGAGCGGGCAGCGGGGCGGAGGAGGGGGCTCCGTCGTGCGGGCCGCCGGGGACCGACAAACAGGCTGGTCAGGTAGCTTCGGCGGCTCCAACCCGGTCAGCCTGCGAAGACTGCCCAAGGTCCCCGTAGCTTCCTGAGGCAGTGCTTTCCAGCCTGGGCTGGGCAGCAGGCCACTGTAGGCATCCGAGCAGTGCTTAGGGGCAGAGCGGGGACCTGGTTTATCCCTCGAGGTCACTTCAGGAGACGACACCCTGTGGCCAATGGGGGCCTTCCAGGTCAGGCTCAGGCCAATGGAAAACTAAGTGAGTGGTGGGTGTGGCTGACCTGGCGGAGGAAACAAAGGTGACACCAGTTGGGGAGGGTCCGGGGCCAGCGCCTGGCCCAATCTGAGCAGAGAAGTTGCTTTCAGGGATATTTGCCAGGTGGGTGGGGGAGAAGGGGAGCTACAAGGCCACACCAGGGACTATCATGTGTTCTATCAATCACCCACATTGTTGGCCTAGGCTATGGATCCTGAGTGTTCCTGGTGGTCCTCCCATGGTCCTTTGTAGCTGGTTCTCCACGATGCCTGCATCTCCATTCTTGTCCTGGGGCGCCCAGTCCCTGTTCCCAGATCATGAGGAGACAGGAGCTCCGTAGGTCCCCTAATTTTGTGCCCCTTGCCAAAAAACGCTGACCAGGGTATTTGAAAACACGTAGGAAGTAGAAAGTCCAGAGGAAAAATACCCTGGGGCCCTCATCTGAGGTTGTGTTTGCTGTGAAGGCTGAGAGCACAACCTGAAAAACAGAATTCTCTTTGTTGGACTAAAAGGAGACAGATCATTTGTCAGGAGTGACTGTGTGTGTGTGTGTATTAAGCTCTGATTGCCATTCAATACCTACATAAGGACATGGGAAACCCCAGGGGACACCCATGCAGCAGTGCCACCCAGTGAAGAACAGGTTCAAGGAAGTTGGGGTCGGGGACTGGAGGCAGGTGCTTGAGGGTCTTTGCCTAGAGGGGCTAGGCACATAGTGAGGACAGGGCTGGCGGGTGGCTAAGCCCTGTCCCAGAAGCAGCCACCTCCCCACCTTCTACCCCTTTGCTCTGCCTCTGAGGCCTTTGTCCTTCCTGGGCACATTCTGTGATCCAAGGCTGGAAGCCCTGCCAGATAGTGAAGGCTGCCTGAAGCTCAGTGGAGTGTGGCTGTGCCTGCCAGCTGGGCACGGAGGCTCTGGTTGTGGGAGGAATGTGGTGACTGGGTCTCCACACTCCACAACTCACATCTCTCCTGATAGGCAGACACAGCCACTTCCTCACCTACACTGGCCTGTAACCATGCTGGAAGTATATAGTCTGTTCTGCTTCCTGATTACTGGACGTTCTGCCCATATCTCTGTTCTTTGGACCCCATTGTGGCTACGGCAGGCAGTAGTTCTAGTTCCAGTGGCCTGGTGTCTGCACTGGTTCTTACCCTTTGCCTCCTCTCTGCAGCCTTTGGGGCTAGGTTGCATGCAGTGGGGGTCCCTCCAGGCCCTACCTGCCTCTGCAGCTGCTCCCCTTCTGCTCACTTCCCTTCAGCCTTGTTGGCCCTCTACCAAGAGACAGACACAGCAAGTTCTTTCCTGCACACAGGATACCCTTCCCTGCCAGCCTTCCTTCCCTCAGGTCTCAGCACCAAAAACAGACTGTGTTCTTTGTTGGGCAATGTGTGAACAAGGGGGTTCCAACATGCAGGTGACAATGCCAAGCTCACAGCCCCAGGGGACTCAGCCCCAGCTCAGTAAACTATGTCATTCACATTGTGCTGTGAGGCATCGTAGGGGACCGTAGGGGACCCTAGAGCTACGACAGGATTCCTGCTACTACTGAGTACAGGTCCTCATGCCCTGCTCTCAGCCAAGGGGAACCTGTCCCTTCCTTCCTGTGAAGGGGCACAAGGTCAGGACTCTGGGGTGCTGGTGTGTAGTCAGTAAGTGGATGCCATCCCTGTAGGTCAGTGTTGAAGGGCATTGACTCCCCTCTGTGCCCAGCTGCTAGGCTGCAACTACCTCTTGCAACCCAAAGAAAAAGCTATTTTGTGTGGATTTACTGTGGTAGGCATTGTTCTAAGCACTTTACACAGATTACATTATTTCATCCTCAGAACCCACTGGGGAGGGTTCCTGTGTCACCCAGTGTTGTAGGTTAGAAAACTGAAGTAAGGTGACTTACCCAAGGTCACACAGTGAACAGATAGAAAGTCAGGGTTCTGCCCCTACACTTGTCACAGATGCTGTGGCCAGGACAGCAGGTGCTGGGGTGGCTGTATGCCCCTCTAGCCTCAGTAGCCTATGCTGTGGGACACTGCTGCCCATCACCTGCTTTCATCCCCACAGCAAAGTTTCTGAGGCTGAGCTTGTGGTCTGAGGTTGAGGCTCCAGCCCCCAGAGTCCCTGAACACCCTGGTGTAGGTGTGCGGGTGGACAGCCCTTGGCCTCTGCAGGCAGGCAAGCTTTGCTGCTGGGCCCTTTCTCCTCCATCATGGTGGACTGGCAAGTCTCCTGTGAAGCACATGGACCAGACCTTTAAAACCCGGTGTTTCTTTGCTCTCCAAGCCAATGTCTGGCCTTCGTACCTATCCCACACTCCTGGGATCCAGGTGCTATTACCAGGTGGGGCCCTCTCCCCCAAAGCAGTTCCTGGGACAGGACCTTCCTACTGGGAGGCTTCTGATGGCAAGTTATTTCTTCGCCTGAACCAAACCTTTTCATGATTTTTACTCATGGAGTCACCCAGTCACCCGGATAGGAAGGCACCTTCTGCTTCCACATAGCTAGTTCACCCCACCCTGCTCTTGGTCTCCTCCATTTGGCTCATGGGTTGTGGCTCCCAGCTCCTGATCTGAGGGGGTAAAAAAGAGACCTAGGGACTCTCCAGTTCAGGGCTCTTCCCACCCCTTCAGATCAGGAGCTGAGAACCACAGCCCATGAGTCCTATTGGGTCCCACCTATGCCTGGATCCTGGGTTCCAGCAGGAGGGATACCGGGGTTCAGGAACCAGTAGGCTGGCCAGATAGCTCCACCCACTCCTGCCCTAGGATAGCTACCTCCCAGCCTGGATGGAGTGAGGAAAGGCCCCCTTGCTGAGTCACAGGGGACTAGAAAATACAGCACACCATTTTACAGAGAAACCAAGAGGGAGGGAGGGACGTGGGCCTAATTACAGGGTGAGGTATGAACAAGAGCCTGGGAGCACTGTCTCCCAGGCAACCAGTGGCATGGGGCAGCTCTCTACTCTGCCCACTCAGTGCTGCCTTCCAAGTGACCCTAGAGGATCTCAGCCACAGGCCACAGGCAAGGCCTGGATCGGGCCCAGATGTTCCATGGCCTTGGTGTCAGACCTCTCAGTAGTGTGGACACTGTGGCTATAGCTGGCTCACTCGCTACCCTGCCTGTCGCCTGGCATCCCTGTCCCCTTGCCAGTATCCAGATGAGAGGTGGGCTTGACCTTCAAAGGTGTGGCCATCACTGCCTACCCACAAATGGGCCCACACAGAACAAGAGGCTACAACAGGATCCGGTTTATTCTGCCTTGGGAGGGTGGTCCTGAGAGTGGAGGGTGCCACCCTGTCCCAGGCGGAGGGAGGGCCCAAGGGCCAGTTAAGGCCAGTGGCAGGAGAAGCGGGGGCATGCAGCCCCTGGAATGCAGTGGGAGCCAGGCAGAGGCCTGGAGGCAGCTGTGGTAGGCCAGGGGCAGGTGCCTCTGCTGCCCAGGGTGAAAGGCACCAGGCTGGGACCAAGCCATGGCTATAGGGCCATGGACCCAGGCTACAGAGGCACCCCAGGAAGCGGGACACAGGATCACATAACACAGAACATGAACCACAGGCACATGGCTCAGGAGTTAGCACATGGACAAGGGCGGGGCGGGGGGGGGGCACAGACTCACAGGCCAGAGGGAGACCCAGCCTCCGCTGAACACATGGACACATGGTGTATTATATGGACCACAAGGGACACATGGTACTATGAGACACATGGACTCAATGGCCAAAGGGAACAGGCCCAGGCCATGGAGTACAAGGGACAGGGAAGGGGGCCTTTTGGCACAACTGCACTGGAATCATGAGAGAGGGTGGAGGAGGCTGGTCTGGAGGTGCCTGAGGGCAGCCCCAATGCAGACCCTTAGGGATTAGTCCGTTTTCCACACTTTGTTGAGCAGCTTCACCACCTCATCATAGATGATGAACACGATGGCCACATCCAGGCAGACCCGGCCCAGGCGGGGGACAGTGCCCTTGTAGAATCTGGAGTAGGGCAGGAGTACAAAGTAGGTGAGGAGGCAGATGAAGGACTGTACCCCTGAACAGGAGGAGTGGGTCTAGATGTTGGAGGGGCAAAAACAGAGACCTAAAGGTAAAGACTCACTAGGGAATGGCCGGGGGCAGGCAGGAATGTGGGGTGAGGCCTAGACAGGTCAGGAAGGGAGGGTCTGGGTGGGGACAGCAACCCCATCTCTCCCCTACTCACGCCTTGAGCCCTTCATTCCTCAGAATCTGCAGGCCGCAGTCCCACGTGTTCCTGTATTTGTGTGCCTCCAGGCCCTGTGAGACAGCAGCACACCCCAGGACTCAGCAGCCCCATGCTGTCCCCAGCTCCCCTACCTCCTTCCAGGCTCTACTCCCACCTGCATCCGGGTTTTGATGACATCCAGAGGAGTGTTCCCGAAGACACTGGCTGCACCCGCAATAACTCCAAACACCCCAGTGATCAGCGGGTTCATGGGCTTGTTGGGGTTGTCCCCTAGATGTAGGTAAGGGTTGCAATCAGGTGATGGGAAGGGTAAAGGGGTCAACTCTGAGGACTGGGGAGGAGCATGGACTAGGGCCTATGAAGGTGGAGGCCTCAGGGGTACCCAGCAGGGAAGCCCAAAAATGTATGGAGATGAGGTCTCGGAACAGCAGACGCACCTCGATACCAGTTGCGCAGGGAGGTCATGACGAAGAAGCGGATGGCCTGGTTGGATCCCTGCTTCAGCATGGTGGCCGTGAGGCCCTGGTAGGTCCCCTTCAGCCCTGGGGGCAGGAAGGCATGGGGGTTACACTCGCACACAGGTCTCAGCTGGGGATTGGGGGAAGATGCACACAGAGGTGCCAAGGCAGGAAGGGGAAATGAGTGCAACGTGAGTACAAGTTCTTTCTTTCCTGGCTAAGGTCCGGGACCTGATCTGAACAGTAAGGCCAAATGGCTCACCTTGTTCCCGAACAATCTCCCTGACCCCATGGAAGAATCCTTTGTATTTGGGGTTGGGGGAGCTCTGGTCATGGATGAACTTCACCTGAGAGAGAAGAAAACAAAGGAGCTGGCTCCCAGGGTGACAATGGAAATGCCCCTTGGCCTGCAGGTCCAGAGGCCACCAAGGTTAGGTGAGGGCTGAAGATGCAGCTCTTCGTGCAGAAACAGGGCCACCTGAGGCTATTTGGGACTTGAGGCCCAGGACACAAGTGGGCATGCCTCAGTACAGAGCCTCTGCAGCTGTGGTTTGCCCATAGCTTAGGCAATACCAGAAAACACATACTGCCTGCTGTTTATTAAAGTGTTTCTAAGAAACTTACCGCCTTCCCATTGCTTTCAGGATCGAGTCCAGCCTCCACAGCAGGCCCATCCTGCAGGCCTCCTGCACCCCGCTTCCCCATGCATACCTGGCCCCTGCCTGACCGACCCTCCCCAACTTCACTGTCTCCACTGGACACAGAGGGACAGGACCACCCCAGCTTCCACCACCCCAGATCCCCTCAGCATGCCTGGTCCCTACTGGGAACCTCCCCACCTTGATGGTCTCCATTGGGCACACCACCACCACAGCCTCAGCCAGGCCGGCGCCCAGGCCACAGAGGAGCCCGCGGGTGCTGTCCAGGCGTCCCTGCGAGTCCCGCATGTGGTTGCTGAGGAACTCAAACATCCCGAACCTTGGGGCGGAAGGCAGTTGGGTGAAAGGGGCTGCCACCGCCCATGCCACCCTCCAGAGGTCGCCCCCCACCCCGAGCCCGCCTTACCTGACGGCCGCCTTGGGGATGGAGCCGTAGAGCAGGGAGCTGAGGCCTCGGTACAGGCCCAGGACGCCATGGTTGCGGACTGTCTGACGCACGCAGTCCCCTGGGGGAGGGGGCGGTCAACGACTCCCGCTGCCCCCTGGCCCCGCCCCCTGTGGCTCCCCGCCGCTGTCCCCGGCTCACCAATGCCCCGGTAGCGCGGAGGGTGCGAGCGCTCGTCCAGCTGCAGCTGTGTCTTCACATACTCGGTGGGGAAGGTGATGCAAATTTCGATGCCGCCTGCCAAGCCGCCTGCAAGAACCATTGACTGTTGGCTTGAGACCCCTGGCCAGTGGCCCCTCCCCCCCGCCCCGGACTTTGTCCACCAGGATCCCGTGCCCCACCTCGCTGCCCTGCCGAGGCACGTTGGGATGGCACACGGGGTGAGCTCCTGCTCGCCGGCCGGGACCCCCGCCCAACCCGGAAGTAGGGAGGGTCCCAGGTGTCCGGGGCCGCTCGGAAGCACGGCAGGACCGGTGGGGCGGCTGGGCCCGGGGTTCGGGTCTTCGAGGAGTCTACCTGCCAGGATGGCCTTCCCCGGGTGCGTCAGCTTGGCCTTTCCGGGCGCGGGCGCGGCGGCCGCCAGACTGCGGGGCGCCGCCATTGCGGGGAGGCGGGAGGAGGGAGGCGGGGCGCCCGGCGTCGGCCGCGGGTCCGAGCCTCCAGCGCTCGGCGCAGTCTGCAGAGGCGGCGTCGGCAGCTGGTTAAATGTGGGGGCGGGGCCGTCGCGTCAGCTCCTGGTCTCCGCCCCGTGTGGTTCGAGCCGGTCCCCGCCCCTGGTCCGCCCCGGGCGGGCCGGGAAACTGAGGTCGGGGCGGAGAGGCAACCCAGCCAATAGCCGAGCCGGGTCCCTGGACAACCTTGCTCCCTGGGCCTGGGGGCGGGGTCCTCGGGGCGCTGTTTGGGGCTGGAGCTGTGGTTCGAAGTGCAGTCTCCTAAGCTGGCCCCGGGCATGTAGCATAGCCTGGCGCAGAAAGGAGTGGGCTTGGGGTCTGCATTTCTGCCGGGTGCTGCCGGACCTCAGGAGCTGGCGGTGGAGAAACACGTGGACTAGCCCCATCTTTGTTGTTTGAGGGTTTGGCCTTCCCGTAACAACGGTCCAGTGGTTACCACTCCTGGGATTTTGAGCTCCATGCAGGGCACAGGGTCGGGAAAAGACTCCAGATACACCCTGGCTCTATCCCCCTGGACAGCTTCCCTGGGTGGACTCAGGTCCCCCCACCCCCAGAAGTCAAAGGAAATCTCATGTCCCCTCCTACTTGCACCAGCACCAAGCAGGGAAGCTTTGTCTTGATAACCAATTTCAATATTCACGATCGGCAGGAGGTTCAAAGCCAGTTGAGACGGTCTACTCAGCTGTGTCTGCAAAGTGACCAGGAGAGGGGCCGCTCCGCCGGTGCTGAGTGAAGAGAGGGCGCCCCTCCCCCAAGGGCCAGGGACTCGTTGCACTCAAGAACGCTCTAGAATGCCCGGCTTCAGCCAGAGGGTCTGGAGACTTAGGTGGTCAGGGGTTCCGGGATGACTCAGTGGCTGCCATCATTGGACCTCAGCAAAAATAAATAATATCCAGGTGTCCCCGCCCTTCATCCGGGTTCTCTGTACTCCCTGGAGAGGTTAATAACTCGGTAGAGGGAGTGTTGCCACTGAGGGCCCGCTACACGCTGAAGGCGCACAGAGGAGGCTGGCTGAAGGCGGAGCGGTGGCACCGCAGCAGGTCCTGCTGTTGGAGTCCCTAGCTGGCCTGCAGAGAGAGAAACCAACGGTGAGCTGGGCTCTTGCTGCCCCCCAGTGGCCAGGGGCCCCAGGTGCAGGGTTGCCGACCAGCCCTAACCACCCAAAGCAGGTGCCCGGAGGCAAGGTCTGGGGGAGCTGCTACAGTGGGACCAGCTCCAGCAGCTGGCTGGCCGGGCTAGTGGATAAGCTTGTCCCCAAGTGGGGCACTTACTTAGCTCAACTGGCTGGGTCTCACTCACGCTCACCAGTATCTAAAAAACGCATTTGTCTTCCAAAGAGCACACAGCTGGTGGGAGACTCAGGTTGTGCACGCTTATGTTATATCTTCAGGTCTATGTTAGTCCTGCAGATACACTCTAGGACCCATCAGGTCTCTCTGTGCACTGGACACCAAATGATCTGTCTACTAAATGGCCAGGCCATCCGGGCAGGCTTTCAAGTAGAAAGTCAACAACTTGTGTTGCAGGGCAGCACACAGAGCAGCTTGCAGCTGGGCAGTTGCCAGGCACGAGGAGCAGGCGGGGGCACATCCACCAGAAGGCAGTTGCCCTCAGAGTAGGGAGGACAATGGTGGTGCCTTTTAACAACATCTACACCTGGTAACCAGGGTGGTCCTTTATACCCAGCCCTGTCCATTCCTGCCCCAATCTGAAGCTCAGCCAGGAAAAGAGTGTGAATTGCCTCCCCTTCCTAGAAGACAGGCACTATGGAATGCCGCCTACTAGAAGGAGGCTCTACCCCGTGCCTCTTGCTTGCGCAGACTCTCCTAGGCATCCAGTCTGTCTACCTGTTAAGAGGCAAAAGCATGTGGATGCCCACCTCACAGGCCGCATGGAGTCTTGGCCTGGAGGTAAACTCGGGAGTCAGGCACTTATCTTCCAGGAGAGTTAGAGCTGAAGACAGGCACACAGAACACTGCTGCACCAGCAGTGACTGCCACCTCACTCCACTAAGTGAAGCCTCTCTAACCAGGTGGCGATGTGAGTGCCCAGTGGGGCCCTGATGAACCCCACATGTTGTTCCAGCCCGGTACTTCCCAAGTCCGCATTTGACCATCAGGTGTACTGAAACAGTGGGCTGTAACTTCAAGCTGTGAGTGTGGCATGGCTCACAGGGTTGAGTCCTCCTCTAGGCACAGGGACACCCCCAAGACAATGCAGTGGTTCCAATCCAGGCTGCTTACCCCTTCTAAGAAGACTGGTCGTCTTACACCTGGTACCCTTCACCTGGCAGAGAGGATGCATCACCTGAGAGGCAGGGGCTGTGACAGCCATCTGAGGACAAGCAGTATTTTGCCCTTCTTCAAAGCTTTCCCAGGTGCAGTGCCTACATGCTGGAGCAGACAGAGGGATGGAGAGAGAACCAATTGAGGTGATACCATGGGGGATGTAGGTGGACAACGCTGTGCTAGTAGGGGTGATAGCAACTGTGTGCCCGGGACCCCCTACATAAGCAGTTGGGTAAGAAAGAAGAAACAATTATGTGCTCCTGTGCCCTCAGGTTGGGAGTGCTCAGGCCAGATACCAGAAACCTAGCAGAGATGACTGATGCCAGCCCTGTGGGTGTGCCTCTCCTCTTCCCTCCATTGGACCTGGGCTGAGGTGAGGAAGGAGCAAGACAGCGCTGTGGCATTCTTGTCTAGACTCCACCTCCAGCAGGGTCCAGTCTGCTGGGCCCCAGCCCAAGCCAAGGACCAGCCCGTACCCCATCCACTGCCAGAGAAATCCTTCAGGAGCACCTCCTCTCCCTACCATGACATGCTGCTGGTCAGGGATGGCAGAAGCATGTGTGGCAGGATTGAGGGAAAGCATCGTGAGGGCAGCTCCTGGCTTCTAGGATTAGGGAAGGTGTCTAGGGACCCTGGGCCAGGGGCCAGAGTCCTTCCAGCATGAAGGAATGTTTTGTGGGTCCCTCCTCCTGCAGGAGGGTAATGGCCTTGAATAGCCCTGGGAATGGCTCTTGCCAGCAGCTGGGCAGCTCCTAGGAGGCTCTGCATGTGGCAGACAGAGGAAGCCTTTGCAGGCCAGAGCTGCTAGTACCAGACTGCCCCGCCGCCCGTTTCTGCCGTAACCCTCACGCTAACCCTGAGACAGTCCTCCCTTCCACATACACTGAAGTAAGCCTCAGCTGCTGGCTTCTTGGCATTGTGGGGCCTCCACTAGGCTGGAAGAATGTTAGGCATGTGGCTGGATGGGCAAGTAGGCACTGCTGAGCAGCTGCATTTCTGTAGCCTTAGAAACAAATTGGACCAGAGGACATGGGTCTCTGGACAGTGGCTACAGCTAGGCCCTACAGAGTGAATCCTCGGGCTTTGAGATGCAGGGAGTTGAAATCACATTCTGCCACTTTGTTAAACAACTTATCAATCTACAAAGAAAGCCAGAGTGGGACATGAAGTGACATCTGGAGTGGCAGATGCAAGGTGCCAAGATATGAGCATAAGCATGATGGCCCTTGGGCCAGGGAGATGTGAAGGGCCCCTACCTTTCACCTGTCAGCTTTGAACCTGAACCCCAGTGCCTGTGGCTGTAAAGGGATGACTGTTCTCCTCATTAAGGTGTTAAAGGCTTAAATATATGTTAACATTCCCGTTAAATGCTCCTCCAATTGCCAATAGCTGGTGCTGAGAGGTAGGTGGCCCACACAGGGTAGCCCTGGGCCCTCTTGTGCTGAGCGGGCACACTGCATACCCACCAGCAGTGTGTGGGAAAACTCCTGGGAGCAAGTGCTCAGTATTACCCAGCTCTCTTCTACCCCATGGTGATTTTCTAGAAATAACAACTTGGGCAGAAAACCATCAAGTGTGAAGGCAAGAGGCCTCTCCCAGCAGTGGCTTGGACTGGCTGGGAAACCTGGGCTGGCCTCCAACAGGTCACCGCAGGGCCCTGCAGACCAGAGCCAGAGCCCAAGTCACAGCCAGGGGCTGGGGAGCCACAGGAGGCAGGTACTTCCTAAGGTTGTCCCTCATCACCTGGACGAATAGGGCATGGCCAGGCCCAGCACCGCATTAGAGGGAGGCCGGTCATAGCAGGTGAAGAGCAAGGCCGTGAAGTACTCCTGCTCGCCCTCCTCTGGGAACCACTGCAGCAACTTCTTAGCCAGGCTGGTGTCCCTAGACTGCATCGTGCTGCGTGGCCTCCTGCAACTGAGACAGATGCTCAGCTCAGCCACCCTCTCTTTCTGGGCTGGCAGGATACAGGTACAGTGCCAAACTCCGTGAAGGGACTCTTCTCACCCACAAGGGTTTCCTGTACCCCAGCTGCCTTCTGGTAAACAAGCACCACCTCCAGGAGGGCTGAGGTGGGCACCAAGCACGGCCTTGGCAGCTCCACCGTGCAGAGCTGCGGAACTGACTGCCCAGATGGAGGCGGTACCCACGGTGCAGGGGGGCTGGGAAATGGCATCTGGCCTCAGCATGCAGAGGGAGTGCGCGGGCACTGACTGGGGTGGTGACCGTGCCCGCAGGGCCTGCTGTGAAGGCCAGGTTGCAACAGCCTCAACATGGAGCAGCTACAGGGGATAGGCTAGTGCTCATGAAATAGCATTTTGCCTTTTCTCCCTGACAAAAATGTCCCCCAAAAGTCCCTGATCAGCCCTGGCTGGGTGGGTCAGTTGGTTGGAGCATTGTTCCATACACCAAAAGGTTGTGGGTTTGAATCCCAGTCGGGGCACATACCTAGGTTGTGGGTTTGATCCCCAGTTGGGGCACATACAGGAGGTAACCCATAGATGTTTCCTTCTTTCTCTCTAAAATGCATAAACATATCCTTGGGTAAGGACTTCAAAAAAGTTTCTAATCACTAGTTTCATATTTGGCAAATGTGTTGGTCTAAAACACTTAAAAGCTTATACTCACCCAATGATTACTCATAGGTAAATTTGCAACTTCTAGAACCATCCTCTATTTTCTAGCCATAATAGCAAGAACTGAATAACCTAGGTTGCCAAGGTGTGTTAACTCCCTCAGCGTCCACCGCCCTCTGCACACTCAGCTTATGAGAGGCGCGGCTGGTGTCAAATGCAAGGTGGCTGCCCACTAACTGTGACTGCCAATACCTAGAGACAACTACTGGCCACCATTGTTACAACTCCTTGAGCTCACTGGGTCACTTCCAACATGAGGCTCTGAGGTGCCTCTGGAGACTGACAGGGGACAGAGCTCTGTGCATTAGCATGCAGCATGCTCTGTTGACCCTCCGTCAGGAAGGACCCTATTCCACCTGCTTGTGGCTTTTTTTGCTAAGCCCCATCTTGTCCCCACATTGTTCCTACAAAGGCACCAAGTCTCTCTTTCTTTTTAAAAATGTAATCCTCACCTGAGGAATGTGTTTATTGATATTTTAGAGAGAAAGGAGGAGAGATGTGAGAAAGAAACATGTACATGCCCTAACTGGGGATTGAACGTGCAACCCGAGTGTATGGGTTGACACTCCAACTAACTGAGCCACCTGGCCAGGGCTCTTTCTCTCTTTTTTACCATCAGTCAGTGGAGACTCAAAGGAAATCTCCAGGACACCTTCAAGTCATGTCTCCCCAGACATCCGATGAGCTTATTCTCAGCTGGCTTGTCTTCAACCTGCACCTAAAAGTAGGTTCCTCTTTCCCTCCACGGGCCCTATGGACTGTCTCATGAACTCTCATAGCCTCAACTGCCATCACCAGAAAGTGCATGTTTCCAGAACCTGCAACTTCCTAGAGAACTCGGGTGCAATGAGCCCCATAGGAGAGTTTCAGTCTGCCTGGAACGATCCTCGAGCCTGCGATTCTCCCACACTTTTCCCACCTCTCATTACCACACCGGCCATGTCATCCGGGCATCTCTCCACCAAATCCCTGTCTCTCCTCTCACACCCACCTGCAATCTGGAAAGCACACTTCTTGCTGCTCCATGACTGTTATAGGAACCAGCAGTAGCCACACATCACTCCTGGGGTGACATGATGTGACCTCCCACTTTCCCAGGGCTTCCACCAAGACTGGTACCCCTGCCAGGGCACCGCTGACACTTGTATGTGTGTGTGGGTGGTGGTGGAGCTGTGCAGTGTGGGTTCTTTAGCACATCCCCCCCCCCCCCTTACCTTCATTTACTAGATACAGCACTGCACCCTGAGGAGTTACAACCAAATGTCCTCTAGGGGTCAAAGTCACCTCTGACTGAGATCCACTGTACTGGGAAGTATATCAACTACTTTGTGACTGTGGCTTTGTTCTGGGTTCTCTTCCTGGCGCGTGCGTCTCTGAGTGGCATTGCAGGCTGGGGGAGAACGGACGCCCCTCTCGCAGTGCTCACTCGCTGCCTGCCCCAGTTTATGAGAAGCCTGTGCATTCCAGACCCTGGTGTACCACCGGCAGGGCAGGGAGGCTGGGGCAGCTTCCCTTAGCATGTCAGAGCCCATTGTCACCTTCCAGGGCCAGCGCCTGAACATCCTCACAGGCAGTCCCAGAGCTTTTGCAGCATTTCCTTTTAACTCCTTCTATGGGGAAGGGCCCTGTCCGTATCCCAGGAAGGGTCACAAGCACTGTCCCGAAGGGCAAGAACTTCATGGAACAGTCCCAAACTGGAGGTGACAACTCGGTGAGAAGCTCGATGTACCCCAGTGTTCAGGGCCTCTAGCATCAGGCCATGGACCGTGAGAGGGAGATGTCTGTCATTAGAAGAGCTGTCAGGAGTGGTGAGAACAGCTCCGGAAGTAACACCTCCAGGTCCAGCTCATAGCTCTTGAGCTCCCGGGACACAGAACCCTGGAAATCAGCTCAGCCGTGCAGCATATTACACAGGGCCTTCTTGTGTAACTGCACTTTACCCCACTGGGGAGATGCCGTGCAGAGTAATGGCAATGCCTTGCAGACCTGGGATCTCTCCAGCAGTCCATCCTGACCAGCAGCTGTCCTGACCTGGACCTGGACCTGGACCTGGACCTGGACCTGGGGTGGGGTGCCAAGCCATTGCTCAATGGTGGAAACAAATACTTTAAATGTGGTTTTAACTAAGGAAGCACAGTAGGTGCCATGTGAATGCAATCACACTGTGTTTAGGGAGAATGAAACTCACAACTGCTGGGAAAATAAGCGGCTGCTTGAGAGCAAGTCTTTCAATCCAAGTCACTTTTAAGGGCTATATGTTAACAATCGATATTCATCTTCTAGATGCTCCTAACCCTCACCCCCTGTTCTAAAAACGCTGCTTCCTTAACTTCAAGTCCCCACCATGAGGGTCTCCTGGTGGAGGGTTGTGACTGCCCCCTTTCCCCCTACTCACAAGCATTGGGAATCACATAGGGGTGGGCAAGCGGGGTACCGGGACCAACCTTATAGAAACAACCCTTGTAGCAGAGCTCAACACTCTGGATCCATCGGTTGTTGCCATCTCAACTGGATCAGCTGGTGCTTTTCCAACCACTGTGCCAGGGTGATGTCAAAGGCGTTGTAGGCATAGCTAGGTTCTCTCACACCCCTGGAGGACATAGCCTTCCTGTGGGTGAGGGACATGGTACAATACAGCAGGCACCAGGTATTACTCGGTACTGGTTGCTGCCACCACAGCCTCAGGAAGGTCTCTCTGTCCATCTACCCGAGGTGCCTCTTGCTGTCCACGCCCCCTCTTGTGCAAGAGCAGCCTGCTGGGGACACACTGGCTGATGCAGACAGAGGCTCTCCGGTCCCTGAGCACCCAAGGCCAGTATCATGGCTCCCTGGGGCACAGGAGTTGCTGCCATAGTAGCCTTCTGATAGGGCTCCTTTCCCCACACCCACCTGATAATCCTCCTCTTCCATCAGCAGGTGGCTGAGCGCCTCATTCACACACTTCTTGTGGCTCTGTCGCAGGTAAGGCTTTGCCAGGGGCAACTGGCCTGCTGAAGGAGAGAGAACAATCAGGGTTCTCAGACAAGTCTTCAGGGTTGGGGGTCCCATGACATGCTGATGAGCTGGTCACCTAGACTCGACCAGCCCTGTAAGCAGTCCTGCAGAAAGAGCTGCCTGGATTCCTCCATAGCTGCCAATTTAACGATGGGCATTTTAGCGGGAAATGGTGCAGAAACTCTGGCCATCGGCTGTATGATCATTGCTCTCCCACATGACAGGTTTTCACCTGTGAGGCATGTCATCGGACCCAAGACACTGTGCTGACCTCCACCTCTCCTCAAGAATCTACTGATCCTGACTGTCATCAAGGTGGACTGAACATGGGATACATCACACAATGATATAGCTCTCTTTCTCCCTCCCTTCCTTTCTCTCTCAAAATAAATAAATAAAACATCTTTAAAAAAATGGATGTTTCTGTCTGTCTCTCTAAAATTAAAAATAAACAAAAGGCACTGCCACCTCAACCATGGCATGTCATCAACTTTAAAAAGCATCCTGCTGGCCTGCAAACCCAAAGGTCGCTGGTTCGATTCCCGGCCAGGGTACATAACCAGGCTGCATGCCAGGTCTCCACAAGCCAGGTCTCCAGCCAGCTCTGTAGCTGGAGGCAGGTGAAAGGAAACATTGATGTTTCTCTCCCTATCTGCCTCTCTCCTTTCACCTCTCTCTAAAAATAATAGATACAATCTTGAAACAAATAAAAAAATAAAAACAAAACAGCTTTTCCACATTGGATCTCCCCAGCTTCATAGCCACCAACCCTCAATAAAAATGGCTTGATCCACTCACTGTCCCCCCCACAAAAAAAAAATAAATAAAACACAAAAAAACATAAGACCCTATATTTATCCCTGTTAAATGTCAACTAGTTGGATTCCAGCCTGTGAAGATGTGTTTGGATTCTAATTTTGTCACTGAACTTTGCTGTCACAGCTCTGTGGCATCCTTGTTTAGGCAGCCAAGAGTGATGGTAATCTCTCCCTGGCATGGAGGCCACCAATAGGCCTCAAGCAAGAAGAGTAGTAGAAGAAACTGAAAGTAGCAGATTAGGTGAAGCAGCAAGGAGGAAAAAAAAAACAAAACAAAAAAAAAAACAGGAACAGTAGGGGAAAGCAAAGACAGAGTTAGAGAACAGGTTATAGCAATTACCGCCCCAGGAGGATATTAACAAACAATTCTTAAAAAAAGCTCTTCGAACTATAATAAGTTACCAAAACAAAAGGCAGGATAATGTTTCTAGTAAGATTGTTTTGAATCATTTTTTGAAAAATATAGTCGTGTCTACTCGGGGGAGAGACTCAGAAAGGCTTTAATTTTAATTTATATTTTCTGTTTGGGGCCATTCTCCCATGTATATGTATTACTTGAAAGTTGGTTTCAGATTTTTGCCCCAGCTATAGGATGCTCAAAAACCAGAGGAGTGGAACGGTGACAAAGATCCTCTAGGACCCAGTTAACTAAAAACAAAACAAAACAACAACAAAACAACTAAACATGGTATGTAGTGATGGTTTGTTTTCCCAAGGAAGCCCTATTCAAATTTAACATTTGGTCACTCACTATGCCACTGTGGTGGGCACTCTCACAAAGGCTCACCCTCCCAAACACCCTCGGGGAACAGGCAATTGTTTTTCCTTATTTTGTAAATAAGAAAGTCAGAAGGTAAACAATTGGCCCAGTATCTATTTCCAGCACTGGCATCTTAAATCTGCCAACAGACACAATTTCACAGCTCATACAAGACCTTACAAGTTTTACATAGGTATATGACAATTTTAGGACACTGAGCCTACTGTTTGTCTCAGTGTATCAAAAAGCACTTCAGCCCTGGTGGGTGTGGCTCAGTTGGTTGGGGCATCGTCTGGAGAACTGAAAGGTGGCAGGTTCTATTCCCAGTCATAGCACATACCTATGTTGTGGGTTTAGTCCTTGGTTGGGGCACATGGGGGAAGCAGCTGATGGATGTTTCTCTCTCACATCAATGTTTTTCTCCCTCTCTTTAAAATCAGCAAACAAACAAACAAAAAAAACCCAGCAAGCATGTCCTTGGTGAAGATTAAAAAAATAAAAACCATTCCACAAAATGAGACGGCTACATAAATCAAACATATGTTGGGCTGTGGGTACAGTGTCACCTTTTCAGAGTGACTTCCCAGGGGGCCTCTCCAGCAGACACAGGTGCTCATGAACTGTTTTCAGTCCAAGTTCAATCTGTTCCTTAGAGTTTTGCTTTCCTTATTCACATGTAAAAGGCTTTAAACATCAATCTCTTTCTTTGAATAATGAACAACAAATAGAAGGTTGGTTCGACCCAGTAGGTTGTGAGACTCACCTGGCAAGAAATGGCAAAGCCCCACCCTCGCCTCTCAGAGATTCTGATTTAACATATGGGGTGGCCACCTGCCTAGCTGTTTTTGAAGTCCAGCCTGGGACGGAAATGTATGTGCATCTCTAGTCAGTCCAGTTCAGAGGTTTCCACCTTGTGTGCCATGAGAATTTTTAAAACATGAAATATGTGACTATTTAGTCAGCACAACCCATTTTCCCTTAGATTGTCAAATAAAAAATTACAACAGCCAACACAACAGCTGTCCAGTATGAATGAATCAAAATTGTACCTATATATTCTTGTCAGATTGGCAAAAATATATGTTTTGGTGTGTCATGGAATGTTAGTAATTAAGCGTGCCAGGAGATGAAAAAGGTTGAAAATGGCCGGTCAGGTTAAAGCTTTTTAAGGCACTGCCACGGGACTTGTCAGCAGTTCTCCGTTCCCGCCGCGCGGGCTCTGAGCCGGTCCATCCAGTTCAAAGACCCTGAGACCCACCCGGCCTGTCCCCTCCGCCCCCACCCCTGCCCTCGGCCAGCTGTCGCTGCGGGCTAACTCCTTTCGCTACCAGCACCCTTGGCGGTCCGCACGCGGGGCCATCGCGTCCCGACAATGAAACGCCTGTCCGAGCCAACTGTGCTCCACGCAACGCGCCGTTTCCAGCCGTGTTGGCGCCGCTGACTGGACGGAGCGCACGACCTGCCTCCCAGGAACCCGGTCCTCACCTGCAAGTGTGGCTGACAGCGAATGGGGAGGATCCGCACCAGGGGGCCGAGGGGTTGGAGAGGCGGCGGCGGCAGCGCGCTTCGCTGGGGCCACCACCGACCAGCGGTCCCACGGCCACGCGGCGGCGGCGCACCGACTGGCCTGCCGCAAGCGTTTCCTCTGCCTGCGGGGTCGCGGAATTCCCCGAGTCCTCCGCTTGAAGGGTCCGTGAAAAGTAGTCCAGGACTAACCGCACTTGGGATACCCTTCAGGAGAGGCGAGTTTGCGCCGCCTTGAACAGAGCTCCGAAAGGGGGCGGCCGCCCTCTGGCTGCGGGCGTGCCAGTGCCCAGGGCGGCTGAGATGGGACAGGATACTTAGGCGTGAGCTGCCAGCAGCCAAGTCTGTGAGTGACGAGAGTTGGCCGGAGAGGTAAACCGAATTATGGCTGCCCTTGCCTAGAGCCCTTCATTTGCAGAGAAATTCTACCTGAATCTGTGTGGACAGTTGTATTCAAGGATAGTTTCTAAAAATTCAAGCCAAGAAAGGTGCCTAAAATGGCGTAAATGGCAGCTTGGAAGTATGTGTGACAGCACCTGCTCCTTTAGGAAGCAACTTCCATGGCTGATTTGATTTCTGGAGAATACTGTCGGAACATCAATGTAAAGAGTCTGCAAAGATCCCATCTGGCAGTATATGACCAACGACTGCCCAGGGTCACCTGGGTTCCCTGTGGCCACACAATACCTAGTAAGTAGTAGTGGCCAGTTATTTTGAGAGGCACCATTTGGAGAACAGGTGTTTCGAATGCAGATGCCTCAGCTGCATGAAAGATGTTTGTTAGGGAAGGGGAAGCCTTTGGCCTTCTGCATTGGCTCCCCTGCAGAGTAACTGCCATCCTTTACTGCTCACTGGTTATTTTCCACTGTGAATAACAGCCACGATGCAATTATTTGAACACTAGCTTTACCATCTAGTAGCCAAAAAATGTTAAAGGAGAGAACAGACTGTTCACTTTGAAGTTAAAAAATTTGTCCCCTGTGTACTGTGACAGGATAGTAAGAAGCTTTGCCATGCAACTAATTACTTGGCAAGCTGATCCTTTCGGGTCTTGGTTTTCTTTTGTTAGATAGATCTGGAGTAGTGCTCTAATAATTCTCCAATATGGCAGCAAGGCTTCCTGAGTACTCTACCCCAAGCCTGTGAGTCTAGCTTAGTGGGTAGGAACAGGCACTATTTTCAGCTCTGGGTGATCATCAGGCAACTTTCACTGTCTAATCACATCTTATATGGTTCTTTGCTTGGCCTTGGCTGTTTCCTCATGTGCATATGCAGTGATCAGTACCCAGATGAGTACACAAAGGTGCTCCCTCTGCTCTGCTCTGGGGTTCTCTTCATGGAGCTTTTTCCTCTTTCTATTGTGTGAACTCTAGCCTCCTTAGTCTCTCTAGACTCATTTCTTTAACACAGGTAGTCAACTTGGCTCTACCTCAGCTTCTCCTCCCTTCGCTGCAGCCTGGAAATTCTCTTCAGGTAGCGAGTAAGCTTGGGCTCATCTTGTTTTTTCCCCATCTGATAGGGACCACTTGTCCTTTGTTTTCAACAGTGTCTTGAGACCACTGTTGCATGTATCCAAAAAATTTTTATTTATTTTTAGAGAGAGGAGAAGGGAGGGAGAAAGAGAGAAACATCAATGTATGGTTGCCTTTTGCACACCCCAACTGGGGACCCGGTCCTCAATGCAGGCATGTGCCCTGACTGGGAATCGAACTAGTAACCCTTTGGTTTGCAGGGCAGCACTCAATCCATGCAGCCACACCAGCCAGGGCTGTTTCACATCTTTTGACTGCTTCCTTTGGTTGTTTCAAGCAGGAGGGTCAACTGGGTTCCTGTTACTGATTTCCAATTTTCTATGGTTTGTCTTCCTTTCCTCTTCAAATAGTATAAACACAGACTGACAAAGTTTTCTTCAATAGAGCATTTGCCAAGTGCTGGGACTTTGCCTAGCTAGATCTCACAACTATGCAGGTTTGCTTAACCTCAGCTCCATTTGACAGCTGAAAAGTGAGGCCCAGATTTTTGCTGGTTCGGACCCAAGGCAGGCCGGTCAGTACTTCAGCCATGTATATTCTGTGGCTCCAAGGTTCTTTTTTTTTTTTTAATTTTATTGTTGTTGTATTACATCCATCCACTTTTTGCTCCCCTCTGTCCCCCTCCCCACCCACCCATTCCCCCCAAAGTCAATCCCACCTGTTGTCCATGTCCATGGTTCCTTTATACTAGGTTCTTGTCTAAGCTGCTCCCCAAAGTTCTTAATGCCTTGCTACAAAGTTATTAGGGGAACTGCCTGACCCACAGAACATCTTATTCTTTAAGGAAAAGTTCATGCTTGCAGCCTGGTTTCGAGGTGTCCGTGCATACATAACACAGCCTTCCTGCTGGCTTTGTCAGGCGTCCATGTGTTCCTGGGTCTCATCCAGCCACCTGGTGTATGAGTGATACCGGAAGTGAGATGACCTCTAGGCAGGGAAGCAGCCAGCAAGGTGTCAATAGCCAGAGTCACCTAGGCCTTCTGATTCCAAGTCCAGGCCTTCTTTCCTCTGACTTGGGATCATACACAGCTTGGCAGGGAGGTGATGATGAGGCACATGACTGAGGAGTGAAGGTGCTCAGCCTTCACCATATTGAAAGATTCTGTGACCTGTGGGTCAGCATCTAGGCCACTTTCTAAGAAAATCCCAACCTCCAGATAATTCTTCAGAAAACATGAGTTTTTACTGATTTCCTTCCATGAAATCGGCAAGTTAGCCACCGTCCTTGGCGCCCAGTGTGATCAGGGACTTGGGGCATAGCACAGCCAGAACTAAGGGCTTCAAGGCCTGGCTTGGAAGGAGAAACATGCAAGATAGCTTGCCTGCAAACCCCAGCTCTGTCTAAGATGCTGCATGACTTCTACTTTTGCAAAATAAATTTCTGCATAGGGGGATGGGGGTGTGGTGGAATTAGATCACATCAAAGATCCCTTCTGGCTATGACGTTCTATCATTCCCCTTTCAGGAGGGATCCATACTTGGGGGAGAAAGGAATAAATCAGAAGGAAAAAGGCAGAGAAAACCACGATGATTTGGTATCCAATGCGTGTTCATTTATTTTACACTTACAAAAGAAATCACCCACCCTCTGCCCCATCCCTCCCCAAACAGTCTCTTTTTACAAACATTTAAAAATTAAAACCAAATGAAGATAGACAAGTTAATTTCAGTACAATTATTTTTCAATGTAGCTGTCATAATTAGAGTTTAAATTTTTTTCCTACAAGTAACCAATGTCCAAGTGACTTATAGGGAAATCCTGATTATTGGCCAAAAGGAAAATTCCATATTACAAGTTAGCAAATTCTAGTACAAAAATAGTCTGTGTTGGAATACCCTTTCCTTTTTATAGGTCTCGGGTCAGTCCACTGGCTGCATAATACACTAACATTTCAGGGTTGTCTCTTTCACAAATGGCTCATTAGTCATAGCTGAAGCAGCACAGCACCTGCAGTGGCAGGGGCTAGTGTCCACCTCTGGACCGTGCTGAAGATGGTAGGTCTGGGAGTGCCTCTTTGACTCCAGGGCAGCAGGGCAAAGCCCCAGCCCCCGCTCCACACGGAGGTCCTGGAGGAAGGGATGAGTTGCGAGCAGAACTGCCCCTTTCCAAGGGAGCAGCAACAGGCCCAGGGCACAGGGGAAGTCTACCCTGGGAGCTGGGCTGGTGCTCATGCAGGACAGCCCACCTCCTGCCAGTGTCTCCTTGACCTACTGTAGCCCGACAAGGTGCGAGGTGGCCCTGCACATCATCAACAGCAAGGTTGTGGCCCTTCCCTTGCTGTAGCCGGGGCAGATGTGAGCAAGCTACTTGTCCCTCAGGATGTCGAGCTGTTCCTGACACTCGGTGAAGAGGCGCTGGAAACGGAGATTCTGTCCGATGACTGGCAGCAGCTCCTTCAGTAGCTCCCTCTTCCGCAGGCCCTGTCAGCATAGGAGCGACAACTCAGTGCATGGCAGTGAGGAGACCTAGACTGTGGGAGACTTTCCTGGCCTATGAGAGATTCTTGTCTCTGCCCTTGGAGAAACCAGAGGTGAATGGGAAAATTTTTCCTGTATGCTAGAAAGCCCTGGGAGAACTGAAAGGCTGAGGTGGGGCACTTGGGGTAGAGTGGCCTGGTGCAGGGGAGGGACACAGAACAAGGACACTGCAGAGAAAACCAGGGTAGGTTCTGTTCGTTCGGGTCCCCTAAGTTTGCTGGAACAGTCACCACTGGCCTTCAACTATACTGTTCTGTGGCTTGGCCTTTCAGAGCAGGATGAAAGCAGGTTATCAGGGCAGAGGGATTGGAGGATGGCCACCCAGGAGGGGCCGTTCCCTCACGCAAATGCTCTCCAGGGGCCTGAACTCAAGCCCAGGGGTGAGAGGAGCCTGGCAGCCAATGACTGGCTTTGGTTTTATAGTCCTGGGGTGTCTGACCTTGGCTCTTGCCCGTGCCTCCTCCATGCCCAGGTGCATTGGCACCAAGGTCTGTCTGGGCCCTTTTGCAACATGCACTGTTGGGCAGGGTTTCCGCTGCACAGAACTGTGAGAAGCACAGTTGCTGCAAAGGGAAAACCACCAACCAACAACACTGACCACTGGAAGAAAAGGCCCAAGATGTTAAATCAACATGGTAACAAGACAAGGTATTATAGAAAAGAAAAAAGTGTAGATATTAAGTTTAAGCAACTCAGTTGTTGAAGGAGATGGAACTGGCAGGAGAACGGACACTGATGAAGACCAAGTCAAGTCGGATTGAATGGAGGAACACCAGCACTCGAGCAGGAAGGCATACAGAGGGGAAACTGTCAGAGGAGAGACTGTATAGATAAAGTAAGGTAGATGGAGTACAACAAATGGACCCAACATCTCATGAGGCCCATAGGAGAGAGATGTAGAGGAAAGAAGGAAATATTTAAAGAAATAATAGGAATAGATTTCACACAAAGAAAAATGAAGTGCCTTAGGTCAATTGAAAGACTCCATTGAGTGCTGATGAAGATATGAAAAAACTGGTATTTAGACACATTAGAATGATATAGAGGAGCGTCTATGAATATCAAATACAAAAAATTATTTTTGAAAATTTCTAAAAAATGAGCACATCCCCTATAAAGGAAGAAATAGCAAGATTCATGGTAAGGTAGTATTTTATTTTTTAAAAATGATTTACTTGTTTTTAGAGAGAGGGGGAAGGGAGGGAGAAAGAGAGGGAGAGGAACATCCATGTGTGAGAGGAACACTCACACACGTCCAATCAGGGACCTGGCCTGCAACCCGGGTCGGCAATCTTTAGCTCTGCAGAATGATGCTTACCCACTAAAATAGTGTTTTAGATATATTGGGAAAAGCCCCTCATAATCTACTGTTTTTGTCCAGCCAACCTATTATTCATATAAGAGGGTGTAATAAAAAATATTCTAGCCCTGGCTGGTAGCACAGTGGATAAGGTGCTGGCCTGTGAACCAAAAGGTCGCAGGTTCGACTCCCCAGCCAGGGCACATAACCAGGTTGTAAACCAGGTCTCCAGTCAGGTCTGTGGCTGAAGGCAGGTGAAATGCAACCATACATTGATGTCTCTCTCCCTCTCTGCCTCTCTCCCTTCCCCTCTTTCTAAAAATAATGAAATAAAATCTTAAAAAAAAAAATTCTTAGGCTCGTAAGACCTCAGAAAGTTGACCACAGTAACTCTCCATCCTGAAAATGTTCTGGAGTAAATACTCAAAGGAAGAATAAATAGAGATGATGCTTAAAGAGGTATGAAAAAGCAATGTGACCAACTCTCTTGCTAAAGTTTACGTTGGTCCTAAAAAAATGGAAACAAAAAGTGTAAAAAAAACAGCTTGTTACTTGTCAGATTAAACAAGACAGCCAGCCTGATGATGTTTGCAAGAAACACATAAACATGGATACAGAAATGTCAGAAGTTAAAGATGGAGAAAGAAGCCCTGGCTGGTGGCACAATGGATAAGGCGCCGGCCTGGGAACCCAAAGGTCACTGGTTTGATTCCCAGCCAGGGCACATAACCAGGCTGTAAGCCAGGTCCTCAGCCAGCTCTGTAGCTGGAGGCAGGTGAAAGGCAACCATACATTGATGTCTCTCTCCCCTCCCCTCTCTCTAAAAATAATAAATAAAAATATTAAAAAACAAAACAGAAAACTCAAAGAATATTAGAAATAAAAAAGGGACATACCACAGGTGTAGAAGAGAAAACAAGTACTATCAACAACTTAATGCCAACAAAGTTGAACATTAGAGAAAACAGACTAATTCCTAGAAAAATATAACTTATTTAAACTGCCTCAAAAAGAAATAGAAAATAGGATTTAAATCTTACCACAAAGGATGCATTAGGTATACATATTGCTATTATTTTTATTAATTTGTCTGTCAATAGTGTATGTTATCTATGTGGAGTAAGTAATCAAGTCATCTCAAATAATCATTTCATTTCTTATTTTCCAAGCCTTGTGCCTTGTTGTTCATAATATTAAAATCTATTAATATAGTAAATTATAAATTTTCTAACATTAAATTCACCTTGCTTTCCTGGATAAATTCAATTTGGTCTATTTTTTTATTCACTGTTAGAATTGCTAATAATTTATAGAGGATCTATACATCTGATTTTATGGGTCAAATGGGCCTGGTATCTTCTATTCTCATTCTTTTTTTAAGAATCAAGGTTTATTTGCCTCATAGAATGTGTTAGAGGTAGTTCCTCTTTTTTTATTCTCTGAGTTTGTATAAGCTTGGGAAACTCTGTTCCTTTGAAGATACCAGTTTAAAAATCTAGTATACCTAAGCCCTGGCTGGTGGCACAGTGGATAAGGTGCCAGCCTGGAAACCCAAAGGTTGCTGGTTCAATTCCCCAGCCAGGGCACAAAACCAGGTTGCATGCCAGGTCTCCAGCCAGGTCCCCAGGTGGAGGCAGGTGAAAGGCAACCATACATTGATGTTTTTCTCCCTCGCTGCCTCTCTCCCTTCCCCTCTCTTTGCAAATAATAAATAAAATCTTAAACAAACAAAAAACCCAGCAAAAAAAACCAAACAAAAGCCAAATGCATTTATATATAGCAGCTATGAATAATTAGAAAACAACATAGTATATCATTTAGAATAGCTACAATTATAAAATATCTAAAAGTAAATCTAACAAAAACTGTGCATGGCCTATGTGCTGAAAACTTATAAACCTTTGCAGAAGGAATTAAGGAGATCCTAAATGAATGAAGAGTGCTGATGGGAAGAGTGGCAAGAAGAGAAAATGAACTAATTTTCAGGATAGAGGCTGCAAAAGGCAGTGCTGGTTACTTGGTATGTGAGAGTGGCAGGGGAACCGCAGACCTATGGGTACCTGAGGGTAAGAGATTATGGGTAGAATACAAGAACATCTAAGGTTGTAAGGTTGTAGAAAGAAGGAATGAAACTTTTGTTTTTTAAAAAGATTTTATTTCATTATTTTTAGGAAGAGGGGACGGGAGAGAGGCAGAGAGGGAGAGAGACATCAATGTATGATTGCTTTTCACCTGCCTCCAGCCACAGATCTGACTGGAGACCTGGCTTGCAACCTGGTTATGTGCCCTGGCTGGGGAATCGAACCTGCGACCTTTTGGTTCGCAGGCTGGCACCTTATCCATTGTGCTACCAGACAGGGCTGGAATGAAACTTTTAAGGAACTAAAAATATTGAAAGCAGTTGAAAACATGGGGAAATGGAAAAAAAAAAAAAATCATGCAGAGACCTGAGAAAGATACCTCCCCAGAAGGGTTTGAGAGAACCATGAACTTTCCTCTAGGTTGAGTAGTGAAGCCAGTCTACAAAGACTGGGAAAGATGGCTATTTTATTCAAATGCCTAATATTCAACAAAGGTCACAGACCATGGGTGGCAAACACAAGGCCCGAGGGCCAAATCCTGCCCTCCCCCTTATTTCTACCTGGCTTGCTTTAACTGTTCAGGAGTAGTTACATTTATACCGTCCTAAAATGACATTTGGCCCTTTGAAGGCACCCTTGAGGCTGATGTGGCCCCTGGTGAAAATGAGTTTGACACCCCTGTCAAAGGCATACAAAGAAACAGGGAAAACAGGCCCATTCAAAGGAATAAAATCAATCTCCAGAAAACTCACCCTAAAGAAACATAGGCCTGGAACTTTAAAACAACTGTCTTAAATATGCTAAAAGAGAACACGTAAACAAAGAGACATTATCAACAAAAATGATAAATATTGTAAAAAAAGAACCAAACAAATTCTGGAGCTTAAGAACAGAAAAATTGAATAGAAACAAATCACTAGAGGAGTTCAACATACAGAATCAATGAATAATGTCAGGTTATTTGAAATTATTGAGTCTGAAAAACAAATTGAAAATAGAATGAAGAAAAGTAAAAACAGTCTAAGAGTCTTATAGGACACTGTCAATCTGACCAATATATTATGCAAGTCCAAAAAGAATGAGAGAGAAAGGGGAAGAGAGTTTGTTTGGAGAAATAATAACTAAAAATCTCTCACATTTGAGGCAAGGCATGGATTTACAAATCTAAGAAGTTCAGCAAACACTGCATGTAGGAAAGACCCAAAGGAACCCATTTTGTGACACACGAGAAAGTCGAACTCTGGAAAGGCAATGACAAAGAGAGAATCTTGAAAGCAGAAAAGTGACTAGTTATGTAAAAGGGACCCTCAAGATAATCAGTGGATTTCTTAGCAGAAACATTGAAGGCCAGGCAGCAGGATAACATATTTAAAGTGCTGAAAGAAAAACTGGCACCTGAGAATAATGCATCTGGCAAAAATGTCCTTCAAAACAAGGGAGAAATTAAGGCATTTCCAGATAAATAAAAACTGTCAAGAGTGTATTGACCAGCCCTAAAATAAATGCTAATGGGAGTCCTACAAGCTGAAGTGAAAGAGCATCAGACAATAAAATAGCAAGTTTTCTGGTAAAAGTAAACATTAGACAAAAATAAAGCCAAATTACATAATTTTGTTTGATAACTCCATTTTTGTTTTTTAAAAGATTTTATTCATTATTTTCAGAAAGAAGGGCAGGAAGGGAGGAAGAAAGGGAGAGAAACATCAACGTATGGTTGCCTTTCACCTGCCTCCAGTTACGGGCCTGGCTGGAGACCTGATTATGTACCCTGACTGGGAATTGAACTAGCGACCTTTAGGTTTGCATGCTGTGCCTATCCACTGAGCCACCAGCCAGGGCTTGATAACTCCATTTTTAATTCATTTACAGGATTTAAAAACAAAAGTATATGAAGTCAGAAATCTATGTTAATGGTTACATATTATATAAAGATAGTTTGTGACTTCAAAAACACAAAGAATATGGAGCTGTAAAGAATATGCACTATTTTTGTATGCAATTGAAATTCATTTGTTATAATTTTAGTATGTGTTTGTTATTCCCATGGTTACCAAAAAGAAATGAAAATACCTATAGAATATATAAAAAAGGAAATGAGAAGGGAACCAAATATACCACTAAAAAAATTATGTAAACATAAAGGTAAGGAGAGGAAATGAGGGACGAAAAAAGCTATAAAACAGCCCTGGCTGGTGTGGCTCAGTGGATTGAGTGTAGCCCTGTGAACCAAAGGGTCTCCAGTTCGAGTCCCAGTTAGAGCACATGCCTGGGTTGTAAGCCAGGTTTCCAGCCAGGTCCCTAATGAACCTAATGAACACATATAAAGCACTATGCCGAACAGCAAAATACATATTTTTCTCAAGTGCACATGAAACATCTATAGGACAGACCACAAGTTAGGCCAAAATATAAGTGTCAATACATCTTAAAAATTGAAAAAATAAAATGATCTTTTCCAATAACAAGATAGTGAAACTAGAAATTAATAGCAGAAGCAAAACTGAAAAAATCACAATTGTGTGGAAATTAAACAACACAATGTTAGGCAATCAAGGATTGAAAGAAGAAATCACAAGGAAAGTTAGAAAATACACTGAGACAAATGAAAATAAAGTCACAATATACCAAAAATTATGGGATGAAGCGAAAGTATTAAAGAGAAAATTATATCTGTAAGAATCTACACAGTAGATCTCAAATCAATAACAAAGTTGACAAAGTTTTAACTAGATGGACTAAGAAAAAAATAGGGAAGACTAAAGGACAATCAGAAATGAAAAAGGGATTTTATAACTGATGCCACAAAAATAAAAAGTGATATAAATAAGAGAATACTGTGAACAACTATATATCAACAAATTGGATAACAGATAAAAATAAACAAATTCCTAGAAACACAACCTATCAAGACTGAATCATGCAGCCCTGGCTGGTGGCACAGTGGATAAGGCACCGGCCTGCAAACCCAAAGGTCTGTGGTTCGATCCCCAGCCAGGGCAACATAACCAGGTTGCAAGCCAGGTCTCCAGCCAGGTCTGTAGCTGGAGGCAGGTGAAAGGCAACCATACATTGATATCTCTCTCCCTCTTTGCCTCTCTCCCTTTCCCACTCTCTAAAAATAAATAAAATCTTAAAAAAAAAAAGAAAAAAGATTAAAATGTTAAAAAAAGAAAAAAAAGAAAAAAAGAAAAAAAGACTGAATCATGATAGGTTGAAATGTAAAGTCTAAACAGACCTATAGCCAGCATGGAGACTGAATCAGTAATCAAAAATCTCTTGACAAAGAAAGGCATGACCGACAGATGGCTTCACTGGTGAATTTTACCAAACATTTACTTAAAAAGAATGAATGGTTCTCCACATACGCTTTCAAAAAATTGAAGAGGGGCAAATACTTCCACATTCATTCTATGAGGCCAGTATTACCCTGATATCAAATCTAGACAAAGACATTACAAGAAAAAGAAAAAAACATACACCAATATTCCTTGTGAACATGGATGAAAAAATCCTGAACATAATACTAGCAAACAGAAATGAACAGCAAATTGAAAGTATTATAAACTATGACCAAGTGGGATTTATTCCTGGAAAGCAAAGATGGTTCAATAAACTAAAATCAATTACTGTAACATAACACTTTAACAGAATGAAGGAAAAATAATCCCAGATCGTTTCAACTGATGCAGAAAAGCATTTGACAACGTTCAACACTTTAATTATAAAAACACTCAACAAACTAGTAATGGAAAGAAACTATCTCAATATAGTAAAGGCCATCTATGAAAAGCCCATAGCTAGCATATATATTCAGTGTTAAAAGACTGAAATGAAAAGTTTTTGCTCTAAGGTCAGGAACCAGGCAAGGATGACTGTTTTCACTACTTCTGTTTAACATATACTGGAAATGCTAGCCAGAGAAATTAGGTAAGAAGAAGAAATAAAAGGCATCCAAATTGGAAAGGAACAAGTAAACATATATCCTTGTTTTCAGACAACATGATCTTACATGTAGAAAACATAAAGAAAGATTACACACGCACACACACACACACACCTGTTAGAACTAATTCAGCCAATTTGTAAACTATGAAGCCAGTTCTTATTACCAACAGTGAATATGAAAAGCAAATTTAAAAAAGAATTCCATTTACAATAGCCTCCAAAAGAACAAAATACTTACAAATAAACTTTGAAAGACTAGTACACTAAAACTACAAAATGTTGCTGAAAGAAATTAAGAAAACAAAAAATAAATGGAAAGACATCCTATGTTCATGGATTGGAAGACTTAATATTGTTAAAATGTCAATAATACCAAAGGTGGTCTATAGATTTAATGTAGTCTTTGTCAAAATCCTAATGGCATTTTTATAGAAACAGAAAAATCCATGCTGAAAGTCAAATAAAATCTTATGTGACCCTGAATAGCTGGTAAGAATCTTTAAAAAAAAAAATGATGAAAGGTGGAGGTCTCACCCTGACTTCAAAACTTATTTCAAAACTATTATACTTTAAAAGTTTTGCCCTGGCTGGTAGCACAGTGGATAAGGTACCGGCCTGCGAACCCAAAGGTCACTGGTTGGAATCCCCAGTCAGGGCACATAACCAGGTTGCAAGCTAGGTCTCCAGCCAGGTCCATAGCTGGAGGCAGGTGAAAGGCAACCCTTTCAGCAATGTCTCTCTCCCTCTCTGCCTCTCTGCCTCTCTTCCCTCCCCTCTCTCTAAAAATAATAAATAAAATCTTAAAAAAAAACCAAAAAACAAAAACGAAGTTTTGAACTATGTGACTATATTACCATTAAAAATAAATTTTAAAATTAAAAATGGAAAAACTCCATTAAAAAAATGAAAGGGTATCATGTAAACTGCTATAAACAAAGTAAAAAATTCAGCCTGCCTATGGCACTTGGAGCAAGCTACAAGAGGATTTTTGCCCTCTGGCTTGAAGGCTGGTTTCAATACCAAGTACCACCTCCTTCCCTGAGTTTTTAGTAACAGATAATGCTTCCTGCTGTTTCAGGCAGCAGCTGGGGTATAGCTCATCATTCTCTCTTACTAATGTCAAAGGTTCTACAGTGAAGACCTAGACAGAGGGAAGCTTCCAAGGCTAGTCCCTGGCTGAAGAAACAGCGATGAGCAGAGCTCAGGCACCTGAAGAATGGCTGCCTAGTGCCCCAACCTTCTACTTCCTGTTTCTCTCCTGTGTACACTGTGCTAGAATCCTTGAGGGAAAGAAGCCTGGATCTTGGGGGTCCCCTGAGGTGTACTGGCAGCTCTTATCAAAAAGTTATTTCTCTAATACATAAAGAATGCCTACAAAGCAACTGTAGGAATTTTGCCATAAATTTGCTCATGGACCATGGGCAGATCAGCTATTTCAAGCAGTTTACAGGAGGTGAAAAGTAGGTGGGATCACACTGACAGTACCCCCTGGAAAGGAGGCCACAGACTATCCTGGACAAATCTGTAACAAGGTTTCTTGCTTAGAAATAGCAAAAACAACCAGCAGGACATAGGGAGAAAGGAGAGTGCATGGCAATGAATTAGTGGCCTGCCTGTGCCACACTGGCAGAGAGTGCTTACCTGTGGGCTGAGACAGGGAACTGCTAGGCAGAGCTTTTGCTGACGTCTCTGGCTAAGGCTTCCAGAAAGGCAACTGTGTTCATAGAGTGAAGCCCTACAACTTGGCCATGAGAGGGCTTGGTTCCTGTCTCCCACCTAAGAAGATGGCCTAGCAGGCTGCCTGGAGGTGAGATGTGCTGGGGAAACAGCTCTATTCTTGTAGGTAATTTAGAAAAACCCTTCCCATTGAGAAAGAGGACAAAGCTGGACAAAGAATTAGACGTCAGAGAGCTCATGTGCTAGTGATGAAGGACTGAGCTGGGGTGTGAAGCAGGTAGAAATCCAGAGAGCCTTAGGAAGATTTACTGAAGAGGCTGAACACTGCTTGTACTAGACTTGAAGGCCTAGGGGGGGACCTAAACAGGAGCATAGGGACCATGAAAAGGGTCACTGGGAAATCACTCCTTCTCTGTGCTGGAACCCCAAAGAAATGCACTCTAGAACAAGGGTACACTGGTAGTAAACTAGTCCCTGCATCAATCAGTACCCAGCTTTGAGTCCTCAAGAAGCCAGAGACCTCAATCCCAGAGAAGGCCATTTAGGGCTGGGGCTAAAAGCTGATAATAGCAAATAAAAGTGCTCTGCTAAAAAAGGTAACACCACTGAGGCTTCAAACCATTTCTACAAATAATTTTTCAAACATAAGTCTAGTAGATAGCAAAAATTAATCAGATACATAGGTGATAAGATAATACAAATGAGAACGAGCAGAAAAATTTATAGGAAATAGAAACAGATCCACAAGGGCTCCAGACACTAGAACTATGCTCAGCAGATAAAACACTAAATTGAAAATTTTTGGAAAAATTGAAAGTATAAAAATAATTCAACAAATTCCAAAAGAAGGATATCTCTCATGATGGGGAAAATGGAAGGGAATACAAAGAGAACTTAGGAAAATACATAGAATGAATGAAAGATAGGCTTTGAGCTTTGTGAAACTTCAAAGCACCAAGAGAAAATCCCAAAAGAACAAAGCAATGGGAATCGTATTTGGGGTGGAGTTCTTAGCAACAACAGCGGATGCTAAAAGCCTGTGTACGGTACATTCAAAGCTCTAAGGGGAATTGATTTTGAATCTAATATTTTATTAGCCAACTAAATTAAGATCTATTGCAACAAAATAAAAATGTAATAAAAAATAGAGGAGGCTAAGTAGACACCAATGCCTTCATAGCCTTGGGGATGGGCCTTTGGATCTTTCACCCTCGCCACTGCTACTCTTCTCAGGTGTTCCTTTTATGCTGCAAGAACCTCCCTCCCCCAACCTCAGGGCCTTTGTACTTGCTGTTCCCTCTGCCTGGATGTTCTTTCCCCAAATATACTTGGGTCTTCATCCCTCACCTTTTCTGATCTTGTCTCAAATAGATCTTCCTTGATCATCCAATATGAAACAGCATCCTGCTAGTACTCCCTATACCCCACCTTTATTTTTCACAGCACCCATCCCCACCCAACACATTATATGTACTTGTTCATTTGTTTTGAATCTGCCTCTCTCCACAACAATGAAGATGCATAAAGCCAGGGTCCTGGTCAGCCTTAGTCACAGCTGCCTGCCCTAGACTACACCAGGCTACAGAAGGTGATTGAATGAAGCACTGGAACTACCACTTGGGCCGCAACTTCTCCAATCCCTCACCAACCTGCTCTTTTTCCAATTCAATCAATGCATTAGTCAAAAGAACCTGGAGGTAACCTCGTGTTCATTATTCTCTTTTCCTCACCTAATCCATATCCAACCACCCACACACCAAGACTTTTTGGTTCTGTCTCCAAAGTATATCTTGAATCTGTCTTCTTTCCCCTCTTGGTAACTATCAATACTGATTCAAGTCAACTGCATCTATTGCCAGAACTGTTGGAAAAAATGAGCCCTCATTAGTTTCCTATGTCAGTTCATGTCACCTCTGCTGACTGGTCTTCTATGTCAGTTTACATCACATCTGTGCAAAATCCTTCAATAGCTCCCACTGCCTAAACTAAAACTCCACTTCTCACAAGCTTTCCATGATCTACTTCCTGCTCACCTCTTGCCTCCTCTCACACCACCCTCTCTTCTGCCAACTATGTCCCAGACACAGTGGCCTTGGTGTACCAAGCCCTCTTTGCATCTATCATCACCTCCACCAGGAAACTCTCCCCAGGGCTCTGCAGAGCTGGTTCATTCTTAACCTCAGCTGTCACCCTCAAAGCCCTCTTCTAAGTCTTCCCTGGTTACTTTCCCAGGCATGCTTTTCTTATTGACCTGCTTTCCCCCCTCTTAGCATAGTTCACAGTCTAAACCTGCTGACTAAATTGCTTACTTGCTTTTATCTGCCTTCCTACCAGACTTTAAGCTCCATGAGGGCAGAGAAGGATCTTTTATCTCACTACTGAGCAAACCCACAGCCCTGGGCAGGCAGCTTTCCTCAGGATAGGCACATGGCTGAATGCTTCCTAGGCCGATGCTGCAGGCCCAGCTCCTGCTAGACTGTGCAGTGCAGGTGTCTCACCTGCTCACGGATGCTGGGACCCAAGGCAGTGTGCTGGAGACATCTAATGAAGAAAGATTTCAAAGCACTTTGGCTTACACTTTAGGACTCCACCTTCACTTTTCAAGAGAATTCTTGCAGCAAGAATGAAAGAAGCACCTACCACTACTGTTGACTCCCACTGGCTTCCAGTGGAGTAGTGAACCGGACCCAGTAAGTCCTTGCATATTTCTCGGAGTCGGTATTCAAACCCTAATTACAGAAAAAAACAAAAGAACAAAAACAAAACAAAACAAAACAGAAATAGGAACACATTACAAAAAGAAATAAAAAATCAAGAATATGCTATGTTGTTGTGTATATCAAAACGGAATGAACAAATGCTTATTTTGAGGCCTACGATGGGCAAAATGCCTCTTGCATGACTCAGTTAGGGGCACTGAGACTCATAATGACAGATTCTTACTCACCTAGTCCCTTGACAAGGCATGCAACGGCCCCTCTGTGTGCTGGGCCAATGAGAAAAAAATGAGATGTGGCCAACTCCAAGATGAACTCCCCAAGGTTATGGGAAAATGTGGGAAATTGGAGAAGGAGGGGAAAGGGTTAGTCAGAGTTGTTTGAGAGAAGACATCATGGCAGCCAGTGTGAGAGGAGATCAGCAGGGCCAGGAGATATGAGTTGAGAGTGAGGAGGTGGTGACTGAGCAGAGGAGACAGGAGAAGCAGGCACGGGCCTGTCAACTCAAGCCAAATGGTACGCCAGAAATGCTAGAGGCAGGTCTGAGGGTGGGGGACCGTTGGCACTGGGGGCAGCTGAAGCCATAGGGATGGATGAAATCACCCAAAGATAAGGGTGGAAATAAGAGGATGAAGCTGGAATCAGAGGAATTTCAGGAATGGGGTCTCCCTTTAAAACTTGAGTCCTCTTTTTACAGTTAGGAATCAAGGGCTAGGCAGAGGTGACTTATGTATGCACACTGGAACAAACATGTGAAAGATGAAGAGAAGCAAGCAGCACAAGCCATCTCACAAATGGGTGCAGGCCCCAGAGGAGGCAGTGACTATATGCAGGGGATCAGGGCGAATCCTGATCAACACCCAGGATGAAGCAAACCAGAGAGGAGCCAGAGGAGGGATTTCCCCAGCGGAATGGGGTGTGAAGCCCACATCTCACTGGAGCATCCTAGAAAAGAGGTGAGGACTTGGAAGACTGAGTATTTAGAAATGCCCGGTGACCATACACTGGGTGGGAAGAGTAAACATCAAACTTATCACGAGTTTGCTAGGGGAAGAGGGAGGGTCAGCCATGTTTGTTGTCATAAGAAATGTATATACAGTATATATTGTAAGGTATATACATAGTTGCATCAGAGGCAACATGATATATGAGTTCTGGGAGTGACATTTGTAGGTAAGGGTTTGACATGTTTTTCTCTGTCTTTCTATACTTCACTTTTTTCCTCTAAATCATAAACAAAATGGAGACAGTGTTGTCAAAAGCAAAGCAAGGCCAGAAGAGGCTGTGGGAGAGGCTGCCCAGTAATCTGCACGGTGACACGGAGAGAAATTTGAGAGGGCCAGTCCTCAGGACACGGCCCTGGAGGCCAAATTCAAGGGGGAGGAAGGCTGGTAAGGCAGACTCCATGCTTACCTAGCAGAGTTGAGGAGCTTTGGAGGTCACCCTAAGAATAGGATGATCACCTCCTGCAACACACTTTGCTTTCCTGAACAACAGGGAGAGTGTGGCGGTGGTATACTGGGAAGGGGATACAGGTGCTGAGAGCCCTGGCAGGGAATGGTAAGCTGGAGGGACATGGGGAGGTGCTGGACAGCAGGCTGGTCTGTCCTTCCAGGGCACAGGGAGCTCAGGGAAGAAAAAGAAATGCAAGCACACTGGATGCTGCAAGAAGACACCTTCCTCTGGGGTGACCAGCTCATTGACCACTGATGCTCCAAGGGTATGAGGGGACAGTAAAAGTCTAAGCATCACATTTGCATGTTTTTCCACATATCCTCTGCCCTCACCCCCTCCTGCTGCCAATCCTCCTGACCCTTAGTAAGGGAGTAATGGGGCTGGATGTCTGCTGAGCTGCCCTGACCACAACTTGGACTGGGAGATGGGGAGGCTGAGGGCCCACCATACTGATGGGGGAGCTGGACGCCATGCCCCTGGGATAACCATAGCAGACTGGAAAGAAAAGAGAGCCTTAGGCCACTGTATCTTTGCCCCAATTCACAGGCTTCCAGGAGGGTTGTGTTGGGACAGATTGAACTGGGCCCAGAAGAATGGAGGGGGCACCAGGAACCTCACCTTCATTCACGAGGTACCGTGCATACAGGAGGAGCCAATGGCGATACTCGTGGCTGGACTGCAGGGTGAGTGCTGCTGCGACCTGGTTCTCTAGGTAGGCCAGGGTAGTCTCCTGCTGCACCACGTGAGGCACGGAGAAAAGCCGGGCCGCCTGCCTCCCTGAACTGTAGAAACACAATATGAGGCAGTGGGTACTGTGTGGGGCAGGAAGCTGCCACTGTGCACCCCAGGGCACCAGTAAAAAGCCAGCAAGGGGTGCAGATGCCAGACTCCACACTGGGACACCTGTCCCCATGTCCTAGCTGCAGACATCCTGGATGCTCTGGTACCCCAGGTGTAACCCAGTCTGCACATGCTATTTAGACCCTTGAGGTGACGGTCTAGAGGCCCAGACCCCCAACCAAAATACATGGGTGTTTATGACCCATAGCTTGTCAGACTGCCAGCTAGGCCCTGAAGGAACTGGGCTTGCATCCCAGAACCCTGAGATACTACCCAACGTGGGCCCAAAACTTGGCACCTACAGCCTGCCTGTACGGAGCTGTGGCTGGGCACAGGGAACAGCAATCAGACCTGGCTTGGATGGGACTGTACTTGCACAACCCAGCCACCTCTCCCAGCACTCTAGTCACCTACGTGGAGGCACGGCCCTGGACTATGGCTAAGGGTCCCGAGCACAGCATGGCATCCTGGGGAGGCAGGCTGCTCCTGAAGTCCGCACACTGGGCCAGGGAGTCCTGCTTGTCAGAAACCAGGTTCCTGGGAAGGCAAAGGCAGAATCTGAGCTCAGAAAGATCAGGAGGTCCAACAGAGCAGGCTGGCAGTGAGGCCACCAAGGAGCAAGTCCCACATGACCTGTCACCAGAACACCAGCAAAGGCTGAGGATTAGTATGTTCTCACCGCAGGCCTCTCACAGACAGGTTTCATAACAAGGTCATTGACAAGGGTTTTGTGGCAAATACTTCAGCCCTGTGGTCTGGGTTCCTGGGCCCAGGAACCCTATGTGTGAAGTGTGTTTGACATGTCCCACAGCCTGGCCCCTAGAAGCTTTAAGGAATGCCAGAGCTCCAGCCTTCCTATGCTTCCACATCCAAGGAAGTCAGCTCTTCATCTTCTCCAGATCCTTTGTGAAAACATTCTTCACATAAGTTTAAAACAGCCAGATGCCTTTTTAAACATGTGAAAAATAAAAAGGCCAACATTTCCCTTCTTAAATACCTGGCTTGCTTACGTTATCACAGTGATCACATATAAACACAACATTTCACAAAATGGAAGAGCAGGCAGTGGGGAGTTTTGGGGTTGTTCTGTGTTTTTTAATTCAGGAAAGAGATCTCAGTGTGGGATAAATCTGTGTCTGGCAACTTTGAAAAGAAAAGTGCTGAAAAGCTTGGGCCTGAGGACCAAAGGTGAGGCAAAATAATTTCTCAGAGTGGCTGGTACTCAAGGTACATATCTGGGTTAAGATTTCTGCTGTAGGCCCTGGCTGATGGCTCAGTGGATAGGCGCAGGCCTGTGAACCCAAAGGTTGCTGGTTTGATTCCCAGCCAAGACACATAACCAGGCTGCAAGCCAGGTCTCTAGCCAGGTCCATAGCTGGAGGCAGGTGAAAGACAACCATAAACTGAAGTCTCTCTCCCCTCCCTCTCTCTAAAAACGATGAATAAAATCTTAAAAAAAAAAAAAAAAGATCTCTGATGTAAAAAGGGGTTTTACAAATACAAAAACGGGATCCAGCCCTGGCTGGGTGGTTGGAACATCTTTCTGTACACCAAAAGGATTTGATTCCCAATTAGGGCACATAAGTGAGGCAACAAATGGATGTTTCTACCCCACCCCTTCCTCTCTCTCTAAAATCAATAAACATATCCTTGGTAAGGGTTAAAAAAAATTCTTATTAAATAAAGAAAAAGGCTCCAAATTCCAACATGGGTAGAGGAAAGGTACAGAGTATCACATGTGGCAACGGTGAAATCTTACTAATTCTCAAAGTTGGAAACGCTACTTGATTTAAAAAATGTATATGTGTTGGTGAAGGTACTGTGAACCTGAGTGACCTTTGCTGATGATGGCTATGGAAATAAGGCTGCAAATATATATTTACAACCATAAGAATTTTCAAATGTCTACTCCAAACAAAATGACCTTGGAGAACAATGCAGCAGAGGAAAGCACCCTGTGCATGGGCTCTGAGAGCAGGGTCTGTGGGCCACCAGCCTCTCACAGGAACAGTAGGGCTACATAGTCAGGTTTGAGCTGCCTCCTTCAGCAGACAGAGCACATCAAAGCTGTCACTGTGGCTTCCACTCCAGGGCCCAACTTTCAGAAGTCAAGCCAGGCAGGCCTGACCACCAGAACCGGAGCTTTTGTTCACTGCTCTGGGCTCCAGCTGAGACACACACTCCTCTGGGGCTGGGCAAGGGAATGGTGGCTTGCTTACCATGTAGAAAGTGACGGATTAAAGCAGTATGCCTTCCCATCAGACAGGTTCATCACTGGGATTCCATGCTGTGTAAGCAAGATCTGTGACACTGTCATATCACTTCCTGGGGAGACACCAGAAAAACAGACTCTGGGTGTGTTCTGATCACTAAGTGCTTGCACGTGCCCCACAGGAGAAAGCTGAACCAGGGCTCCAGTTCCAGCAACAGGTGCCTTAATGCTGACCCAGCCACTAGGGAGTCTCTTCTCTGTGAGTGCTGTTCTCACTGCCACCCACCAGGTTCTGTTATCTCTCATGAAGCCAATAAAATGTGCCTCGGAGAGGGTGCATCTCCCCACAACATAATTATGATACCCTGTCGCACTGAATACCCTGGGCTGGGCCCAGAGACTGGCTCTGGCTCTCAATGCAGCTGGAGTTGGGCCTGGGACTCAAGCTGCCCTACTCCCCTCCCTCCCTAGCGTACCAGGGGCAGCGTACTGCCGGTTACCTGCCAGGATGGAGTGTAGAGACTCTTCTTTTACCACAACCACCTGTCTATTAACATCCCTAGGAGGGAGATAAGAAAAGTTTACTCTCCAATCTGGGTAAATGCATCAGTGTGTGCCCAGACCCCTATTCCAGTCTTAGGACACACCCTGCTCTGGCTTCCAGAGAGGAGCTCTGGGCCATAAGTGGCTTCTGCTCCCTGGGAGCCACTTTACTTCCTCCACTAAGTCTATAGCAGAGGGCTCAGGCAACAGAGCTGCGAGGCTTGCCACCAATGCCATCCCAACTTTGGGAGAAATGGGGCTACAATGCGGCTGCTGAGATCCCATTTCTGATGAACCCCATACACAGACCCAGGCACATGCAAGCAGGCATTATGTTTGCTATGTGGTTTACTCCTATAAGAGTGGCAGCTGGAGTAGGCAGACTGCTCCATTTCCTCTTGCACACCTGCCCCCAACACAGACACAGACACACACACAGACACACACACACACACACACACACGGTAGCTATCACAAGCAGTGTCTGGTGTCTGACTGCTTGGGGTCTCTTCAGCTATTAAGATCCCCATGCTAGCAGGGCCCAAGGGCCTATCTGCCAGATGGCCTCCTCAGCCACTTCCCCTGTCTCTGCAGTGAAGAGGAACCTGCACAGCCTTATCTTGCCCTGCCTAGAGCCCACCTCACCACGCGCCTGTCTCTCACCAGACAGATAATGCAGCCGCAGCAGTGAGTGCCATGACGTAGAAGCCTGTGCAATGCAATGTGGAGATTGGGGATGACAGGAGGATGGGAGGAAGGAGGCGGCGACCACAGGCGGAGAACACGGATAGCATCCTCTTTTCACAGGCGACACATACCACGTCACTGAGAAGGCAGAGAAGGGACAGATGTTATGATGATCAGGTGTTGGGGCACAGGTAAGAGTCTCAAGATGCAGAGTCTTCCCTCTACATGGGCTGAGCCTGAGTGGGTGCAGCAGAGGTAGGGACAGGGCCTGCCACTGGGACTGGAGCAGGACGGGGCAGCAGGGCTGACAGGACCTGAGGCCTCTCAAAAGACTTATTTTCCTCCCCCAGCCAGTGTTCAAGCTTTTCTGAGCTCAACCTAATGCCGACCCAGGAGGGTGGGGACTGCACTGATGGTGATCCAAGATGCACCTCTCATTTGTCATATCAGGCCACACAGCACCCACTTGACAGTCTCCTGGCTACAACTAGCCAGACTAGCTCCGAGAAAGCCTCTGCCAAAAAACTGTGGGCACGATGGAGTGTGTCTCCACAGAAGATGCCAATTGTGTGCTCAGAAAACCTTTGCTGCTGGGGTGGAGGAGGTGCACACAGGGACAGCTCCAAAGGGTAGAAGCCTAGATGGCCACGGGAAGACACTGGTGACTAACAGTGAATTAAGATCTCCCCTCAAAGTGCAGAATCTCAAAAGGGCTGATGTGAGGTCTCAGGGGAACAGTTGGAAATCTATCCTGATCACCTTGGATTAAAATCTGGGATCCAGACAAAGAGACAGGAAGAGCTCAGCTTAGGACCTAAGACTTCAGAAATCTGGGCAGACAAGGGAATCAGAACACTTGGGTGAAAAATCCTAGTGTGGGTGAGCCTCTAGGACTGTTTTCCCACCTGTACCATGGGGATAACGACACCACTTTCACTGGTGTTGCAAGAACTGAGATGCAGATGCACACTCAGCCCAGAGGAAGACCTGGTGCAGGCCTGCATGGGAGCTAGCACATGGGGGCAATGAACCCCTCAAATAGTAACAGTGCCACACAGCACAACACATTGTGCTTGCTTTGCAAGAAATGTTATGCCAGGAGCAGACCCTCACCCTTACCAGCTACCGGCGGCAGTGAGGATCCTGCTGGTTAGCACTGTCTCCCACTCCTTCCCTTCCCGGTTACACTTTAAGCGACTCAGTTTTACTCCCCCAACGGCTGTCACTTCATTCTCCACCTCAATGTACATAGAGGGGTCGGAGCTCACCTAAACAGAGGAAAGCAAATACAACATTCTTTTCAGGTAATAGTGGGTCCACCAGACTTGGGTCATGGGACAGGGGAGATGTTAGAGGCCCATGACCCTGGGCCCTGAGGCAGGGGTAAGACATGAGACAGAGTTGGCTGGCCAACAGAAGGGTGACAATGAGGGCAGGAACATGGTGGTGGGCCTGGAGGGCTGAATGTATGGTCTGCCAGGGCAGGGAGAATGTTAGGAGCCGGTTTGTGCCTTATCATCCATGTAGCAGAGTAGAGAATTGGCATCTACACTAAAGACTCCCGAGCATCCTGACCCCACTGCCTGCTCTCACAAGGGAGCCTGCAGAGAAGGCATGTGACTTGTCCAAGAGCACACTGCAAGCGAGGACCAGCCAGCTGGAGTCAGAGCTGGGAGTGAGGCATGGGTCTCCAGCCTCCTAGCTGAAGGTCTTCAAAGATCACAGTGCTTGGCAATAATGGTCTATGCAGAAATCTGAAGGAGAAGTCTAGAAAATCCAAAGTCCTCTCTACTCTTAATTCCTTTGGTAATAAGGTTCTGTCTGCTTATCTGAAAGTAGCCTCACAGAAGTGGGCTCAAAAGAGCATGCAGAGAAGCTCCTAGTTCAGTGCATGGCTCCACAGTGAGGGGCTCAGCCTCATTTTTTTGCATCAGGGGAAACGACTGGTAATCCGTATGGAAAACCAGGCAGAATGGCTGAGCAGTTTGTACTTGTGTAGCCACATGAGTGGGTGACTTGGGGCAGAGGGCCACAGACACACCAAGAATGGTCCCAAACAGCACTCAACGGTGAAACCCATTGGGAAAACTGGAGGAGTTTGGGAGAGGGGTTGCACTCCCTGCCTCCAGGCTGTCTGGGACCAAGCATGGAGCTAAGGAGGCTTCCAGGAGCAGGAACACCTGGGATAAATCTAGAAGGTGCTGGGTATCCGGAAGATGGCAGCAGGGACTATGAGGGGAACGCCAGAGGAGAAAGAAGTGTGCGGGCAGGGGTGAGGGGAGCAAGGGGAGTCCTGGAGAAGAGGCAACAATCATCTTTCTAACAAGACTGGTGGTTGCCCTGTTAACCATAGCTTTCCCCAGGAGGTAATGGGGAGCCATTGGGAAGTAGCCCTGTCTATGACAATTTGGGGTTTACACTGGGGCTTGGGGAAGAGGTGGAGACAGAGAGAGAGAGAAAAAACAGTTGTGAGGGAGAGGCACGAGGCCTGCTCACCTGGAGCGTGAATGCTCTCTGGGGGCCCGGCATGGGCAGCTTCAGTGCAGGTGCTGGTACTGATAAACACACAGTGTCCTTTTCTGCGGTCAGAGTAGCTGGGGACTGCAATAGCAGAAATGTCCTTAAGCCCCTCCCCAGCACTGTAGGACAGGGTCAGGTAAAGGTGAGTCACCTAGAGGTGAAGCCAGGCCAGTTTCCCAGGCATTGCCACCCACTCTGGTAGGACAACAGTGAAGTTGAATACTCCAGCCATCCCACCTGATGGATGAGGTAGCTGATACAAGGGAGCTGCTCAAAGACTGGGTGGGTTGAGGGCAGGCCTGAGGGGGAGTGTGGCCTCCATGCTACCCCCAGGGAAGTACATGTCTAAACCAGCTGTTCCCACACTGATGAGGCCCACTGTCAGTGTGCAGGGTCTTCCTTCTCCCAGTTGAGCACATGCAGGCTCTAGCACTGAGCTCAACAGGTGGGCTATGGAAGGTAGCATAGGCCTGCTGGCCTCACCTGGACGGACAGGGACATGGGCATGAGCCGAGAGTCCTTCCGAGGTCGCCCTTTCTTCTTTTTCTCCACTGTCTCCACCTCGAGCTCAAGTTTTCGCTTGGAGAGTGAAGAGGGCTTGGCCACAGGAACCTTGTCATCACTGTCACTGCTGCTCTCCAGCAGGTCCCGGGGCCTCAGCTCTTTCACAAGGTTCTGCTCTTTCAACCTGCACAAACAGACAAGAATGAAAAACTACAGACCAACATTTCTCATGAACATAAATACAAAATCAACAAAATATTAGCAAATTGAACCCAATAATGTACAAAAATGAATTATACACAATGATGAAATGAGATTTATTCCAGGTATGTATACTGGTTCAACATTCAATACTGATTAATGTGATTCATTATATCCAATAGGCTAAAGAAGAAAAGTTAAATTGATAAATAGATGTAGGAAAAAACATATGGTATGACAAAACCAAGCATCTAGGCATGGTAAAAACTCTTAGCAAACTAGGAATAGAGTATAACTTTCTCAATTTGATAAATATCCACAAAAAACTTAAGAGTTAACAAAGACATGTTGTTTTATTTCTAGACTCTTCCTTTAGTTTTATGTCTATCCTTGTGCCAAAATCACAATGTCATGATATATTTTTAAAGATTTTATTTATTATTTTTAGAGAGAGGGGAAGGGAGAGAGGGAGAGAGACATCAATGTATGGTTGCCTTGCACCTGCCTCCAGCTATGGACCTGGCTGGAGACCTGGCTTGCAACTGGTTATGTGCCCTGGCTGGGAATCTAACCAGCGACCTTTGGGTTCACAGGCTGGCACCTTATCCACTGTGCCACCAGCCGGGGCCTACAATGTCATGATTATTATTGCTTTGTAGTTAGGTCTGAAACCAGGAAGTGAGAGTCCCTCAACTTTGTTCTCTTTTTAAAATAAGACTGGCTGTTTTGGGGCCCTTGAATTTTCATATGAATTTTGGGATTGGCTTTTCAATCTCTAAAAAAAAAAGAAGCAGCAGCAGCCAGCTGGAATTCTGAAAAGCATTGTGTTAAATCTGTAGGTCAACCTGGGAAGTCAGCATCTTAACAATATTAAGTTTTCCAGTCTATGAATATGAAATATCTATGCATTTATTTAGGCCTTCTTTACTTTCTCTCAACAATGTATTACAGTGTCCAGAGTTTAAGTTTAATAATTATATTTTAACTCTTTTGTTAACTTAAAAAAACAGGTTTTATTTATTTATTTTACAGAGAGGGGAAGGGAAGGAAAAAGAGGCAAAGAAAAACACTGATGTGCAAGGGAAATATTAATCAGCTGCCTCTTGGCAGGCCCCCAACCAGGGACCTGGATCACAGCCTAGGCTTATGCCCTGACCAGGAATTGAACTGGTAACCTCTAAGTTTGCAGGATGATGCCCAACCCATTGAGCCACACCATTCAGGACTCTTTTGTTAAATTTATTCCTAAGTAATTTATTCTCTTTTATGTTGTTGTAAATGGAATTTTTATCTTACCTTCATTTTTGGACTGTTCTTTGCAAGTATTTAGAAATACAATTGATTTTTGTGTATTGACCTTATATCTTGCAAATGTTGCTTGAATCATTTAGTCTAGTATAATGTTAAATAGAAGTGGTGAGAGCTGACACCCTTGTCTTATGTCTGATTTTACGGGCAAAGCATCCAGTCTTTTTTTTTTTTTTTTTTTTTTTTTTAACATCCAGTCTTTTACACCATTAAGAGTATGTTAGTTGGGAGTTGGGGGTTTTTCAAATATGCTAAATATGCTCTTTATTAGATTAGGGAAGTACCCCTCTATTCCTTTTTTGCTGATTTAAAAAGAATCATGAATAGGTATAGGATTCTGGTCATGCATTTTTTCCCCCCTAATGATGGTATATTACATGAGTTAATTTTGAAATGTTGAACCAATTTTGCATTTCTGAAATAAATCCTACTTGGTCATTGTGTATGCTGACTTTTTTTTTTTTTTTTTAAAGATTTTATTTATTTATGTTTAGAGAGAGGGGAAGAGAAACAGCAATGTGTGGTTGCCTCTTGCACACCTCAACCCAGAACCTGGCCTATAACCCAGGCATGTGCCCTGACTAGGCTAGGCCTCAATCTACTGAGCCACAACAGCCAGGGCTATGTGCTTTTTATATTTGGCTATCTTTTGTGGGGGGAGGGGATGATTTGTGTCCATATTTGTAAGCGGTATTAGTCTGTAGTCTTTTCTTGTGGCATCTATGTGTGCTTTTGGTATACAGATGATACTAGCCTCAGAGAATGAATTGGAAAATATTTTCACCTTTTCTATTTTTTGGAAGAGCTTGTAAAGAACTGGTACTAATTTTTTAAATGATTGGTAGAATAAAGAATACAGCTATCTATGCTTTTCTTTGTGGACAGTTGTTTTGATTACTAATTCAAAGTCTTTAATTGTTATAGATCTATTCATATTATTATTTCTTCTTGAGTCAGTTTTGGTAGCTTATGTCTTTCTAGAAATTTATCCATTTTAGCTAGGTCATCTAAATTATTGATATATAATTAAATACCTTCATCTTTCTTTTTTTAATTAAAAAAAATTTTTTTCTATTAAAGACTGTCATCATTTTCCAGAGAGAAGGGCACGGAGGGAGGAAGAAAGGGAGAGAAGCATCAATGTATGGCTGCCTTTCACTTGCCTCCAGCCAAGAACCTAGCTGGAGACCCGGCCCACAACCTGGTCATGTGCCCTGACTGGGGAATGGAACCAGAAACCCTTGGGTTCACAGGCAAACACCTATCCAATGAGCCACATCAGCTAGGGCCATCTTTCTTAATTTTGTAAATTTGGTGTTAATTTCAATCCTTTCATTTCTGTTATTTTGTAATTCTATTTTAACACAACTATGTCCTGTTTTCTTTTCAAATAACACTCCATCTGAACTATTTTCCCACAGTGCTTGCCTCCAGCTACAGACCTGGCTTGCAGCCTGGTTATTCGCCCTGGCTGGGAATTGAACCAGTGACCTGTGGGTTCGCAGGCTGGCGCCTATCCACTGTGCTACCAGCCAAGGCCTTGAGTTAATTCTTTTTTTTTTTAAGGCTTTTTTAAAAAGATTTTATTTCATTATTTCTAGAAAGAGGGGAAGGGAGAGAGGCAGAGAGGGAGAAAGATATCAATGTATGGTTGCCTTTCACCTGACTCCAGCCACAGATCTGACTGGCGACCTGGTTTGCAACCTTGTTATGTGCCCTGGCTGGGGAATCGAACCTGTGACCTTTGGGTTCACAGGCCGGCACCTTACCCACTGTGCTACCAGCCAGGGGAGAGTTAATTCTTATATACGGGAAAGTATACTAGTTTTTCCTCATATTTTCTATTTTATGTTTCATGTCTTGATTATTTTAAACATACTTATTTCATAGTCTTCATCTGATAATTTTATATCAGAAGTTTATAAAGGTCTAAATCACGTGGTCATTAAGTCTCCTGACACACTCACTGTTTTTTAGTGTGTTTTGTTCCTTTGGATTGAATCTACTAGAGGCAATGCTTTATGGGTGGGAGAGCTGTACCCCTGGAGTCAGAAAAATATCCTTGGCAGGGCTGATTTGCATTTGCTTTGCCAAATGACTATGGCTGTTAATTAGATCAGAATCTCTTCTGTTTATTTCTTGGCTTGGTGATTTCTAGAGGACTCAGGTTTTAAACTAATCCTCAATCCATGTGAGAGCAGGTGTGTGGATATACAGTCTCACATGACTTGGCTGCTGTGTGCTAAGGGAGGTGCAGAGAGTGGGTAGAAGCAGCTCAACCATAATGCAACAGTATCAAAGCCTACCATCTCTCAAACCATCTCAGCTCCTCTTCTGGGCAAACTCTGGGTTCCACTCAGACAATGTTATTTTCAGCAACCCCCCAACCCCTACCTCAACTGACCAGCTGTCATGCTGCTGCCCTCCTTGTCCTTGTGTCTGCTCTGTCCACCCCCATTGTTCCTTCCAGCAAACTTCCTACTTGAAGCACGTGCTCCTTTCTCCTTCAAACAGGGGGCTCCCAAGTATAGAAAGACTGAAGTTTACCCCCATCCAGGGAAGGGCAGGTTGCTCAGCAGGAGTGAGGACATTATACTGCTGGCCTAAGATTGCACTCTCCCTGGTTTCTCCGAGCCCAACACAGCCACCACCTACCTTTCCACAGCTGTTGGAGTCACACTGGTCAAGGCAGGAGCACCAGGCGTGGCTTTGGACCGCTCCGTGAACCGGGAGTCCAATGCTTTCATGGGTTCAATCTTGGATGGGGTTGTCAACACAGAGGGGGACGATGCAGCAGGAGACGAGGTAGCGTTCATGCTGGGGCAGGGGAAGAAAATAGGGGAGCATGTCAAGCACAATTCAAGGATTTGGGAATCTGAGATTTGCGCTACTTGGTGCCAAGTGAAAGGGGCACAAATACCAAACTTCTATAAACATAAAAATTTCAAGATAAACTCCTTTATTCTCATCTACTTTTTCTTAAATTTTATTGTTGTTGTATTACATCCATCCCCTTTTTGCTCCCCTCTGTCCCCCTCCCCACCGACCCATTCCCCCCAAAGTCATCATCTATTCTCTAATATTTAAAATTCTGGAAGTTTGGCTATCAGAGAAGGTCATGAGAAAATGCACTCATATTTGCCCTACTGTATTGTTCTGAGAGCTCCTGGTGGCAGCGTAAAGGCCTAGGAAGCAGTTCTTACAACTTTTTTTCTCACCATCTGGCCCCATCTCCACAACTTGAATACAGCTTCCCAAATCACTCCAACTACCACCTTTTCCCATTTTGACATCGGGTCTGATGAGAAATGCCTCACCTGGCATCCTGAAGCCACTGTTTATTCCTAGTCTTTAACCACCAGCCTAGGTAGCCTATCCTACTTCAATGTGACACACATTCATCACACTCTCCTGTGAGTGTTCACCCCATAGCCCTTGTCTTCGTCTCCTCCTGAGAAAGGAGAACCCAAGCATGAACCTGCCAGTTTCCCTGTGTACAAGTGCATCCCCCAAACCACTGGGCCTCCTAATGACCAAATCCATGTGCCTGGACCCACACAAGATGCCTAGCAGGTGTCCTGAGCAGCCTTCTCCTCTTCAGGGAACTGCAAGAGCAGCTGCTGAAATACTGCAGATGTGCAGCTTTTTGTCCTTCTTAGAAACCGTCCTCCCCAGATGCTTTGCTTTCTACATGGTCTAGCTGCTCACCTCCTTCTTTTCCCATCTACTCTCAAACTTCTCTCAGACAAGTGACACTTGACACTTAGCACATGCCTCTATGGCCATGACATCAGAGCCCAGAAAGTAGGATGCTGCAATAACACAAGACCCTGACCCGGCCAATGGAGAATCACTCTAACAGGAGCGGTTTTATGTGCTAGGGTGGCAGCCACATTTGGGTACCAATGCCTTCTGGAATGATCTTCCTAAGGTACAAGTCCAGAGCCTTTTGAGTCTCCACTCTAAGGAGAAGCCTGGGATACCTGATTCAGTAAAGAAGCCCAGTTTTCTCCCCCTTTACTGCCACTTCTCTTTCTGCTCTTATTCTGGTCCCCAACTCCTTTCTCTGGGTGACCTGTACGGGTCTTAAGTAAGGTGTCCTCTCATAAGCCTTCCTGAGATCTGCCCACAAACCCCCACACCCCTCATTTTGGGTGGCTAGCCATTTCTACCAGGAAACCCCAGGAACCATCCCTGTCTCTATGTTTGCCTCTTTCTCTAGCAGCCAACACACTCTCTGGGTACAAGGACCTACCAATCAAACCCCTGTAGATGTCTGGGCCCTAGGACAGTGTGTATCCCAGAACAGGAGCTGGGCAATATCTGCTGAGTGGCTGGCTCTTGGCTTTTAGCCATGCTCCCCTGGTTCTCACTGACTTCTCATTTGGCTTCTAGGTAATGGTTGGTGAAGACATGGGCTCCCTGAGTAAACATAATTCTGAGAGTGTAAGGTATATGAGCAGCCTGCCTGAGATGACTGGTGTGGCGATGCTACCAACACTGCAGTAGAGGCTTATGCCACTTGTGGTGTAGACCTGCCAGGAAGTGGGGCCGATTCCTCGGAAGGTGACATGTCCCTGGCTGGTTCCCACCCTTGGCAGCTGAATCCTGGGACTGCATCTTCCCCCAGGACTTGAAGTCCTCACAGTCCTCTGCATCAAGGACAAACATGAATAAGGTCTCCCTTCCGAGTAGGCTTTCATCTGAAATACAGTACTTTTTTCTTTTTCTTTTTTTATTGAAAGGGCCATAAAGGGTTCCTGGAACATGCCTAAACCTGAACTTTGCTGGGAGACAAAGTCAAACCTTGGTGACCACCTACCTGTCCTTATTGACGGAATTGCCTGCAGGCCTGGTGCCGGTTGCTGCCACGGGCTCCGTGGAAGGCTTCGAGGCGCTGAAGGAGTTGGGGGTACTGGAGTCCAGTGGCAGTAGCTGTGGACTGCTATGAGAGGACAGCATGGTGCCCGCCAGGGAGCCTGAGAGTGGGATACTGTTAAAGAATGCCGTGGAGAAGTCCCTGTGGTTGAAAAGAACTAAGTCAGCCTTGGAAATCGGATAGCATGCCAAGTACTTTATACATTCTACGTAACTTTTCTGGATCCAAAGGTAATTTATTTTTATGGATGAAAACTTGCAAAATTACTTAACTAAAATCATTCCATACACTCTGTTTAACTGAATCTAAAGTATCTTAACTGATACTTTATGTACCACTAAGAAAAAACTGTTACCAAATAAAATTGTCAGCTGCCACCAGTTATAAGATGCATCCTGATCTCTGAGGTGTTAAAAAGTGCACACATGTGTCTCAGAACTAACAGAATACAGCATACAGAGTGGGCCTCACTTTCATTACAGGCTCTATGGATGTACCATAATTTACCTAACCAGTCTTTACTGAGGAACAACCCGGCTGGGCTGTCTCCAGCCTGTTCAGTAATTGACACTGCTGCAACAGGAGGCAAGGTGCTGCAGTGTTAAGACTGAGGGCCCTGGGCCAAACCAGCCAGGTTTCACTCCTCTGCCATGCACCAGCTCTGGGGCCTTGCGTACTTCAACCACTCTGTGCTTCAGGTTCCTATCTGCAAAACACAAAGTGACAGGACCTTCCCCATGAGGTTACTGTCAGGACTAAAGTTGTTAGCGTAGCAAACACTTAGAACACACAGTAGCTGCTCAAAGATGCCCATTATTATAACTGTCATTAAACCTGACATCTCACATTTTACATAAGACACATTCCTAGAAGTGGAATTGCAACAACCAATGAAATGTCCATTAATGATTTTTGACAAATAGTTATAAAGTACCCTCCTTAGAGGTTTAAATTATAACCTGTGTATGGCTGTCTATAATCCCACACCCTTACCAACAATTTGATCAAATATCTTGATTCTTGAAAACTGAGAGGTGAAAAATAGTATCTCACTAGTTTTTTTTTTATCTCACTAGTTTTAAATTGCAATTATTTTGATGTAAGGTTGGAATTTTTAATATAGAAACATCTGATTTCCTTTTTTGTGAAATATTTGTACATATTCTTCATCTGATGTTCCATTTGGTTATTGGTCTTTATTACTGATTTTAAGATTATTTACTTACAAAAGGGTTCCTTATGAACAAATATTTTCCACAGAAAATTGAGTTTTGATTATTGCATAATTTTCTTTGCCAAAAAATGTTATTTTTGTGTGGTCTAAGTTACGTGTCACTTATAGAAAAGACTTTTTTATGTCAGATTTTATGAAAATATTCTTCTATGGACTCTTCTAAAATTTCAAACAATAAAAAAGTTAAACATTAAAAAAAAATCTCTGAGCTGTTCAGAATTTTACATGAGGCAGGGTCCCAATTTTGTTTTTAGAGTAGCAAATAGTCCTGATTCCCCAGTTTTGTTTTTTTTTTTTTGTTTTTAATCTTTATGGGTGTTTTATTCAGGTGGTTGATAATCTGAGAAGACAGTGGGTTCGTATCATAACAGATTGGCTTAAATTCCATTTTGAATCCCATTTATTAAATTAGGTAATGATTCATCATGGATGCAAAATACTACCTTTAACATTTTTCTAAATATTTGAGCTAATTTCTGGGATTCCTCTTGTATCTCAAAGTTTTATTCATATGTCAGTACTTCACTGTTTTAATTATTGTACATTTCAATTTCTGGTGGGGCTAGTCTTCCCTCAATTAAATCTTTTTCAAAAATATTTCAGCTATTTCTATTTATTTTTCTACTTAAATTCAGAGTCTGATTGTCCAATTCAGAAAACTCCTGTGGTTATTTGTATAGTTCGTGTTATATTTGCAAACTGAGAGAAATCTGCCATCTTTATCATTGTGTCATCCTCATTAATAAATGGTACGTATTTCCTGTAATTCCTTGAATTTCCTTTAAGGTCTTTCAGTAGGGTTTAATTTTTCGTTCTTCAGAAAGATCCTCTACATTTCTTATTACATTCAGGCATTGCATTTGTGAAAATAATTTCTTTCTTTATGTTTTCTCAAAGTAGTTGCTGCTTCTTGACCTCATTGTGTTGGTTTTATAGTCACCTTGTTTTCTTCTTTTATTGTCTATGGTAGTTTATCCAGTTGATGCTCTTACAGGTAATATCATCTTTAAATAATATATTTCCCATCTCCTTTCCAATTTATTCTTTCTCTTGACTGAGAAAGGACCTTAAGAACATTGTTAACTTATAGTCACAAGAATAAACATTTGGGCCCTGGCTGGTGGCACAATGGATAAGGTGCTGGCCTGTGAACCCAAAGGTCGTTGGTTCAATTCCCAGCCAGGGCACATAACGAGGCTGCAAGCCAGGTCTCCAGCCAGGTCCATAGCTGGAGGCAGGTGAAAGGCAACCATACATTGATGTCTCTCTCCCTCTCTGCCTCTCTCCTTTCCCCTCTAAGAATAATAATAAATAAACTCTTTATAAAAAAAGAGTAAACATTTGTTTAGCTTTTAAATTTAATTTGAATTAAGATAGTTTATCAAGCATCCATCTATTCCCATTTAATGATCACATACTTTTTTTTTGGTTCTATTGACATGTAGAAGTAAATTAAGTTTCCCAAAATTTGAATCACCCTGTTTTCCTAAATTTAACCTTACTTGGTCATAGTGCATTTGTAACATTTTAACACACTGGAAAGTTGTTTATTTAGGATTCTGCATTGACATTCAGAAATGAGATAGATCAGGAATTTATTATATTCTACATCTCTGCCACATTTTGATGTAAATATTATGTTCATTCCAAAGGAAAAGATTTTATAGGCTTTCCAATTTTCTTCTGTTAATGCACTAGACTATTTTCAATAGTATTAGAATGATTTGTTCCTTAAAAGTCTTTTAGGATTTCCCTATGAAACCTTCTTAGTCTAGTGGCTTTTGGCAGATTAACTCTTTGACAGTGTCTATTTCTTCTATAATATTTCATCTGTAAAGAGCTTCTTCGGTTTGCTAATTTTGTTTTCTTCAAAAATCATCCACTTTCAAATTTATTTATATAGACTTCAGCAAAGACTTTCATCCTTTTGATTTATTCTTTATCTGTAGTTACTACCTACTTATTTCTACTTTAAATATTTTTGCTTTTCTTTTCTTTTCTTTCTTAATTAGCTAGGCTAATAATTACCTACTCAGTTATTAATTGTTTTAACATGGGTATCAGGAGGACAAAAAGCCCTGAAGACCAAGAGAATGGAGTTCTGGTGGCAGAAAATGAGGCCTACAGCAGAAAGCCATCTTCTCCCTCTGCCTCCTCACTAAGTGAGGCCTGAAGGGATCTACAGAACATAAGTGCCTTTGCCACCTCCATCTCCATTATCTCCTGATCCCCACTCCCACAAGTCTCGAAGTGTTCTAAGGACAGTCACATACTTGGTCTCACTTGGTCCTAATAAAAGGTACACAGGTGGCATTACCCTACATAGGTTCACAATGGGGAAATTTCATCAAAGGAAAACTTTCTGGGTAGAGTCAGAAAATTGGTACTGGATCTACCTTCAAGTCTATGCCCTCCAGGGCCTCAGTACCCAAACGCCTACCGCAACATCAATTAGCATATCATGTGTACCGAAGGTCTCCTTAGCATTCTTGCAAGATTTAGAACAGCTCTTGGATGAACTGCACAGTGAAGAGGCCTAATGTGTGTGGTTGCCCAGAGCAGGTTGGCTGCACGAACATAAAACCCGGAGTGAATCACCTTGACTGGGAGCAGGGGTGGGGGGAATCTGTTTCTTTCACCCAGGGCTTTATCTTTCTTTGAGTCAATGTACATCATTTTGGGGAGAATGAGACATACAAAAGCAAGCCTCACTACACACGCTGAAACACAGCAAATGGTGAGTGTCCCCCTCTCTGCCTCCTCAGGTGAATGTACCTCAGAGCCCCACTTTCCACCCAGCAATTCCACTTCTGGGAAGCAGTCTGAAGTAACAGTCACAGGTGAGCTCAGAGATCCATATACAACCAAAAACTACAAGTCCACAGTTAAGGGGCTGGTTAAGTAAATCATGGTGCATTCAGAGGCTGGGAACCTGCACAATCCACAAGCCAATGCTTCCGATGACTATTCATTACAATGGATACAAGGTCAAGATATAAGAACAAGTTGGGAAAAACAACTGGACATACAGATACCAAAATGTTAATAGTGATTATACTTGAGACTGAATTATGGGTAATGTTTATGCCCATCTTTGGGCTTCTACTATTTTCTTCAAAACAAAATAAAATATTTATTTATTTATTTTTAAAGAGATGGGAAGGGAGGGAGAAAGAGAGAGGGATAAACATCAATGTGTGAGAGAATCAGCGATTGGGTGCCTCTCACACATCACCAACTGGGGACCTAGCCTGCAACTCAGGCACATGCCCTGACTAGGAATCGAACAAGCAACCTTTCACTTTGCGGGATGATGTCCAACCCACTGAGCCACTGCAGTCAGAGAGGGCTTCTATTTCAACAAGGTATACACATTCCCTTCACAATCCAAAGAGAGAGAGAGAGAGAGAGAGAGAGAGAGAGAGAGAGAGAGAGAGAGAGAGAGAGAGAGAGAGAGAATTATAAAAGGGAAAAAGGAAACAGAAAAAAAATCAGTCCAGTTTCTTTTCCTGGTGTCTTCTAATACCCTTCCAAGAATGAAGAAGGCTGGCTGAGAAGGCCCGATGACCCTGTTAAGGTGTTCTTGCCCACTGGCCTGTCACAGGCTCCTCCCAGCTGACCAATAGTTTGTATAAGGGCTCTGCAGGGAACACTGGCTTTGAGGCTGATAGGAAGTTGGGTTCAACTTCCTCACTTTCAGATTCCATTGGTCAGATCTGCCCAAGAGACTGTAAGGACCCCAATTATGAAAGTTTTACTTGGGAAAGGTGAAAGGAAGACCTCCCAGACAAGGCCACAGAAAGCTTGGTGAATGAATGAGTACCCGGTGTCCAGCTGTGCTATGCAGAGAGGTGTAATTCTTCTCCGACCATCTGCTGTCCGAGTTTCAACTTGTTTCTTCAAAAGATTCTGGCAAAGTAGAGTGACATAAATGAATGGAAAAATTTATGCCAACTATCTCCAAATATCAAAAAATAATGCTTCTGTGCTTGCTTCGACAGCACATATACTAAAATTGGAACAGTATAGAGAAGATTAACATGGCCCCCGCGCAAGGATGACACACAAACTTGTGAAGCATTCCATTAAAAAAACCCCAAAAACTGCTTCTAAGAAACTGTTTTTTAACTTCCCTTTCTATAGTTTTAATCAGGGTGCATTCCCTACTTCCTGTACAGTAAACGAGAAAGGACAGAAAGCTACCAGCTGACCCAGCTCTAGCACCTTCCTCTCCATCACCAGTACTGCAGCCTGGCCAGGTTCCAGGGGAAAGAGAGCAGCCATGGGGATCAATGAGGGACCTAACAGATGAGACTTGTACCCATGAGCCATATTATTATCTTCTAAGCTGTGGTTTGCAAACTTTCTTCCATTAAAGGCTCATAACCAAGGGTTCCCAGTCGCACACTGGGTGTGAATCACCTGGGGAAGTTCATTACCCTTCATAACCTCCTGAAGATGGTTTAAGCTCTCTAGGTAATTTTAACCTTCCTGCCCCAGCTCTACCTTCCACCCCTCAGTGAGACATGAACTTCCAGATGAAGAAGGGGGAGCCCACAGGTGTCTCCTAAGGGCAGAGACTGAAACCCAGTGTTCTCAGTACAGTAAATCCTCACTTATTGCCATCAATGGGGTCTTGGCATCTGTGACTGTAGGTGGAACAACACACAAGAAAATCAATTTTACCACAGCCTAATTGATATAAACAAGAACTGAGCTCCTATGACATATTTCTGGTCACAAAAACACTACCAAACTAAATACAGCCAAAACACTTCTAATATTAAACACTGAAACGTATGTGAACCACACATACATTTAAGAAAGATTAATAACAACAAGGTGATTATTTGCCAACCCATTTATTCCAGTTCAGGGTCATGGGTTGGCGGGAACCTATCTCCACAATTCAGGACACACCCTAGACAGTAAGGCTAACATGCACATCTTTGGGATGTGGGAGAAAACATGGGGGAGAACAGGCAAATTCCACAAAGACAGTGGTCTCAGCTGGAAATCAATTTCTTACTTTCTCATCAATGTTGTAATGACAAAAAGACATTATTTAAGGATCTGTTGTATACAGAATTGCCTAGAAAGGCCAACTTGCTATAAGAAATGAACTGTAGAGCTCCTTGGGCAAAAAGGCTTTTGATAAAGGTGGCTTTAACCTCACTACTACCTCATGCAACTGAAGGTAATAGGCCAAGTGGGCCCAGGCTGGCTTACCCCTGGGTCCTACACCAGGCCCAGCACATGCCCACCTCCCCATCATTTGTGTCTGTGCCTTGTCCAGACTGCCTGTTCCCCTTGCCCTGCCCTGCCATGGGCATGTGCTGTGTTCTCAGTGCTGTGTTCTCAGTGGGCCAAGCCCTCACCTTTCTAATATCTTCCAGACTCTCCCCATTGACCACACCAGTGACTGAGGCAGCTGAGCCTGTCTCTCTGGCCATGGCACTCTTCTGGTCCAGCTGCTGCTGTTGCTGCCTCCGCTGATATTTCAGCATCTCAGGGTTCTCGATGACAGCTGTAGAGAGCTGGGCCTCAGTCATGATAGCCAAGCTCTTGCCATAGGTGGATTGATGAATATGGCTCTGGAGAAAGCAGAGAAAAGTACAACAAACCAGCTGTGAGCAGCCAAGTGATAGATGCTGCCCACCAGCGGGGGAGCCTTGTGTTGGCTCTCCTGGCTCTGAGAGCAGAAAGGGCCCTGGGCAGGGGCCCCAGAGCACCGGATGCCAGATCCCCGTTGCCTCCCTCCCTATTCTGCCTGATGCTGATTAGATGACTCTGCAGCAGTCTTGTATTCTCCCTAGATGTTTATAGCCTGTGTATCTATAGCTGGGGACGAAAGTGAATGAGAAAACACCTACACATGTCTGGTGTAGAACAAGTGGCAAACGTTTGTTGAACTAAAGTCCACACGCTCAAATTGCTAACTTAAGGCTCTTAAGGCTCCTCAAGGACCCCAGCCATTCTTTGGGAATCAGATGCTGAAGCCAGAGCCTGCTTTCACTGCTCTGATCTGCACCGTTAGCCCCATGTGGTTGAAGGTTGCCTGAGGATGCTAAGTGTTTCTAAGAAAAAGGGAAGACACAGCAGACTTAAGGGAATCCTTCTCTGTCCCTGCTGTCCCAATCTTTCTGAGCAGGGCCCTCCCTCCATCTTACAAGTCTCATTCCTCCCATGCCACAGTACACCAGACAGGACCCCATGAGGGCAGGGATGATGTCCCCAGAACACTGGAGTGCCTGGTACATTCACATAAGGAAATGCTATGACCAACATGGAGGTCAGGAGGACACCTGCCTCATTGCAATGGATGCTAGGTCAGGGGAATGGCACCTTGGGATGTGTTCCTGCAGGGCCTGGTGTGCCTGTACGTTGCCAGGAACCTCCCTCCCTCACCACTCTGGTTCCTGCCCCCTTTTCCCTGAATCCCTGCCCTGGAATCCCAAGGCAGAATTCAGAGTTTGGCTCATGTTTCCCTAGCATTCTTCATACCATGGGCTCCCTGCCTGTCATCTAGGAAATGATAAGCTAGACAAGTTATTCCATAGGTTCCCACTGACTCTCTAAGGGGGCGGAGAGTGTACAGTGATCCTAGGTTACCTGATGACAGTGAGAACGTGGGAAGAAGACCCAAGGCCACAGAGACACTCATCCTTTCATTGACAAGAGATTGCCAGGGTGCCAGGCCCTATTCTAAGTGCTGTCAACAAGGTAGACTCCTACCCCTGAAGGGTTTGGTTTACATCATAGTGTGAAGTCCACATAGAAGGTTAAGAGGAAGCTTCTACTAGCAATTGAATCACTGGGGTGGGAAGCTGCACTGTGCTTTCACAGGGCTCCCACCAGACAAACTAGTGCTAACAAAGGCCTATTTGTAGAAATACTGGTTCTAAGTCTACAGTAGTCAGAGCAGAGCCTTTCCTGAAGCCCCTGAGAAAAGGCACATGGGCCACACTGTCCTGGACGGAGCACAGGGAAGAGGACTAGCCAAAAGGCAGTGAGCAGGCCTGGGTCAGGTTTCTATTCTTGTATCAAAATGTCACATATGGTCTTGACCAAGGGCCATATACTCTTTTGAGGCTTAGGTGCTTCATTGATGAAATGAGTAAGCCCTGCTTCAAGGGTTTTGTGTAATTTAAGGGAAATAATATAAGCAAACACATAGACCAGAACCTGGCATATAATAAGCGCTGAGAAACAGCCAATATTATTATTTAGTTGCTGCTCCATGGCAACTATGTCAGTACAAGACAATGGGGAAAGTGATGTGAGCGGGGACTCTTGGGGGCTCTCTCTCCCCAGCTCTTTCCCAGGGTGGAAGCTCCCAGTGTGTGGCTAATTATCAGCTAGGAAGAGATGTCCCAAATTATTTTATTCATTCCAGAACTGATTTCTGACATAAAGAGAGACTCATTTTTAAATTAACCTACTTTGTAAAAAAAGATAAGGATTACAATTTATAAAAAGACTAATTCTCAATAATACATTAGGAAACAATGTATCTGTAGCCCTGGCTGGTGACACAGTGAATAAGCTGCCGGCCTTCGAACCCAAAGGTCGCTGGTTTGATTCCCCAGCCAGGGCACATAACCAGGTTGCAAGCCAGGTCTCCGGCCAGGTCTGTAGCTGGAGGCAGGTGAAAGGCAACCATACATTGGTGTCTCTCTCTCTCACTCTCTCTGCCTCTCTCCCCACCCCTCTCTCTAAAAATAGTAATAAATAAAATCTTAAAAAAAAAAAAAAGAAAGAAACAATGTATCTGTGTGTCACAAAAATAGGGTCCTGCCCTGGCTGGCTGGTGTAGTCCAGTGGATTGAGTATTGGCCTGCTCACTGAAAGGTTGTGGGTTCGATTCCCAGTCAGGGCACATGCCTGGGTTGCCTCTGGTTGAGGGTATGTGAGAGGCAACTAACTGATTGATATATGTCTCACACATTGATTTTTCTCTACCTCTCTAAAAGGAAAAAGAAAAAAAGGAAGAGGGTCCAATCAAAGGGGCCTCTCAGAGCTATCATGGCCATTTCTGTGGCCTCAGAGCATGCACAGGACATGGGTCACTGGCCAGCAGTGTGTTATTATCCTACCTTCTCCTCCTCGCTCAGGGGGTCTCCGAGTTCATCCTGGGAGAAATCTAGGAATGCCACAGAGCCATCCATGGAGCACACCAGGATGCCCAGCCCATTCAGAGTCCTGAAAGAGATGACCGTTAGCAGCCTGGGAGCAAGTGCCCATGGTACTCACGCCCATGGATGGCACAGGAGAGCAAGGCAGGGTTCTAGGTAGATGCTGAGAATCCTTGATTCCTTCTGTGGCCTTGTGGAGATGAGGATCGGGGGCACAATAGGGTCCCAGAAAGTTCTGGAACCCTTTAGTTCTAAGTACATGCACAAAGTATCTCTTAGCATGTATTTTGTAAGATTTTCATTTTTATTTATCTTATTTTTAAAACCATTAAAAAAAAGCACACGGGGGAGTATACATCTAAACGAGGTCACTGAGAAGCAGAATGTGTCTCCAAACCTATGCAAATCTGGTCCAAGCAAGGTCAGAGTGACATGGAACCAGGATCACAGCACTCTCCTAAATACCAGTTTGTTAGAGAAGCTGTTTTCCAGGGGCACATCCCAATGAAGCACGGAGCACAGCAGCAGACACTCTCTCAAAAAGGCAGGACTAAACTGCCCTTTCTTAAACTGTGTGAAAACAGCAACCTGGGGTCTGTTTCAGTGGTGAAACCTGGGAGGAGGGGTGTCCCTGGCTATCTGACTCTAATCACATCCAGAGACCCCATACTTCAGTGACTGGCCTCTCTGCTCCTAGCCTGTACATTATTATAAGAACCCATCTTACCAGGAAATATCCATGATGGACTTGTCAAACAGCTCATGGATGACAACCAAAGGCCTTTTCAGACATGTGAGCTGGAAGGAAAGAAGCCGCAAAGGTTAATAAAATGAATGAAAAGCATTTTTTGTCCACTCAGCTCAGTTAACACTACCAGTCCTAGAAGCCTTGATCAGACTTTTGCTGACATATAGGACACATTCAACTCTACTCACACAGCAGCCACCAAGACCCCAAACTGTAGAAACCAAAGCTTGCAGAAATATGCAAACTCGAGTGGCCCCTGTCTGACAGGCTCAATGTGATCTGGTGGGAAAAATGGCTTTATACTTTAGACCATCAACAATGGAGAAGGGACTCTGGAAGGGTAAGGACTTGAGCAGAGAAGGTCTACCAAGCAGAGGATGACATGCCAAGGCCTTGGCAGGGGACAAGGCAGGAAAGACAGCACCCAGGACAGAAAAACAGCCTTGGAGAAAACACACAGCATATCTTTTCTGGGCCCATGGAATTCTGGTACACATTTGTGCAAGGCTCGGTGTAACCATTTACATGTTACACAGCATCACTCTACAGTGTGTGGACAGTCTAGAAACACACAACAGTTTGGTGCCCTAATCCAGACCTAAAGTTAACCACAATTAATGCTTGGTCAAGTTATTTTCTTCTGGTCTTAAAATAAGATACATGGTTGTGCCTACTTTTTCATTTAATACCTACTGATCATGTCATTCAATATCCTGTAGGCATCTGTTTTTGATGGCTACATAACATTCACATGTGCATATCTGTTATCTAGTGACTTTTTAATGTTGGACCCTGCACTTTCTGTACATTCCCACAATTACAGTAAGAGCCATCTCTTTGACATTAGGGTCTAACTCCCTGCTGATAGGTCCTGGGGCCTCAGGGCAGCAGGCTGGGTGGGAACACCTTTCTGCAGGGCTCCCACCAGGTACCGTGGAAACCTCCAGGAGGCTGGGACTGCTCTTGTGGAAAAAAAGTTGCTTCAGCCACTCCAGTCCTGAGGAGAGGGCTGGAGTCTGAGTTATCTGGAATCCACAAGAATCTTGTCCCTACCCTAATTCCACTTCCAGAAAAAAAGAGCTCTGCCCTCCTCCCAAAAATGTGTCTACAGACCCCTCAGAAACCTGGACCTGTGTGAGCAACTGACCTCAATTTTATAAGAAACATGAGCACACGATCAGTGATGTTTTGGTCAAAGCACCATGAATGGAGCCCCAGGCCGGGAGAAGCCCAGGAAGAACATGCCTGGAACTGCCTATGATGGCACTAGGGTTCAGGTTCTGCAATGGATGTAACATGAATACTGGGCCTGAAAAAATCACAGTGTACACAGCAATCAATTTCTCTGTGACAAATGACCATAATAAATGCAGCCAGAGAATAACCTTCACACCTACAATTTCAAATCCACTCTGCTTGTGGGAGAAAATTAATAATAAGGAATAAACTACTGTAAAATGTAATAACATACACAAGTCCCAACAACACTGAACTGAGGGAAAGCAATGCAAGAAAAAGTAAACATGGCACAATTCCATTTAAATAACCTTGAAGAACAAACAAGACTCATCGATGTGACTGATGTTGTTAGAGTGGTTGCCTTGGCTGAGTGGGACTTGGGGGGTGGGGTCTTGAACGGCCCGGGGCAGAGAACATTCTGGGGCGGTGGTTACACGTCTAAACATGTTACAGCAATGCACTGAGCTGCATGCTTCAGGTGAATACACTTTATGTAGATTCTATGTCGCTACAGGGTTTTAAAAATGAAGCAAACACAACAAGTCAGCTATGGCACCGACCCCTAAGGGTGTTCCCTGAGTCTGGATACAAGAGCTGCTCTGGCTGGGCTGAAGTCCAGTCTTCAGTACTTTCTTTAGGGGAAGTAGGAGGAGCTGGCCACAGGTGCAAGGTGAAAGCAGGGGTCCCTCCTCTTCCAGGCCCCCAGTCTCTGAACCTTCACCAGCCCAGTCTCCTGTTGTTCTTCAGGAGGAGCATTAGCTCAGGATGGGGGGCTCACCCAGACAGAGAGAGAACGGTCCTTGCTGCCAACAGCACAGCAGCAGTACGGGCAGCTGGGCTTCGCAGAACTCCCATTCTTCTGTTTCTTTTTGAAGATTTTCGGGTTGAATTTCTAAAGCCAAATAACAAATGCTAAAATAATTGATCAAGCATTAAGCATGTATCCCCATGCCACGTATGACAAATACATCACAATTGCAGCCTGCCAGTAGGAGCCCTACACAGATACTCTCCTATTTGATCTTCACAACAACCCAGGAGGCATTTTGCTGAGGATGAAGTGAGGCTCAGAGGGTCCAAAAACAGGTGTCAAGTCACCCAATGAGTAAGCTGTGAGACAAGGATTTGAAATAGGTTCTACCAACTCTCCAGTCTGGGCCTATAGCCAGGTGGATGGCAGGGGAGCTACTGGACACCTCCTGGCCTGGGCAGGGCCAGCTCTGGGACCTGGGCTTTAGGGACAAGGTCCTGAGGGGAGGCTGCTCTAACATTCCTTTCCCCTCACTGTATTTCCTGTTGATGGGCAATACTGTCTTAGAGGGACTGATCAGCCCTGCATGGTCTCACAGACAGAGACAATGGCTATATCAGGCTAAGGTCAGCTCAGGAGCCACCCCAGTGTAACCTACGCATCATTTCTGCAAAGCTGGAAGCACACACAGGTCCTCGCAGCTTTCCTGGATTGAAAAGGGCTGGGAGCTCTAGACTCAGGTGAAATCCATAAGCCAAGAGACCCAAGGAGGAAGGTTGTCAGGTGGCCCAAGGGGTTCTAATGCCAGAGAGCAGGCTCGAATGGCCAGAGGTACACAGAGGTTTGTCTCCTGGGCTTGAGTCTTCACAACCATATCCCACCGCTGCTCCGTGAGGATCACTTAAGAGTCATGCAGAAGTACTAGGCAAACTATGAAGCAGTGACTTTCAAACACTTTAGCAACATGGTCCTGGTTTCAAACAAAATATCACATGGACTCTAATACACAAAAAATTAAAGAAGTAATATTTTGTTTGTATAAAGTTCCATCTTAATACACACTTATTATCAATTTAAACAATGGAAGGAGGAGCCCATTTTGATAAACAAAAAGACTGAGATCGGGGCCTGCATGATACTTTATCAGCTAAGGCTAAGGCCCAGCAGTCTACTGACTTTGTTGTTGTTGCCCAGAGCTGAGGAAATTCTGCTTCTCACAGGCTGTCTGCCTTAGGCACTCTCTCCAAATATTCTTCAGAAGCATAAAAGGACTAGTGATAAGCTCCAAAGCCCAGGACAGTAACAGTAGTCTACATCTCCTGGCACACCGCTCCCTCCACACCAACAATGGGCAGACAGCTCCAACTCAAACACACCCCAGGAATCCAAAGCAAAGCCTTGAAGGTACAACTGGCCCCTGCCTGGAAAAGCATTCGTGCTTGGTGGGTGCATGTACCGCACCTGTGCCCTCTGGAGCCCAGGGAGAGGGGCACTTGTCAGGACCGTCATGAGTGCTTAACTCATGAGCAGATCTGAATGTGTAAAAGGCTAGTGCAGAGCTACAGTGTGACTAATCAAAGGCTGATTTTGATGATATTCATCATGTTAAGTGTGCCAGTAAAACACAAGTATGCATTCTATTTTGCAAACTTAATTTTTGAACATTAAAACATAAGTATTTCTAATGAAATAAATACAAGACACATGCTGAATCTCAGAGCCCACCATCTCAATCCCACACAGGACCCAGCCTTGGGGAGCATAGTACTGTCTACACTCTGAGGGCACCACTCTGAGTACACTCACCACGACGGTCACAGCTTTTCGGTGCCCGACAAAGTCCATGTTGGTCTTCCATCCCTCCCGTTCGATGATCTGTGCGGTGGGGCCTGAGTTATTCATGGCGTGGGCGGATACCAGGTAGTGCCCATCAGGTGACCAGCTCAGCCGTAACACATGGGTTGTCCCTCCACACTGAAAGAAACATCTGTGCTTGAAAGGAAGTCAAGGCCAGTCCTGTGACCTTAAAACTCTGGTCTTGAGAATCAAGTTGAACTTGGATTTACAAAAGTATGACGGTGGAGCATGCACTGAAGCTTCTGGTTGAACTGACAGCTGTGACTCAGTCTCTTCAGATGACAACCAAAAAAGGCTCTGTCAGATGGGATTGGGAGCTATAGCATCATACACTCTTCACTCAGGAGGTGAGCACAGCACAGTGAGGTAGGCCCTGTGAGGATCTGCAGGATAGAACCATCAGCTCTGCATGGGCCAAATCTATCTGGCCACTGACCCCTTTTTCCTGCCCAGCTCCTGTTCTCCCCACTACATGAACTCTGAAGATCATTCACTGCAGCAGAGCAAGAGCTGTGCTGACTCTTAGGAACTCATCCCTCTGATTGCAGCTGATGACCATGAGCCATGACCTGCTGTCTCAGGCCCGTCTCCTCACCTGAAGCTGGACAATGCTACCAACAAGAAGAGGTTTGTAAAGTCTGAAGAGACCGTGGAACGACCATCAGAAGGGCATTGTGCCCCTGACCTACCATGAGGGCTGAGGCAGGGCATACCTTTACAGTGTTTCTCCTGCAAAGTGAGATGATACGCCCGTAAGCCAGCCCCTGAAGTTTGGTGTTGGTCCAGGGCAGCCCTAAAGACATAGAGACTAAGTTCTTGGCTTTACAGCCTCAGAGGAAGGCAGGACAAGGCAGGGCCCAAGTGTAGTGACACAATTTCCAGCTAGGCTACAAACCCAGGCAGGGGAGGTCAACCCCAGGGGTTGAAGAGTGGTGCCAGTTCTCACTGGGATTCCAAACACTCCTGCCCTACTTGTTACAGCTGTCCCAGGAGACCAGCTTGTGGGACCCTACCTGCTGCCTGGCAGCTGGAGCCCCAAAGAACTCCAGGTGTAAGAGCCCATGGGCCCCTGGCTACAAGAGCCCATGGGCTACAAGGCTGTAGCCAAGGAGGGCAGAATAAATGAGGTGAATGCTGGTGCTTATGTGCGCAGTCCAGGAGCTGCTGCTGGTGTGGGGGAAAACTGAATGCCTATCTCAACTTTCCTCCCAAAATGATCCATGACCAATGGGCCAACGTCTATTGTCCCTGCAGAACTGTACTCATTTCCTTTCCTTGGAGAAGCCTTCTCTGATGAGATCCCACCACATTCCTGGGCAATTTCTGCACACTCTAGACAACACTATCACCATGCTCACAACAAACGTAAATGTCTCTTTCCCAGTGGGCTCTAAGCTTCAAGAAAGAGGCTCCATCTGAAGCCACTTTTATTTCCTGTACACAATACTGCCTTAACACATAGTAGGCACTTAAGAAATGTCTAATGAATAATAGTGAGCTTGAATGCCAATCCCTGTAAAATGAGAACTCAAATAGAAGAGACAGTAAAATACTAAATAAGCCACTGCAGTATGACCTCCAGACATTTTGCAAATTGTACCGGTAACTCTACCCAAGAAAGTCAGCTGGCTAGCAGAGTGGAAGCCAGTGAGCGAAGTCAGCAGTCAGGAAAAATACAAGACAATGCCAACTCTCTCCCCTTGTCCTCCTGTACGCCCCGTAACTTAGTGCAGTATAAACGCCACATGGTGAGATATAGTTTCATCCATGTCTATGGCAGCCAGCTATGAGGCACAAGGTTGTAGGGGTACCTCTAAGGTTCTTTTCAGCTTTAAAACTTATAAACCTTTTCACTTCAAAGTTGGATATTTGCTAGCATTTGAGAAATGAAAGATTTTCATCACCCAACTCTTCAAACCAGAGTGCCTGCCCCAGAAAGCCCAGATCAGAATGCTCAGGTCACCGGACTCTGCATTCACCCACAAGGTCCAGGCCCCAGCCAGCTCCTGCTGTGGGTGGGGAGGTCAGGAAGGCTGCTGGGCCAAGCTCTCTAAGCTGTCTCATTACCTCATCAAAAGGCTTGGTGATGCTGGTCTCCAACTGCCAGTCTAGCGTCCTCCACACCTTCAGGCTGCGGTCATCAGCTTGAGAGGCAATATATTTACCGACAGGGTCCCAAGTCAAGCCCTTTACCAAGCCAGAATGACCTCTCAAAGTAGCTAGAATTTCTGTGAAGAAAAGTAAGAGATTGGAAAGGTGCTACCTAGGGGAAAATGATGACTCTATATAGAAACATGGAAAAAAAAAAAAAAAAAAAAGAAACATGAGCTACAATCCATGGGCTGTAGAATGGCCAGCCCTGCACTTGGGCACAAGCAGATGAGGCCCCTAATCTGATTTCCACCACAGCAAAACCCACCTGAAGCAGTGACTGCACCAAGGAGATGGGTGTCATGTTTTCCTCTTACTCACAGCTAACATTGTGGGCTGAGGCTGTATATACCCCTGGAGGGGCAGGCAATCAGGGGCCTAGGATGAGAAGGAGCTAAACTCAGTGCCCTTATCTGGTCTGCAGCTGGCAGTCTTGCCTGTGGTTTGCCTTTCTGGACGGAAGCCCATGATTATCTGGGCTGTGACACTGGTATTTTTGATGTGAACCTCCATGGCAGCTCAAGGGACTAGGCACTGCTCTGAGCCCGGTGTAAGTCATCACTGAGGACCAAGTGAGTGAGACAGTACCTCCTAGACAGCCGCAACCTAAATGTCATCCAGCCTCTAAATCTGCCACTTGGTGACCAGGTGGAGGGTCCCCACACATACTGGTGGCTTACAGAGATAAAATGACTTGGATCAAGTTTATGGGTGATACTTTTTGGCCCACAAGGAAAACATGTTCCAGATACAAAGCAGAAACATAAGAAGTACCTTACTAGTTATAAACTGGAGTGACATGCCAGGCTATGCCATCTATCATGACTTTAAACACATTAATAAGAAAAATTATTCTTGCAAAACTGGATTTGTTGGTGTGCATCTGTTCAAGGGCATCACGGAGGAGATGGCAACTGAGCTGAGGCCAGAGCCCAGGGGACAAAGGGCTACCCTCAAGGACACATGTGTGGAGGTGTCGTGGTGCCTGTGAAGGCACAGCACAGACGGAAATGTCAGAGCAAGCCAAGCACAAGCTGGGCGAGGTCCCCAACTCCAGTTGTCAATGTACCACACTCATGATTTGTAGCACATCCCTGTTAGCACTCAGTATTTTTCTTTAATTTAAATCTTTTCTAAAATCTTCAACAAATGTATCTGATGAAGAAAAAAAGAACTGACCCACTGATGAGACACATGAATCCCTGTCCATTATGAGGTACATTCTGCCACCAGCCAAAGGAGACAGAGCCCACCCTGCTCCAGACATTGACAGGCAGCACTGATGATGAGCAACCCATTTCTGCCGCCACCCAGCCAGAGGTGGCCCAGACCTGGGAACTTCACTGCATTCCAGATGACGACAGTGTTATCCACGCTGCACGAGGCCAGCCAGGCATCATGAGGAGACCATGCTACATCCATCACATCTGGAAGACAGAGGGCTGGCGGTGAGTCTCTTACCTGGTGTGCAGACTTGGCAAGGGGGGCACCTGGTAACATCCCTGTCTGCCAGCTGGGCCCCCATCCCTGGGGTCATGTCTGAGGAGACCTGAAGGCCTAGGACCATCATTGATTACTCTTCTTATAACCAATCTGAAAAACTTCCCCACTAAGGTTTTTCAATTGGTCATAAAATTTGAAGCATCTAACTGATCCTGCCCTACTCCTATCACAGATGAAGCAACTGAGGGCACAGCTGAGGACTTGGTGCCTTGTGGCATTGCACCCACATGTTAGAACCATGGTTCTGACAAACTACTGGACCTGTGGCCTGGGGTTTGTTCTTCAATCCTGCTAAGCTTGCTTCTCCCATCCTAACTGGTTCTTTCTCACACAGCCCTTTGAGCACTGTTGCTCCAGAACTTAACAGAAGGCCTGACACCCAGTCAGAACTCAACAGACTAACTGATGAATGCAAAGTTTTCTTCACACCTCATACCTCATCAACAAAATCTCATCTCCAAGACTCTGACAGGAGCACACCTTCTCTATAGAGTTCCCAAATACAATTAATTCTGCTCATTCATTTTTTTTTTTTTTTAAAGGTTTTACTAATTATTTTCAGAGAGGAGGGAGGGAGGAAGAAAGGGAGAGAAGCGTCAATGTATGGTTGCCTTTCACCTGCCTCCAGCTGTGGACCTGGCTGGAGACCTGGCTTGCAACCTGGTTATGTGCCCTGACTGGGAATCTAACCAGTGACCTTTGGGTTCTCAGGCTGGTGCCTATCCACTGAGATACCAGCCCGGGCTCTGCTCATTCTTTGTAACTCCATTTTCACAAGTGTAAAATGAGGATTTAACCCTGTCCTCCGAGGATTACTGCGAGGATTAGATGTGAGAAACTTTCAGGTATACACCAAGGCACCTATGAAGATCAACTGTGGTGGGAACAATGCCCATGGCATCATGCAGGTGTGACAGGCACAGCCTTAACTGACTGTTCTAGCCTCACTGGCTGATGCAGTGCTAGGTGCACAGAAGAATGGCTGGTGAAATGAAGAAACAGAAACACAGCAGCAAGTAGCAGCTATTGAGTACTTTCCTCATAGGATTTTTAAAAAGAGGTGTAAGTAAAATATTCAAAGCTTCTATTATTTTTCCAGTTTTTAAACAATCAAGTGACAGCTTGATGAAACTATTCTATGTTGCACTAGCCTTTGTATTTCATGCTGCATTTGATATTTTCATAGAGCATGTGATATTTAGGGCTTCTTTTGATTTCTTCTGTATGCTATGTTATTGAGAGCATTTGCTACCACAAACAGACCCAATTTAACAACGGACTTTGACTAGGGTCTAGTTTTTCATGCTAACGAGCACATATGTATGTGTTACTCTCCACATCCTGGATTGTTTCTTTGAGACTGACAGTCCAAAATGGGAATCTGGGAAGAAGACCCGAACATTTTCATAAGTCTGGAATCTTGTAACACTGTAGCTGCTTTTCAAAGACCTCACACTGCTATATGCAGATTGTCCATTTCAAAACTTCCCTATTAGCTTGAGGATTACGATCTTTTCCCTTCTAACTTATTAAGTACATTAAAAAAAAAAAAAAGATTTTATTTATTGTTTTTAGAGAGGGAAAGGGAGAGAGGCAGAGAGGGAGACAGGCATCAATGTATGGTTGCCTTTCACCTGCCTCCAGTTACAGACCTGGCTGGAGACCTGGCTTGCAACCTGGTTATGTGCCCTGGCTGGGGAATCAAACCAGTGACCTTTGGGTTCACAGGCCAGCACCTTATCAACAGTGCCACCAGCCAGGGCTTAAGTACATTCTTATATTTTAAATTTTATTTGATTAGTATTAAAAGTGAAGGTTTTTCACATATGTTTGTCTAGAACTGTTTTATTTTTGAACAATTGCTCCTATCTTTGTTAAGCTCTCCTGTGCAGAGATCTAACAAATACAAGGACTAAGATCCTCCTCTAAGAGCTTTGAGTCTGGGAGGGTAGGCATGTGAACCTCAAGATTTCACTGTAGTACCTCAGTCCTAGAGCAGAGAAGTGGTTAGCTGGGAATCCAGAAAGGAGAAGTGATTCTCTTCTCAATTTCTATGAACTATTGATACTATCGGCATTAGCCACCAATTCCATTAGTTTACCTTCCTCTATTGTAGATTTATGTGTAGTCAAATATGTTATTCTCCTTTGTGACATCTTTTATTTCTGTTAATCTTGAAAAGTATTCCCTCTGACTAGAAGTTTGATACGTATTCAATTCTGTTTTCTCCTGCTTTAATTATTTAGGATATTTCTTTCTTTACTACCAGAAATCTATTTTGGTGTAGGCTACATTTCGTGAGGCTCTAAATTACTTTCCCCTTATCCACAAACTGCTAAATGGTTAGTCTATCTCAATAGGACATAATTCTTTCTCTTCATTATTGATAAATGATGCCACTTTCATGATACACCAAGTTCTTAGGTACACTGTAGACTACTTCAATGTTGTTAGTTTTACCCAGAAACTCAAACTCACCTAGAAACACTGTAGCTTTGAATGATTTCTTCCACGGCCTTACTTATCCTTCCAGTAACCTTTCAAGTCACTGCTAAGCTCTGCACTAAATCCACATATATGACAATCTTCTCCCTAAACCCTAGTTTTGCAGCTTCTATTTTAAAACTATACCATCCCCTTCCCTTCTCAATGCAGATCTGCACAACCCGATGCCCTCTGTGCATCTGAAGTTCTTCCTGTCATTGTCATTCCTGCCTACACTTCTATCATCATTCTTGTGATTTCAAGAGGATGATTTTCTTGCTAACAGCCAAGGCTCTTGGATCCTTCAATTCCTCCTCCTCCAATGACCTTGGCTTCCACTACTACCTCAGCCATTCATGCCCATGGTCATGCCCAGAGGCCTTCCCTAGTCTCAGTTTGAGCTCACTCAAACTGAGTTGAGTGAGTTGAACTCCTATGGTTCTTCCATGTGCCAAGACACACTAGGATGTTACAGGATTTCCACTGTCTGTATCCATATCCATCTTAGAGCCTACCAGCCATTGGTTCCACCTTCCCTTCTGCTTTTCTCCTATATCTTCATAGGTAGCTGACAAATCCCAGCCTGGTTCAATCCAGCTCTTTCTTCTCCTTGGTCTTTCTTGCATTTCTCCAATTAGGCTTTCATGCAGCTACACTAACATGAACTATACTTGCCAAGGCTGCACGGGGCCTCCATGCTGTCAAGTTTGATAATCAATCTTCAGTTCTCACTTGACCTTAGGCAATGTGTGACATGCTGCTTAATCCCTTCCCTTTCAAATGCTCTATTTTAAATGGCTTCTGTGTCTCAGCCTCTATTCCTGGTTTTTCATCTCTCCAAACCCCAAGCTCCATCCTTGGCCTCTGTTCCCACCTACACTTTTCCTCTGTACTCAAGACTCATGTATACAAATGCCTCCACAGCTGGTCTATTTACACTGCTGCTAAGCAATGCAAACAACTCCTCCAAAACCCAACACCTGAACATTTTCCCCAGCAAACACTTCTGCCCCACACACCTCCCACCTCAAGTAATGGCAACTGTATCTTTTCCACTGTTCAGGCTACATTCCAGTCCCATCCAAATTTCTCTGCTTATCTCACGTCCCAAACCTCATCAACCAGAAAATCTGCATCTTCCCACTTCTCCTGACTTCCACCCTTATGACAGATCCAAACGGCCATTGTCTCTCATCTAGATTGTCAATAGCCTCCTCACTCCTCTGCTCAAAACCCTGCCAAGCCACCCTCCTCTCACTCAGAGAGCTCTCACCATAACTCCCTACGCTTTTCACTCTTTCCCTTATCTTGTGCCTCCCTGAACAGGCCAAGCACACACCTACACCCCAGGGCTGCTGGTGCTCTGGCTGTTCCCTCTGTCTGGAAAGCTATTTGGAAGAAGAGAAATGAAGTGAAGGTTTTTAACATGTTTGTTTAGAATTGTTTTGTTCTTAAGACAACTCTGCTCATATCTCTGCTGTTGTCCCCTCACCTCCACATGATCTCCCCCTGGATGGAACCTTCTCTGCAGGGCCCTCCTTGAGGCCCCTGGGTGAAACAGCACCCCACCTCATTTTGCTCCCTGGTGCCTATCTTCTAGTTTCTTACAAGACTGTCCCTCTCATAGGAATGTAAACTCTGAATTAGAACAGCACCTGGAACATACAAGGTGCTCAATAAATATTTGTTAAATAATAAGTTTTAATTTGGGAAAAAATTATCTTTATTTTTTAGTTAATCTTTCCATTTATGAAGTGGCCAATTTTTTTTTTAAAGATTTTATTTATTATTTCCAGAGAGAGGGGAAGGAGGAGAGGCAGAGAGAGACATCAGTGTAAGGTTGCCTTTCACCTGCTTCCAGCTACAGACCTGGCTGGAGGCCTGGCCTGCTACCTGGTTATGTGCCCTGGCTGGGAATCGAACCAGTGACCTTTGGGTTCGCAGGTTGGCGCCTTATCCCCTGAGCCACCAGCCAGGACTGAAGTGGCCAATTTTTATCTCTCAGAAAGGGTCCGTGGTTTAAGTCTTCAAGATCTCATACACTTCTTGGTAAGATTATTCCAGAATACTTATAATTTTTGGTCCTGCTTGATAATAGTTCTTCCTTTATCATTAGCAATTAAAAATTTTCCTGCGTGAGGCCAATTTAGTAATGCATTTTATTAGTTCCAAGTGCTTTTCAATGCTGTGTAAGTTCTAAGAGCTTTAGTCCTTTGGGTTTTCTTTCTTTCTTTTTTTTTTTAATAAAGATTTTATTTTATTATTTTTAGAAAGAGGGGAACAGAGAGAGGCAGAGAGGGAGAGAGACATCAATGTACGGGTTGCCTTTCACCTGCTTCCAGCCACAGACCTGACTGGAGACCTGGCTTGCAACCTAGTTATGTTGCCCTGGCTGGGAATTGAACCTGCGACCTTTGGGTTCACAGGCCGGCGCCTTATCCACTGTGCTACCAGCCAGGGTGGGTTTTCTTGATATACAAAAGCATCCTCACATCATGTCATTTTTATCGTATCTTCCAGTATGTCTACCTTCCTCAGATTTGTTTTATTGTATTGCAGAAATTCCAAAGTAACAAATTAAACGACAGCAACCATCCTTGTCTTTTTTCAATATAAGTGGGAACAAGACTCAACTGTGAACTGTAATATTTGCCATTGGTTTGAAAAAGACAGAGGACTCTATCATGTTAGGAAAATAACTTGCTATAGCCATTGAAAAAAAAAGCCTTTTTATTAGAAATTGATGCTGAATTATGTAACATTCCTTTCAGAATTCCTCTTTTTCTCATTTAACCTCCTAGCATGTTGACTTATATTAACACATTTCCTTTACATAGAGTTCTTCTATTATAAATCATAGTTAGTCAAATGAATGTTTTCAAATGTTCTCAACTTTGTGAGTATTCAGTTTCTGATTTTTCTATCTTTACTCATATTTGCACATGCTTTTGTTTCACTATTATTTTTATCAAGTTTGGAAACAGGGTTATAGCTTCCTCTACTTCCTCTAAAGAATATGTATTTCTATGTTCCAGAGTAATTCTTTTTTTTTAAGATTTTATTATTTTTAGAGAGAAGGGCAGGGAGGGAAGAAAAAAGAGAGTGAAACATTAATGTATGGTTGCCTTTCACCTGCCTCCAACTATGGACCTGGCTGGAGACCTGGCTTGCAACCTGGTTATGTGCCTTGACTAGGAATCAAACCCGCATCCTTTGGGTTCGCAGACTGGCACCTATCCACCAAGCCACCAGGCAGGGCAGCAGAATAATTATTCTTGAAAGCTTCAAACAATGCATCAAAATTACTGAGAATCAGGAACCATTTTTGAAGACAGCTTTCAACGTCTTCATTGGTTATTTACTTAGTTTTTCCTAACCTTATGATACAATTTTGAAAACTTCTATTTTCTAGAAAATTATTTTGTTAAAATTATTTTTTAGTTTAAGACTATATAAATATTACATTTTTAACTCTTTGATGATGTTCTTTCTCTAGGTTAAATGTTTTTCTAGACCATTCACTTCCCCCTAGGTTTTCTTTCCTACCCCCAGTTTAAACATACACCAAGTATGTTTTTCACACTTTGCTTTCAGAGAGACCCACTGCTTTCCATTAGTTTCCCTTAAAAAAAAAATTATTTATTTTCAGAGAGAAAAGAAGGGAGACAGAAACACTGATTAGTTGCCTCTCGCATGTCCCCAACTGGGGACCTGTCCTGCAACCCAGGGCACGTGTCCTGATCAAGTATTGAAGCCACAACCTTTTGGTTTGCAGGTTGGCACCCAATCCATTGAGCCATATCAGCCAGGGCCATTTATTTCTTTTTCACTATATTTTTCTTCTTAAATGGTTCCACCCACACCCACTACCAGGACCACTGAATAAGAAGTGGCAGGTACTCCTGAAGGTGGGCACTCTACCTGTCTGGTAAAGGAGAATTCTGGGCGCTGGGCCAGGAGAGAAGTCAAGGTTGTGGGTCAACCTCAGTTTCCACATACAAGGAGCCTCATAAAAGTTCTCACTGAGGCCCCATCCCACACTTGAATACCCTCATAGGCATATATGCCAAAGGTCTAGAAGCCCAACTAGACTCCACTGTGAGCAGTTGTGAACAGTAAGATTAAATTATGCATTTATACTCGATCAACAATAACACAATGCTTCTGTCAGCTTTCTTTTTTCTTTCTTTCTTTTTCTCCTGTCAGCTTTCTATATTTAGAATCAACCTGGTCACCAAGAGGTGGGTCTGTTAATCTCTGAAATGTCTGCAGAGTATTTACTGAGCGTATACTGCCAGTGGATTACAGTGGATGCCTTCCAAGCCTCTCGCTGTTGTCCCAATCATTTCCCAGAGTTGCAGGCTCAATTCCAACAGTCTCCTGGTTCCCCCTCCTCCCCTCAAACTCGGCATCTCCTCCCCTCAAACTTGGCATATCCCACTCTGAACTGGTGCCCATCCCCATAAGACTATTGTTCTTATGGTCTCAGTAGAAGACACTACTGACTATTTAGGCACCCAGATAGGAATCTTCCTCATTCCTCTCCTTGCTCTGTCCTAAGAATTTCCCAGATCAGTCTCTTCCTCTATTCCAAATATCATAGGCCTAGTTCAAGCCCTTAAAGTTTTCACCTGAAACAACCTCCTTTTCCCCAGAGCTGTCAGAATGATCTCCCTCTTGGACTTCAAAGCTTTTAAGGGCTCCCTGTCTCTCTCATGATAAAGGAAACCCCCTTATCAGGGAGCATGAGCCCCCCATGACCTAGTCCCTGCACAATCAGCCAGCCCCACTCCGTGCTGATTCCTGCCTTGTATATAAAAACCCAACAGTGGTGAAATGCTGCCAATTCATCATTCAGAGCAAACCTTTCTCTCTTCTGCTCTGCACCCTGCTTGGGAAACCCTTCAGGACATTCCTGGGCTAGACAACAGGCTTTCTGAGGTAAGACTAAATGGTGTTCACGCTTGTATCCCTGGCATCTAACCAAGTGTACAGCATATGGTTTTAGACTCTTACTGACTGACCTTCCTCTTCTTCAGTTCAAATTGGTAAAATGTGTCTTTCCATTCCAAGTCTATTTACAACACTTTGCAAACATATTTGAGGTCAAGTAAAAAATTTTTCATTGGACCCCTGTGTTCTAGTTTCTGTGGAATAAATAAAGTGTGCTTACGGACTTAGTGATCCACTGATGAAGGTAGTGATTCAGTTCACCAGGATAAACAGCAGAACGTGGGGAGTTCTACATTAAAGATATAAACATATACCCCATGAGGGCAGGAGTGGGGGCACTGAATGCAGCTGGATGCAGGCAGTGGGGACAGTGACTGCAGAGACCTTGAGGGACAGACAGGGTATGACCAGTGGTGATGGGGAGGATGACCCAGACACAGGGCTGCTTTAAGGACTAAAACAGTCCACAGGGGCTATGGAGATGGTGCTGCTGCTGGTGTCAGACAGCTGCCAGGGCCACCCACCCCAACAGGCAGCCCCACTCACCGCCTGAGTGACTCCGGAGGATGGAGAAGCATCGCCACTGCTCCATGTTGGCAAGCTTACCACTGGAGCCGAAGACGTTGCTGGGGCCGATGTACCTGTGTGAAAGGGGAGTCAGAAAGGCACTCCAGGAATGCTCTAGGCGCTGCACAGAGATGCTTAATGCAGCATGGCTTAACAGACAGAGCAAAGCACAAACATACAATGGCTGGAAAGCACCTAATTGCCGAACAGCAGGAAACTGACTAGGTAAGTTATGTGCGCTTAATGAAACACAACACTGCCCTCACAAAGCTTGTGGCAAAAGACTATCTAATTGCATAGAAAAATGCTCACAATAGATAATTAAGGGAAAGAAGCAGGTCACAGGACAGAATATACAATATATTACTATTTAACGAAAAAAACTACATATACATGGAAAATGAATCAGACATATAAAAAATACCAAAATATTAACCGAGGCTTTCTTTAGGTGGTGGGACTATGGTATTTTTAGTTTCCCAAATTACATACTAAATGTTATTTATGTTGGCCAAAGTGGCAAAATCAACAGTATTTTTAGAGCCTTCTTGTAATGAATAGAAGGTCTCTGTCTTCACACCTGAGGCAGAGAAAGTACCTGAGGCACAGGTACTAGCTCCTGCCACTTGCTCCCATGGAGGTAGTGCCCACACCACAGATGCACAGAGCCCCTCTAACAGCCTTCACTCCAGTAGAATTCTTCACAAGCCCACAGAAAGAGCTTCCTGAGGCAGCTGAGTGGGACAGTGACTTGTACTCTCAAAGCCAAGGCCATAAGGCCACTCTGGCTGAGCAGCGGGGTAGGTCTGTGTCCCCAGCTTGATTAGCCCCTGAGTCACCTGGGGTGTTGGTTATGGAAGAGTTCCAGGACCCACCCTGAGAGACTCTGCCTAGGTATAAAGGAAGAGTTTTGCAAATGATGGTTAGTTCAGTATTGGTGCAGAGAAAGGGCTTTCAAGTGGGGGCTCCTTGGAGGCTGAGGATGAGGCTAACAGAAAATGAGGGCAGGTTCTAGATGTTCCTGCCCCAGATTCCATCAGAGCACCTTGACTTTCTACTTCATTCTATGTTGGGAAATTGCATTTGAAGAGCAAACCAAATGACGCCACTGATGTCAGCACTGGAAGGGATTTGTCCTTCCTTTTCAGGAGGAAACCCTGCAGCCCTGCAAGCAAGGGACAGCAGAGCAGGTTACTAGAGAGGTGGGTGGTCTTTTAACTCCCTGGTCAGGCCCAAGCTGCTTCTAGACTATCATGTGCATCTTAATCCTTATGAAGTTGGGACCCTGGGGACTTCAGTGCCAGGGTGGAGAAAGTGACTGTGATAAAGAGCAGCAAAGAAGCATTTAAAAATAAAATACGAATAAAGGAAAATGATGCTTACGTAGCCCGTTTCCACACCATAATCAGTTTGTCATCTCCCCCAGAAGCTAAATATATCCCACTGTTTGACCACCGCACACAGTTCACACATGCTGGGAAGAAAAAAAAACAGGGTGATGAAAATCCAGTAGTCATGCCCATTTGCTTTATGCAGAGTTTGGCAAGATGCAAAGGGTTTATAATATCTAATTTATCTAGTCTATTCACAAGGCATCTACTGCGTGAGAGCCCTAAAAGAACAATTCAGTTTAGGCAACAACCTTCTCGTGCTATAATAACAAATTAACAGAATAGTCTGGAGGCAGAAAGGCTACATAACCTGAGAAGCGTTAGTGCTGGATGAAATAGTCAGTAGGAGGAGGCTCATTTCCATGAAAACTGTGAAGTACCTAAAACTCATCACTTTAAAGGGCTGTCTAATGATGAGATGTATTTCTGAATAGGGGTAACTCTTGACAGGAAGGCATGTGCTAAATAGGCCAAGATGCCTTCTCCAGAACTTTCAGGGGACCAGCCTGGGAAAATGTAAAACTCTGACTTCATTCTACCTGTCAGCAATTAAATGTGGACTTTCCAAACTTGTCAGCACTGCATGTTGATTGATCTGCACTCATAAACTGAGACCAACAGAAATCCCCCTCTGCCCCCAGTTTGGGCTGGAGCCTCTGAGAGCACTCACAGCTCAGCCTGTGGGAGCCCTGCAACACGAGGGACACTCCAAGGTGTCCTGTGAGTGACTTGTGCTCCAAGTTGGAGGATGCTGAGATATGTTGGGAGAGCAAGAACACAGAGTAAAGGAAGGGGATGTAACTATCAATGGAGCATTTCAGGGGAATTAGCTAGGTTGGAAACCAGAGCCAGGTACAGTCACCCTGATGCTCAGAGATGAGAAACTAATGGAAAGAAAACCACAACACTGTCCAGCAGCCAAAAGGGTCCTGGCAGAGGGCCTTCGAGTGACACAGTGGCAATCTGAGACATTTGTTGTCTTTTACAAACCCTTCCCCAGAACCCTACTGCTTCCAGGTCGCTTGCCCCAAAGCCCCATGGAATCAGGCAGTAACGACTCATGAGCAGGAAATCACCAGAGGTACCTGCAGACTGTCCAAAGATGGTTCTGTGGGCGGGCCGAGTCTTCTGCCGAATAACTCACCCAGGTGTGCAGCCAACATCTGTGCCTTCAGACAGCAGGCCGAGGGGAGTTACCGCCGCACGGGGCCTTATCTTTCTAATTACAAACACATGTGCTAACCTTGGGCACTCTGCCAACACGAAAAGCCTGCAAAGGGCCACTCTGTAATACCTAAGTGATTGTCCATCTGGCAAAGCATCTTGGGAATATTTTCATCCTTCTCGTCATCCTCCTGGAGGACTGGTGACATATTCCAGATCACAACCTTCCCAGAATCCTGTCCTGGAATGAAGGGGCAGAAATAACTCAATGTGCAAGGAGGAGACTATTAACTATGAGACATAGCCCTCACTTAGCTTTCATTAATCATAGTTGACTAGATTGGAGGAGACTTCATTTGAATTACTAATATAAGTTACAGAGAAGATAAAAAAAACAAGTGCTGAGAGGGATTCAAAAAGTGTGGTTTTAGTACTATGCTGAGGCCAACCTGACATTATGAGAAGAAGTCTGGACTACAATCAGGTAAGGACTGAGCTCTAATCTGACCTCTAATATGGGTCTACCAGGGGTCCCTAGAAGGTTGTCATTCCTGCCCCGGAGCCAGACTCCTCTTATGTAAATGAAGAGGCTGGAAAAGCCCATGTCCTAGCCCTCTTTCGTGTCTATGCATGGGCTCCCTAGCAACCAAGAACAGGATAGTCCCTGCCAGGGCTTCCCTGCCTTTTCAGGTGCTGCCCAGAGTCCATGGCTGTTCTCACAGCTACTGGACCCTCTGAGACCCAAGTCTGAAATGTGCCTTAAATAATGGAAAAGGTGTTCATTATGTACCTGCCCTCATTTACAAATGAGATCGACCAAAAGAGGGCATTTAGGTTTCTGGTGGTCATAAGATAATGGAGTACTGGGCTAAATAAAAATATATCTATGCAGGTTAGTAACGGTTTCTTGTTCAAAGATTTCCATTACTGATAACTAACAAAAGTCTAATCCCTCACTTAACTTTCTGTTATAGAGTGGCAAAACCCAACAAATGCCTGGAAATGGACATGTCAAAATTACCATAATGTATGCCTGCAATTGCCTCTTGGTCAATGTCAAAATATTTCCTATCAGCTCTCCTAGAGCTTACTATGCCAAGTAGGTCAGGAAGATGTGCCTCTTCTTGTGGGTGAGGAGAAAAACCTGTCACCCCAGCTAAGTGGCTGTAGGTGACACCTGTGGGCACCTGTTGGGTGTAGCCCACAGCATGCTAGAAGGAGATCAAGGTTTCCTTGCCAGCCCCTGCAGCTAGAAGACTGTAGACCACCTGCCCTACAGCACCTGGCCTAGGGACCTGGAAGTCACAGAGGCAGTTACCCCAAGTTCTGTACAGGGATGCTTGGCCAGAGGGAGACCCTGCTGTGGGGTGAAACTAAGGGGGACTGGGCTCTGTGGGAATGCCATGCACCTTTGTATTCTGGATTCAAAGGTGACTTTGTCTTTACAGACTTATAACTGTAATATTACAGCAGACACTAGATAAAACACACCCACAATACCGTGGATCATATTTTCAAAGGGTGTGCACATCTGTACTTGCTCTCTAATCCAGCTGAATTCTTTTGAGTCCAGAGAAAAGGCCTGGTAACCACATGACTGACTGGGGAGGTTAACCATGACCTCTCCCTTTTCAGATGAGAAAACAATGCCAGAAACAAGAGAAGAAAGTCCTTGCCTCTGGGGCTTTGTCTACAGGATTGTCTACCTTTCTCCACACTCAATAAACTTGGACATGCAAATTGATTTTAATATTAACCCAGTAAACAGAAATAAGAAAGATAAAGGTGCTACCAAAATATATAGAGAGGACATTCTAGTGCCAAAAAAGTATTTTGATGTGATTTGTTCAGACTTAAAACTGAGTCACAACCATACTGAAAACAGCAAATATTCTCTCAATGGGTAGCCGGGAGAGGCAGAGCTAGTCAGCAGGGCTGTGAACATTCCCATTATTCCATGGAACATACCTTGTCCTCCAGTTGCAAACTTGGTCCCGTCAGGGTGAATATCAACTGAAAAAATTGGCTTGCCTGGAAACACAGAAAAAAACCACAAAATAACATCTGTCTTGGCTTTTATTTATTGAAGAATAGCAACAGACTCAAACTTTTAAAATTTGGTTACTCAAGTAATGTCCCTAATCGCTGACTCTTGGAAAAAATACATTACTAATAAATTGCCTGTAAGAAAGAGTGGAGTGATCTAAATTTTAAGCTATAAACTGCTGGAAGACTCGCCAAGTGACCTTAAATAACGGAAAGTTTAAAAGTGGAACAAACCACTGTGTCACTAGAACTACTAGGCCCACAGGTCACCTGGGCATTCACACAGAGGTCCACTGGATCAGAACCCAACACCTTCCAGGGATGCATGCTTGTTAAGGCTATTCACGACAGCAGCTCTGAGTCACAGGGGCTATATATAGCCAGTCATCTCCCCATCCCACGGATCAGCCTGGGCACAGGGAGCATGCCCTGGCCCTTCTGTCTGACTGTCTGAGCGCTGGGTGGGGCCAATGGTGGGCTGCAATACACTGTTTCCCTCTTTGTGTTCCTGCATCCAAAAAGTGCAGCCTCCCTGCGCACCGCCCCCATTCGTTTGTGCTGCATCAAATTCCTTCTTACATATCCTTCTTGACATATCCTTTTGCTGACCCCCCTCCACGGTACATGCCCTATGTCCAACTAGATGCTCAGTCCCTCCAAAGAAAAGGGCTATGGCAACTAACTCTTGGAGTCCCCAAAGCATCCAGTAAGGGCCTCAGCCTACACTAGGAGCCCACAAAACCAGATGGTTAGCTGGGTGGACTGGACTGGCAAAGGAACCATAAGAACTCAAAAGCCAGCAGACTATGGGAGTAATCCTGGGGCCTGTGCCAGAAGGCATGTGTCTAGCTCCCTGGTCTGCTCCCAGGCTCAGAGTGTTATATCAATCACTGGTTTTTTTCTCCCAATCAGACAGTACGACAATGAACTAAGCACCAGCAATTGTTGATATAGACAAGGGGCTGTTGCCAATGAATCTTAGTCAAGGATGCTCTACTCTGTCACTCAAGGAGAGGTGGCATGGACATTAGGACAAAAGTTACCAGCTCTAGAATCACAAAGTGATAAGGGTAGGCAGTGGCTTGCTAAGAGCTGAAAGTCCTGCCAGGGCTCCCATCCAAGTGTTGAAAACTAATTGCTGGTAACCAAAAGGCAAGGGCCAGTACTGGCCTCAGGTGGCACCCAGTTTCCCTCACCTTCTTTTGGAAAGCCACTTCCTTACAGTTAAATCAGGCAGGAGCTTCCACATGACAAGGGGAAATTCGTTCCCTTTCTTATTGGTCATTACGTGTTAGTCGGGGACAGGCTGTGCAAGCAGGTGCAAACATCCTATCTTGTCTCAGGGAATTAAGTAAAAACCTTGGAAAATCTGGAAATCATACCACATGTTACTTCATCTCCAGTAGTTACTGAAAATGTGCTTGTCAAAGCTGTCCCAAACATGTAAGAAATTCAGCCCTGGTCTGCTCTGAGCTTTCATGCAAAGGGTTCAAAAGACATACTCCCACACATCTTGGTACTCTATACAGCTCTGAAGGAGCCAGGCCCAGCAGTGGAGTGCACTCATTGAGGTGGGGGCAGATGTCACGAACCACCTCACAAAGCCATCTGCTGCTATTATCTACTGCTTTCAACCACAAAAACCTCCCCAGTCTTAAGTAAGCAGTATTACAACGACATCTAATAGGTGTCAGGTGGCTGAGAGATTCAAAACAGCACAGGAAGGAAGCTGTAGCAATCATGCAATCATACTCCACCTTCCCCAAACTAAAGTAGAAGAAAGTGACAGGTATATCATTTATAGACCATATCACTTCCCCTGCAGCATTTGCAACACATATCAAGTTTTGGTAACAGTCACTATGTGTTTCTTCATGTTCTTTTCCTACTTTGCAGAATAGAGATATTCCTTAAAAGTTATTTGGAAATTGAATTTCTATAAATATAATCATCTCTTCCATCCAGTTCCATTAGAAAATTAAAATCAATTAAGAACTACATTCCCATTGGGTGGGCAAGGAAATCTGTTAGCTTAACAACAACCACAGCTAAGAAAATAACACTATAGTTAATAATACTGTGTTGCAGATTTGAAAGTTGCTGAGAGTAAATCTCAAAACATTCTCATCACACTCATAAAATTGTTATGTTTGGTGATGAATGTCAACTATATATTTCGTGATCACTTCACAATATATATATTGAATCATTACATCGTACACCTGACACTAATGTAATGCATTTCAATTATACCTTAATTAATAAAAGGGAAAAAAAAAAAAAAAAAAGGCCCTGGCTGGTGGCACAGTGGATAAGGTGCTGGCCTGGGAACCCAAAGGTCGCTGGTTCGATTCCCAACCAGGGCACACAACCAGGTTGCAAGCCAGGTCTCTAGCCAGGTCCATAGCTGGAGGCAGGTGAAAGGCAACCATACATCGATGTTTCTCTCCCTCTCTGCCTCTCTCCCTTCCTCTTTCTCTGGAAGTAATAAATAAAATCTTTTTTTTAAAAAAGGGAAAAAACAAAACAAAACAAAAAGAGGAGACTTCCGGTCAAGATGGAGGCATAGGTACATGATCCACCTTCTCCCACATCCACAAGAATTACAACTAACCTCAAAATAGAAACACTCGAAACTGCCTGAATATTGAATTATATGGAAGTCTATATGGAAGGATTTCAAGAAGTCACATACATTCATCTAGACAGGTAGGAGAGGTGGAGCAACAGGGTGGAGAGAACCTGGTGTGGTGTGGAGAGGTGGCGGCACAACAGGCAGTCCAATATTCACTCGTGGTGGATAAAAATTGGGAGAAATACCATGGAGCTGAGTGATCCCAGCACCAGGCCAGGTCACACAGCCTAGAGTCACACAGCCTAGGGTCACACAGCACTGGGAAGATAAAGTCTCATAACTTCTGACTATAAAAACCAGTGGGGGTTGGGGAGGTGGAAGAAACTGCCAGTTAACCAGGAAAGTCTGTTTAAAGGGCTTGCATGGACTTACAATATCTGTAAACCCACCCACTCTGGGAATCACCACGAGGGCAACAGCTAGAAGGGTGTCAGTTGAATATAGGAAGTGGGTGAAGTGACTGGAAACAGCACAAATGCCAGGCAAACCACCAGAAGCAAGGCAGTGGCACTGTACCCTCTCTGACACCTCCCACCACACAGAAGCACAAAGGAGTGAAGCTGGTTGCCCTGCCCTGGCAAACACATAAGGCTCTGTCTCATATAACCTAACAGATGCATTAAGACATTGAGTCAAAGCAACTCTACCTAATACACAGAAACAAACACAAGGAGTCTGCCAAAATGAAGAGACAAACAAATACCAGCCAAATGAAAGAACAGAACAAACCCCCCAGAAAAAGAACTAAATGAAATGGAGATAAACCAACCTATCGGATGCAGAGTTTAAAACACTGGGATTAGGATGCTCTGAAAACTCAATGAGTATGGCAAAAACATAAGGGAAGAAATAGAGGTTACACTAAGTGAAATAAAGAACAATTTGTAGGGAACCAACAGTGAAGGGAAGGAAACTGGGATTCAAATCAATGACTTGGAACATAAGTAAGAAATAAAAAGTCAACCAGAACAGAAGAAGAAACAAGAATTAAAAAAACAAAAAAACAAGAAGAGTATAAGACTCTGGGACATTCCCAAAAGGCCAACATCCAAATCATAGGGATGCCAGAAGAGGAAGACCAAGAAATTGAAAATTTATTTGAAAAAATAATGAAAGAAAACTTCCTTTGGACCTAAAGAAGACCACACCACAACACATCATAATTAAAACATCAAAAGTTAAAGATAAAGAGAAAAATTTAAAAGCAGAAAGAGAATAAAGCACAGTTACCTATAAAGGCATTCCCATAAGACTATCAGCTGATTTCTCACAAGAAACTGCAGGCAAGAAGGGACTGGCAATGTCCTGGATGGTGCTGGATTGAGTGCTGACTTGCAAACTGAAAGGTCGCTGGTTCAACTCCCAGTCAGGGCACATGCCTGGGTTGTGGGTCAGGTCCCCAGTTAGGGGCGTGCAAGAGGCAAGCTGTCGATGTATCTCTTGCACGCGGACGTTCCCCCCGCTTCCTCTCTTTAAAAATAAATAAAATCTTAGAGAAAAAAAGAAAAGAAAAGAAAAGGGACTGGCAAGAAGTATCCAAAGTGACAAAATGCAAGAATCTATAGTCAAGATTACTCTATCCAGCAAAGTTATCCTCTAGGATGGAAGGGCCCAGTATGAGTGCAATGGCAGCAGTCCCCTCAGTGGCCAGAGCCAGGTGCTGCCCAGAGGTCCTTCCAAACTGTGAACTACAATTCCGCCCATGAAGTGAAAACATCTTTTTAACCACTTCCTAGATATAAACAAAGGTTTAAGAAAACCCAATTTTTTAGCCCTCATTCTTACTCTTTCTCCAGCATATCAATGAAATAAACTCAGAGAGCACTCAAACCTACACTCACTTGCCTCTGCCCTGTTTTCAGTGGCCGTCCATTCCTTACCTCCATCACCATTGACCTCCCTGTCTCTCTCTTAACTCTGCTGGGGCCTTCTGGAGACACAGGTTGGATGTTACATCCAGCCCCTCAGAAACCTTGATGTATCCCTCCCCAACCCCCTAGAAGGAAATCTAAGCTTCTATCAGGTGCTTAGGCTGTACCTACCAGCCCCATTCTTCCCTTTATTTACTCAGTCATGCACTAACATGTTATGTCTCCTCCTAAATGCTTTCAACCCTCCTGGGGCCTTTGCTCCTGATGCTTTGATGCTTCCACAACAGCAGGGCCTTTCCACCATCACAATCCTGTGGTCAAGGATCAACCCAAGGGCACACCGCAAAGCAGGTCCCCTCCCTGTGGCCACGGCAGCTCACTCATTTAGCTCTGGCTTCCTCTGCCCTGCATTCTAGTGTAGGTCCTGCTCTCCCATCTACTGCACAGCTTTCTTTTCACAGGGATGGCATTATGTACCTCTCATGCCCACAGAACTTCTCTCCAGAAGGGTTCAGTGTTTGGTTCATAAGTCAATGAAAAATCCACATGTGTATTATCCAGGGAAAAATCCCATCCAGTTTTCTTCTAAATGCTCTGACCTATGTCTTCAGGCCTAAGTCAGTGAGAGCCAGTGTAAAGAGAACTCACATTCCCCAAGCCTTCACAGGTAGCGGGTGAAGCAGGTGTTAGTGGCTTCATTGAACAGATCAGGAAAAGAGATCCAAAGAACCTTCCCTGACACATGTGGTGAGCAGCAGAACATGGAGACTCAAAAACAAGACTGACTCCAAAATAAAAGGGAAAACTCTTGTACCCAAGAAACGATCTGATTGGAATGATGAGATAAATATATGAAAAGGTAAATGACAATAGAGGTGTTCTTCTTATCTAGAGCAGGGTGTGTCAACCTTGGTATGACTGACATTTTGGGCCAGATGATTCTTTGTTGTGAGCGCATGTCCTATATGCTGCAGAGTGTTCAGAAGCAGTCCTGTCCTTTATCCACTAGATACCAGTGGTTCCCAACCCCCTCGGTTGTGAAAACCAAATGTCTCCAGACATTGGCCTGTTTGAGAACCCCTGATCTGGAGTAACTGCAAAGTTTACCTTAATAACTGCTTTGATGAAAAAATACCACCATTAGGATCCCTCTAGGTCTATTCTCAGAAGCAGGTCTGTAGTTCCCCACCAGTAGCTGTGCAGGACCTTTCCACACCCAGGCCTGACTTCATTACTGTACCATCCTCCCGCATTTCCCCTTCAAGTCGACTTATCTATTTTCACCCAGATGCAGAATATGTCTCAATAGGATGTCTTAAAAATCCTTTCTGGAATGAGAACGAAAAATGATGCAATCACAGGAGAAGAAAGAAAACACACCACAATGCAACGCAATTAACTAACAGGTTATTCCATTATTGAAAATTTGCCAAACACCTTTTACAACAACACTGCCATCAAAATGTGAGCCAGAAGCCAAAGGGGGATGAGAGTTCTTTCAGTCCTGATCCTTCCTATAGAATGGGCTTCACTGAAGAGCTGAGCGTGACACTGTCTGGGGTCAGGGGTGGGGAGAGTCCATCTCAATGAAATTTTCTAAATATACAAATACAAACTACATTTTTCTACAACCAAAAACCCAATTGCTTTTACTTTCTGACCAACATATGGTCATAATCTAACTAAGAAATGAAACTTATTTCTAAGACAAGCCTAAAATAAAAAGTAAATATATAAGGAATACTTTCTCTAACAGCACACAGTAAAACGTGTGTGTCAATAATGCCTGGCACTTAACTTCTATATAAGTTATAAATATTATTAGCTCTTATTATATACTTGGGTACAGGGTAGAATGATAGGAGTGAGTCATTTTATTTATTTACCTTTACCAAGGTCCAGAAGTGAAATTACAATCCCAAGAATTTATAGCTAACAAACTATGGCATCTTGAACCCAGTCTGATTCTATATTCAGGGCTCACTTCACTCTTTCAGTGAAGATTCATTAGCTTACTGAACTCCACAGAGCAGAGATTCTCAAATGGGGCTGATTCTGGCCACCAGGGTACATTGGCAATGTCTGGACACATTTTTGGTTGTCAGAACTGGGTGTGTACAGGAGGATGGGTGTCACTGACATCTGATGGGTAGAGGCCAGGGATGCTAACATCTTACCACACACAGGGCGGTACCCAGAACAAATTATATGGCCCCAAATGGCAACAGTACTGAGGTTGAGACACCTTATCTTAGAGAAAAGGTCTTACCACTATTATCAGGCAGGAAAATGAAGACTAAAAGTATGCCTACACCCCAACATATACTCACTTTGCCTTAAACGTGCCCTATTCTAGCTGCTCTTTCTGCCATCTGACTGGATCTTGCCACCAAGGGCAATTGGGCCCTCTGCTCCTTTCCTTCTTGGACTCTCAGTCACCAGGAAAAGTATGTTCCAGCCACATAAGAAGTCGGAAGACATAAATATAGGGACAAAACGCCAGAAAGTGAAATGATGCACTCTCCAAAGCACGATGGTCTTTTTGGTTTGTTAGTTCAAAGTAAGCACCCACCACTCTGGCTTCTGACGAAGCAGTTCTTGACCCCAGCAGCTGTCACTATTCATCAGGTTATTCTTTTTTAAAAGATTTTATTAATTATTTTTAGAGAGAGGGGTAGGGAGATAGGCAGAGAGGGAGAGAGATATCTATGTATGGCTGCCCTTCACCAGCTATGGATCTGGCTGAAGACCTGGCTTGCAACCTGGTTATGTGCCCTGGCTGGGGAATCAAACCAGCGGCCTTTGGGTTTGCAGGTTGGCACCTTATCCACTGTGCCACCAGCCAGGGCTGTTTTTTGTTGTTTTTTTAAAAAGATTTTATTTGTTATTTTTAGAGAGAGGGGAAGGGAGGGAGGAAGAAAGGGAGAGAAATATCAATGTATTGTTGCCTTTCACCTACCTCCAGCTGGGTACCTGGTTGGAGACCTGGCTTGCATGCATCCTGGGTATGTGCTGACTGGGAATCGAACCAGCAACATTGGTTTTGCAGGCTGGTGCTCGTCCACTGAGCCACATCAGCCAGGGCTATTCATCAGTTTTTAAAGGGTTGCTCAGGAGGACTGGTCAGTAATGCAGACCATCATGTCCTTCAGAATAGTGGTAATTTACTCTGACAGTTCTTCAGAACACTTGATGAAACAAAGGTTGACTTCAGGAGATTTAAAAGAAAGGAAACTTAACAAAGAGCAGATTTAAATGAAGTGAAACCCCATCTAGCCAGAGTCTCAATTATTTATTTTTTTATTACATCTTGCATCTTATAGTCTGGGGTGCGCTTTTGTGTCTACCCACACTAAAGTGTTTGTTTGGTTTCAGCCTTCCCAACCAAACATAATGATTAGCTTGTGAAGAAGGCTGAGCAGATATCAAGTTCCATCATAGGGCTATGGAGAGGCATAGAAACAAGAGGCCTGGGCCTATTGCTCTGCCAGACTGGGGTTTGTGGCTGCTGGCCTGATTGTAGACTCTCACTCATTTGTCCCTACATAACCAATTAAGCATCTTGACTTATGCTTACATAAGAAGTTGTTTCCTACAAAGGAGTTTATCACAAGTTATAGAAATTATATGGTAGAAAGTCAAAGAGAGACTAGAGAAGCCTTGACTGACTATACACACAAACTGATCTAGGAATAAAACTTTTTTTTAAATAAAAATCCTGCCCTGGCTGGTGTCGCTCAGTAGATTGGTGCAAGCCTGCAAACCCAAAGGCTGCTGGTTCGATTCCCTAGTCAGGGCACATAGCCAGGTCTCCAGCCAGGTCTCCAGCCAGGTCTCCAGCCAGGTCCTTAGCTGGAGGCAGGTGAAAGCATACATTGATGCTTCTCTCCCTTTCTTCCTCCCTTCCGGCCCTTCTCTCTTAAAATAATAAATAAAAAAAATTAAATAAAAATTTCTTCAGATCTCCACTTATACAACTAGGTCATAATGAAACCTTTCCTTTCATGATTCATGAGCACCATAATTTATAATTACCGATTTGCCCAGTTCTCCAGGGAAAGATCTGCACTCTACACATCAGGAAATGTTCTTGGAAATCAACAAAGGAGAAGTGAAATAAAGTTCACAGCTTTTCCTTTCATGCACAATAAACCTAGTTGTGTCTTCATAAATTATAGAAACCTGAGCTTTTACCTGTTTTAGCCAACACACATCATATGCGCTGAGTGTGGCAGTGAATACAAAGAAAAATGAGGTAGTCCCCATCTTGGGCATATGGAAAGTATACCCACAGGGACAAAGCTCATCTAGTGGAGTAACTCAGGAGTAATGGTAACAAAAAGAAAAGGTGACCTCACCTGGGCCTTGAAAAATGAGAAAGATATCATACAGGGAGATAGAAAGGGAGAGCACTTCTGACTGACAGAACATAGACATGTTCTGTCAGTTCCAGTGGAGAGCAACCCTGAATTGGGTTCAAAAGTGAAAAAGGCTACATGTACACAAAAGGCAAAAAGCATTGCCCTGGCTGGTGTGGTTCTGTGGGTTGAGCCCCGGCCTGTCAACCAAAGGGTCACCAGTTCAGTTCCCTGATCAGGACACATGCCTAAGTTTTGGGCCAGTCCCCTGTTGAGGGTATTGAGAGACAACCACACATTGATGTTTCTCTCTCTCTCTTTCTCCCTCCTTTCTCCTGTCTCTAGGAATAAATCCATAAAATCTTATAAAAAGGAAAAGGCAAAAGCATCTACTCTACTTTTTCTAAAAGAAAACTGTAGCTCCTTCTGGTTGCACTGCAAAGTAGAAATGAGGAACAAGGCAGAATCAGGGTGACCCTTTGCCTATTAGTAGTCAGAGACAGGCTGGACTCAGGGCTCTAGGCCTTATGCTGGAAGAGTGGTCCCTGGGATTCAGTGCAGTCAGCAAGGGGATGGGGGCTTTCTCCCCCAATCTCCCTGAGGGTGGAGTGGCAAAATTCAACTCCTGCAGTTGCCAACAAGGTAGAGCTATGACAACACTGCTGGTTACCGAAGGCTTCTCTGTACCACACAATCTGTTCTCAAACAGAGGATGGAAGCCCCTCTCCTGGAAGTCACTGGTATTCCGTGGGCTGGAACCCAAGTCGCTCTGATGCCCCAGCTCAGAATAAGGTTCCATTGGCTGGGAACCTCCGCCCTGAGACCTACTCCTGCAAATGCAGGGACACTGTCACCAGCTCCAGGCCTCAGCGGAGTAGTAACAGTTTCTCCAGCGTGGCAGAGACCTGCAGATTTCAGGTCTTCACCCTGCCGATGAAAGGCTCCAAGGGGGGCTGCACCCAGGGTTTACACACCGGATCTTCTAAGCACATCCTGGCCGATGCAGACAAGTAGCAGGAACTGGCTGGCGCCCAAGGGCCGCTCCCCAGAGCCAGGCCGTCGCGCCTCCACGGACCACGGGTGGGCAGCCGAGGGCTCAGCCTAAGTTGGGAGAGCGGAGGCGGACTTCGCTGCAGCCAGGCTGAGCACGTGCCGCGGCTCGCCGGTCTGCAAGCTCTGAGGACAAAGTCCGTTACCTCCTGCCCCGCAGCTCTGGCACCCGGCACCAGCCGTAGTGAGCGAGGCGGGTAGGGCCTGCGCGTGACTCCGACCCGACTCTCGACCCCGATCTGACGCCAGGCTCGGCCTCCCACGACCCCGGCGTTCACTCACCATTGTGGTTGACCCAGGTCGGCTTCAGGAGCTTCATTGTTCGGCCGCCGCCGCCGCCGGGTTGAGGCAAGAGCCGCGTCCTTCAACGCGCGCGGGCCATGGAGCCACCGCCGCCGCGTCCTCCCGCACCGCCCACCTTCCAGCCGCCGCCCGCACCGCGCCCTCAGTGCCGCCACGCCATTGCCGGCTCGCGCCTCAGGCCGCCGCCACAGCCGACCCCCGCGCTCGGCCGCCACAGCCGCCGCCACAGCCGCATCCCCTGCGCCGCTCCTCCTCCGGCAGCTCCCGGGCAACGCCGGAAGTCACGGCGCGCACCTGCCAAATCGCCTCGGCGGGAAACTGCTCCCCACGCGGACGGGGCCTCCCTGGCTCGTCTGCGGGCAGGGGCAGTGCGGGGCGGCTCCGCTTCAGGTCCAGCCGCTGTGCAGTGGCGGCCGAGGGAAGGGGGGGAGGTCGACTGGGACCGTGGCGGGTGAACTGGGCCTGAGTTTCAGCCCAGGCCGGCGGAGCCAGGCAAGGTCAGAATGGTGTGGATCTCCTCTCTCCAGCTCTACCACGCTGGTTACGAGTCCGAGTAATTAACTAGCTTCCGTCATTCATCAACAAGCGTTTATTGGGCATCTCGCGAGCGCCATGCCACGTGCAGCTATCGGCGCGCGACCGCGGTCGCGAGCTTGCACGGATGCAGGGAGATGAGCTAGCCCTGGTGAAGATCTGGGACGAGGCCGAGGCGGCGCGTCTATTGGAAGATCGGGGCCATTTTCACAGAAGTGGACACTAAACGTGGTAGAGGGATATTCCTCCCTGGCCACTCTTGGCTGCACCCCAAGCGGGCCAAGACCCAAGAGTGTACCCCGACCTAGCAGCGGAGTGACGTGCAGACTCGCGACGCGGAAGAGAGGACACACACCGGCGCCTGGGGCGAGGCGCGCGGGGCAGGGCCTGGCGTGATCCAGCCCTCCGGGGCGTGCCCGCGCGCCGCCGCTACGTCCCGGCACAGTCTAGCAAAATCCAGCCCTGCGCGGATCGCGCCCCGGGGCGGAACGCCGGAGTGTGGATCCACAGGGCAGCCGGACCGTAGCGCGAGGCACAGGGAGCCAGACCGCCGAGGTCCAGGCGGTGAAGAAGCCGGTTGGCTGCCTTCCTAGCCATGGCCGCCACGGTGCTGGGAGCTACAGCGCGCGCTCTGTGTGCGCCGTGCTGGTGAGTGCTGACCCCATCAGACTGGTCGCTGGGGCCGGGACACACGCGCGGGGACTCCAGGTTGGCTACCCCAGGCCTCGCCTGCGTTTTCTCTCGGGCTGCCCCTGTCCACGGGTATCTACGAAGGAAGCTGGCTGATTCTGCCTCTTCCTGTGGATGAGGATTCGAGGACCCTGGCTAGCAGGAATCCTGCAACTGCCTTCTGGTGTGAACCGGCGATTTTGAAAAATCTTGCACATTGACCTTACTGTCATATCTAGCAGTTACAATTGCCTTAGGTTTTGAGGGCACTGTAAAAGAAAAATAAAAGGTGTGTATGTTGGGGGGGGGGTGTTCTGTTGAGGTGCAGCAAATCAAATACACTCTTCTCTTTTTTAGGCGACTAAGAACTTGGCAGACACAGATTAGAGACGCACACCAGCGAGCTTCATTGTTGTCTTTCTGGGAACTCATTCCCATGAGGTAAACTCAACTCTGGTTCTGAATTCTTTGGGGGGTGTCAACGGGAGATAGATGTGCACTGGAATACAACAAAACAAGATTACTCTTTGATTTACAAAGTTAATACCCTACAAAATTTCTCACTTAAATTTAGCTAGATGTTTTTTCTTTCTTTTCAACATTCTCTGAATGCAATACTGCTGTGTCTGTAATCAGAAAACAAAAATTAGATGTAAAAGTAGCTAAATAAAATTTAATTAGCTTTGAATGGATTCTTGTGGGTTTATAAAAAGATTTTATTTTTAGAGAGAGGGGAAGGGAGGGAGAAAGAGAGAAACATCGATATGTGGTTGCGCCCCCAACTGGGGACCTGGCCAACAACCCAGGCATGTGCCCTCACTGGAAATCCAACTGGCAACCCTTTGGTTCCCAGGACACGCTGAAGCCATTGAGCCACACTAGCCAGGGTGATTCTTATGTTTATTAAAGGACAAAGCATAAACTTTTGTTTCTCTATGGACCTTCCATTTCTGACTCCCTGGAGAAGTGGAGGTGTGAGGAATGTTTTTCAACCTGGAACTCTGGATTTTTCTAAGGACTTGATTCAAGAAATCTGGTCTTGATGCTAGAGAATTTGATTATTCCTACTAGTAAATTACACCATGGGAGAAGTGTTCCTGAGAGTAAATCAGACTTTTGTTAATACTCTAGGATGCGAACATTTAAGAAGGGTTAGTCACTTATGCTGTCTTATGTCTTACTGAAGTCATTCTTATAAATCACAAATCCATCCAATGTAATTAGCTTCTAATTCATCAGGTTGGTATTTTCACTTTTCAGTGCAATCCTAAGGCACACCTGAATGCCAGCACTGAAAATGAGCACTTCCCTTTATTTTTCCCCCCTTCTTGCCCGGTCCCACCACTCCCCACCCACAATCCGGACCACCTTCCCTTTAATTTATACCCTGATAATACCCCCTGAAGCTTTTCCACCCCTTCCTGGGTTGACAGTGCCCACACAGATCTCACAGGGATCATGGGGTGGAGGCCATCTCTCTGCCATACTCAGCTTATGAGGTCAGGATCATGCGCACACAGTCCATTCCCCTACCGGAGAGCTCTGTACAAGCTTGGGGTACTTTATCTAGTGACATGTCTCTTGGCATGTTTGTGAGACTCAACAGGAAAAATTTTAATGTTTGTTTGACCCATTAGAGCAGAACCTCTTCGAAAGAAGAAGAAGATAGACCCTAAAAAAGACCAAGCTGTAAAGGACCGACTGAAAAAGAGGATCCGACGACTAGAAAAGGCTAGCCAGGAGTTAATTCCCATTGAAGATTTTATTACACCTGTGAGGTTCTTGGATAAAGTGAGGTAAGGGTCCTCTAGGGTTGAAGTCCTCTGGGCAAAGAAGTTCTATCACCTAAAGGTAGTTCTATCTGTAGTTCATGCCAGTGATGGGCAGGGGTCAGTAGGCTTGGGCTAAGTCCTTTTCTCCTTGATTGTTTCTCGTGGGAGCTGGAAGACATTCCTGGGTGGTGCTCTCGAATGGCTGAATGTGGAAACTCAGTGTAACTGTTTGATAAACCAGGCCAGGTACTTAAGTGAAGTTCATATCAGCACTGTTCAAAAGTTCATATACTGTTGCCCTTTTGCAAGAGAAATTGTAGTTGTGACTGAAGGCTTGGGCTTTGGGTGTGCAGACCTTATCCATCATGATGGTAGAAAGCCCTTGGCCTCTTTGTGATGCAAATGCTTGTAGTTGGGATGTGTTATATACAGGATTACTGTCTTATAAAAGTGTGCTACTTATAAAGTAGCACCTTTCCGTACAAGTGGGACACCAATGGTGTCTTTTAGTACCCCAGGGCTGATAATAGACTCTTCATTCCCTGGGATTTTGGTGTCCATTTTCATTATACCATTTCACTTTTCTCCAAAGTCACCTATTACCAAAGGTAGTCTGTGCCTGAGAAAAAGTGCTATCATAGTCTCCTCAGAGAATCATTGTCTCTTATCTGCAAGAAAAGCAAATAGCACTGGTTCGTAGCATCAGTTGCAGTTTCCACCACACTCAACATTGCTTTCCTTAATTTGTCCCAAACTTCCTTTCTTTCCTAAATTCCATCTGTGTCTGGCAGGGAGGATTCTGGGCCATAAGCAGCCAGCGAGGTCAGTAATCCCCAGCTCACACCTTTGGATTTGTGTGTTCCCAGACAGCGGCCTCAGGTAGAGCTCTCCTTTGAGGAGGCTGAGCGGAGAGCTTTGCTTCTGAAGAAGTGGTCCCTGTATAAGCAGCAAGAGCATGAGATGGAGAGGAAAGCCATCAAGTCCATGCTTGAGGCCCAGCAGGAAGCTCTGCAAGAGCTGCAACTCATGTCCCAGGAGCTCTATGTGGAGGCCATCAAGCGGGACCCCAGTCTGTTCCCCTTTGAGAGAGAAGGGCCAACTTACACACCACCAATCTCCAACTATCAGGCTCCTGAAGGCAGGTACCACGACATCACCAAGGTGTACACACAAGTGGAATTCAAGAGGTAAAGCTGTGCGAACCTGTTGCCCTTCAGAGCCAGAATGACCTGGGCTCAAGGCTGCTTTTCACAGAACTAGGCATGCTGAGAATAAATGTAAGTTTAATCAAGTATCTCTTTGTCTATGTTAGTGTCAAAATTGATTCACCTGAGAATGGACAGGGGTATGAGGTGCTGCCCTTTCTTGCCAGGTACCAGGGAGAGGATAACCAAGCATTGACCATTGCCCCCTCAGTAAAAAGGAAGATTCCAGCTGTATGGGGCAAATGCCCCAGCAAGAAGCACAAGATGTCCTGAGAAACAGGAGAAGGCTGTGCAGGCTGTGTGCTGTGTTGTTCGCACAGATGGGCAGAGAGGCAGGAGTTGGGGCAGACAGAACACGTGAACTTCCTCACATCAGCAGCAGCAAGGCCTGCCTAGCATTTTAAGCTGGGGAGGGACACTAACAAACAATTGCTGTGTCCCACAGAAGGGTGGGACACCTGGGGCTGAGGAGCTGAGTGCTGTTAAGTCTGGGATGATGACTATATTAGTGTGCTGGGGTTGACAGAACAAAATGCTAGACTACATGGCTGAAAAAGACATTTCTTAGTTTTGGAAGCTAGGGTTGGTTTCTCTGAAGGCCTTTCTGGCATCTAGACGGCCATCTTGCTGTGTCCTCACATGTCATCCCTCTCCAGCCGTCCTAAATTATGGCCTACCTTAATGACCTCATCTCAACACTGAGTACAACCTCAGATGGGAAATTTAATAACTTCAAAAACTAAATTGTTAATTTTGTTTATATTTGGAATATAATGTGTAAAATGGTTTTTGACATATTCCACATTTTCTAAAAATGATCAGGGAAGATTTTAAGGGAAGCAGACCAAAATTCCATGTGTCCTGGGTTTAGGTTTCTTCAGCCAAAGGTCTGTGAACACGTTTTATGCAAGGTGGGGTGTTCTATAGCTATGTGCATTTCTTTTTTTCTTTAAGGTTTTATTTTCATAGGGGAAGGGAGAGAGGCATCAATGTGTGGTTGTTTTTCACCTGCCTCCAGCTACAGACCTGGCTGGAGACCTGGCTGGCAACCTGGTGATGTGCCCTGGCTGGGAATCAAACCAGCGACCTTGGGTTCACAGGCTGGCGCCTTATTCACTGTGCCACCAGCCAGGGCCGCTCTGTGCATTTTTTAAACACCAGAATCTCACCTCTTGTGAGCCTGGGAAGGTGCAGCATGCCCCACCTGTGTCTGCAGAGGAACTGAGCGAGTGCGCCATAGCCAAGTGTGAGCACTGGTGGGTGGCCATGCTTGGTCATCACCAAACAAGGGCCAGGTAATGTGTTCATGGCAGCACAACCGTTGTTACCTCATTCTGACCCCTCTACATATCCACAGGGGTCAGGGCTAACCTCATTCTGACCCCTCTACATATCCACAGGGGTCAGGGCTACCACTCAAGAGTTTACCTGAGAATTCTAGACCTTAGGATGGCCATCTCTTGTGCTACTGTCCCTCGGGGTTGGGGGGAGCATGAAATAGCCCAGCCTGCCTGCTCACAGAAATTTGCGATAGTGCTTGACTTCCTGGAAGCTGTGCAGCAGGCAGAATTGTCTTCCAGAGCATGGCAGCAGTGGGGCATCTTGAATGCAGGTGAGGTTCTGGCAAGGAGAGCTGGAGATGTTGGGTTCTGCGTTCCAAGCCAGGCAGAAGCTCCCAGGTACCTACCAGAGTATCTGGGCCACTCAGAGTCCTTAGGGTCATACAGTAGCCCCACTTGAAACAGACCAGAGGAAGCTGTGCAGGGTTGCCTTGTTACTTGTCTTTCTCCTGAGGCAGAGGGAGATGCCAATCTGCAGGGGGGCTCCGCCTTGGGGTCCACACCAGGATGTGCTTTTGTGCAGCCTGGACTCTCCTACGCTCGCTCTCACAGAGGGACCGCTGTGAAAGGGAGACCCTGGTCACTTCACACCTCACATGTTCTTTTACCTCCTTCCTCCTCAGCAGCCTCCCAAACACAGACAAACAGAACATACAATACACACCACTCCAAAACCCTGCTTCCATCTAATGCATCTTGGCAATTGTTCCACGTTAGTACACATACTAACATTCTTTCTCCTATTTCTCCTACACTACTGTGAATAACTACAACTGATCCTTGGACTGTTAACATGGGGTCAGGGTGCCAACCCACCGCACAGTTGAAAATCTGTTTTAACTTCAGTTGGCCATCTGCACATGTGGATTCCCAATTGTGGGTGGAAAATACAGTTGACCTCTGAACAACACAGGTTTGAACAGTACGGGTTCACTTAAAAATCTGTAAGTGGACCCACACAGTTCAAACCTAGGTTCAAGAGTTAACTGCACTGTGTAGATCACCATAATTTGAGGAAATTTAAAAAATATCTTCTCCTGGGCATCAGGGCTTGATTCCTTTGGTTGACCTAATCAAATTCACCTGCTAAGGCTGGCTGGGACTGAGCTGGAAGAGGAGGTGAGTCTGAAAGAATGGCCAGAGGAAGATCAGGCAAGAGACACATGTCCAGGGAACTCTGGATCGGGGGAGAGAAATCCAGACCACAGATGCTACTTTCCCCAAAATAAATACTGGGTTGTACATCATAACCGTGATGCAGCCTCTTGATTAGGTGCTAGGGGCTATGATAGCCTCTTTATACATGTTAATTTCAGTTTTCTTCTTAAGCGCTATTGTTTCAAATAGATGTTTTTGTTCTTGTTTACAAAGTGATCAGAAACACAAAGTAGAATATGAGATACTCTCAGACCTTCATCCCCAAGGTGAAGTTAACAACAGCTTTCATAACCCGCTTTTAGGCCTAAATTTTGGAGTTTCCCTAAAGATGGAATCATCAAAAAAAAAAAAAAAGATGGAATCATCATCTATTGGCTAGTGTACACCTTTTGCTTTTTTAATGGTAGGATGTTAGTAGCTTTTTTTTTAAAAAAAAAGATTTTATTTATTATTTTTAGAGAGAGGGGAAGGGAGAGAGGCAGAGAGGGAGAGAAGCATCAATGCATGGTTATCTTTCACCTGCCTCCAGCTACAGACCTGGCTTGCAAGCTGATTACGTGCCCTGGCTGGGGAATTGAACCAGCGGCCTTTGGGTTTGCAGCCGGCACCAATCCACTGAGCCACACCAGCCAGGGCACTATATGTGCTTTTTAATGGCTCTATAATACTCCACTATGTGGAACAAATTACTTGATCATATGTCTGTTGGTGTAATTTAGGACAAATGGTGACAAAATGGACATTTTTGAACTTTTAACTATGCTGTTACCCAGTTGCTTCCCTGGGATAAACTTCTTTCTAGAAGTAAAACGGGTCAAAAGGCATGCGTTTGACATTCGGACAATCAGAATACCTGACACCACTAACACTGCTCAAGGACCCCTGACTCTCCCAAACTCCTGTGGGCACTTCTGGCACTGCTAGGTAGAAACCACCTACTGTCATTTTAACTTCTATACCAGGTCATTGGATTTCCTTTTTCAATGAACTCCTTCTTCATGTCCTTTGCCTACTTCTTTATTCTGAAATCATCCCTATTTTTCTTACTGGTATATAAGAGCTCATATATATATAAAAGTTACTAAGTCTCCTGCCATACAGAGTGCAAATTATCTTTTCCACTTTTTGGCCTTCCATTTACTATGGACCTGTCACATTGTCTTTTACACAGTAGCATAATTTCTACATCAGCTTGTCTGTTTCAATAACATAGTTTCAATAGTATACACTTAACAAGGTTGAAGCAGCCGCCAGTCCTTCAGGCTCCACTTCCCCGTGCACCCTCACAGCTTCCTTCCATCTTCCCACCCACAACAGCTCCAAGGCACCACTGTACTCTAGAGACTAGAATGTAGATGCTAGGAGAGAAGGTGCTCTGTTCTCATCACTCCTGTATCCCTAAGAGTGCCCAACATGATAAATATCTGCTGAAGGCATGAACAACCAAAACCACCTCCTTACTGGTCTCTGTGCCCTCCAAAATGAACTCTTCCACCCTGGCAGCTAGACTGATCTTTTAAAGGTATATAAATCAAACCATGCTTGCCAGCACATGTTCAGGCTAGAATCCAAACCCTTTTAAAAGGCCTACCAGGTCCCTAGTACCTCAGCAGCCTCATGCCCTACCCCTCTCGAGCCCACCCTCCTTCTGCTCCAAGCACCTGGACCTTGTTCCTCAGTTTGACCACCTGGGACAGGACGAGGGCTGCTAAGGCCGGGACTCAGCAACATCACTGCCTTTGCGGGTAAACTGACAACGCTATACTGTTAAGGGGACCCTCCTCACTTTCCAAACCAACCCACACGCTCCTCTTTGTCCTTCAGTGTCTGAAAACCCAGTCGACAGACTAATTGTTGGTGTTTCTTGAAAGAAAACGCAAAAAGAGCAAGGCCCGCACAGTGCTCTTATCCAGAGTCCCGGGACCTGGAACACGGGCAGGGACTCCCTGTGCGCTCTGGTGCCCGGACAACGTTCCTAGGTGGCTCAGCGCCACCCCTAGCTTTGCGGGCGCACCTGGGCCTCCACGCTCCGGCGCTCCTCCCATTCGCGGCAGCTGTCCAGGTCACGTCGCCATTGGTCGCAGGTCGGCCACTGGCCGTGCACGTAGTAGTGGTGCAGGAAGTGCCTAGCACTGCGGCAGAGCTTCCATTCGGCGTGGTACGCTTCGCAGGGGCGCGGCGGCTGCGGCGAGAGGTGCACCTAAGGCAGAAGCCGCTGACCCACCCACCCCGGAGCCCCAACCCGAACCCATCTCAGGAGGGAGCTTGGTTCAGCTGGGCGTGGTCCAACTAGGTCCCTGGCACCCACCGTACTTACCCGCCAACCAGCACCATCAGCCATGTCAAGGTGAGGACGGAACCTTGGAAGCTTCGCGAGAAACCAAGGAACTCAGAGATATGACGATTTAAACCCTCGCCACCACTTGAAGACGCTCCAATAAACGGGAAGTCCGGGTTGGACAGCCAATAACAACCGGGAGAGGTAGTACGAGGGAGGGGTGCCGGGAGCGTGAGAGAGCTCGGCAGGAAGCCAGTGCGGGAAGTGTGCTGACAGAGGACGTCTGCCTGCTGCTACGTTGGTGTCCCAGGCTGCATGGCAACGTTAAATGGATTGTTTCTGAAACCACGAGGGCCAGTTCTTTTCAGTGGCTGCTATTTGCATAAATCGCAAAGATCGGATTTATTGTCATAAGCATATAATGTGCAGTAACTGGTGAAGATGCCAAGTCAACTCCTATAGTGTCCACTTGAGGACAAACTCACGAAATAACCAGGGTTAGCTGGGCGGGACACATTGAGGGTCGAGTATCCAAGGGTGCAGAATGACGTCTTGAGGGAACCCAGGATGGAAGTGGAGGCGAGAAGGACTTTCTGAGCATAGAGGCAGGGTGGTCAAAGAAATGGAGGCTGAGTGGCATGAAGTACAAGTCAAGGGGCGGCTTGTATGTATGTTTAGGAGTGAAAGCTTTACTGAAACAGTAAGTTCTGCAATAGCAATGCAACAGCCCTCCAACTCCTGCAAACCTAATTATGTGCTTACAAGGTTGCTGGGCCCTCTCTGGGAAGGAGGCTCAGCCAGACACCCTGCAGGTGGACCAGAACTCTGCAGTTATCAGAAATCCTTCCATGTTTGCTCATAGACCAAGCTTGAAGACATGGTGACAAGGCCATGGGCCAGTGTATAGCGGTAATGACTAGGACTTTTGTTTCAGGTGACCCCAGTGTCACCAGCTTCATCAACTTAAGTCCACCCCTAGCCCAGGCAGGGGAGTGTCTCCAGCAAGAGGAGTAATTTCATTGCATATAGTAGGTGACACCTAGGCAAGGGCAAATACCCAGGGCCAGCTTCTTTATTATGCATAAAATGACTGTCAGGCAACGTGATCCTGACAACAGAGGCTGCTGCCTGCCTACCAAGGACTTCTACCTCTGCTAGTGAAACTGCAATTCCTTAAGTGAAGGGTCAGTTACATCACAGGGCCCAGTCCTGGTCATGACAACTTTCAAAGCTCATTCACTGAAGTTACAGGGGTGGGCCCTGGGGCTGTTGTCTTAGAGTGGTGAATCCTCCCCTATTGAGTGTTGGGAGGAATCATGTCCAAAGAAGGATCCCTCTGCCTGCAAGCAGGAGACCTGGTACAAGGAAGAGACCCTGCTAGGCCCCATCATTTCCACCCCAGGGTTCAGAAAGCCTCATTTCTCCCTAAATTGTCTGGCAGAAGCCACGAGAGAAGCTCTAACAGCAGGATGGAATATGGAGCACTTGCAAGAAAGCCTTCCTCCAACTTCTGGTCAGTGGATCAACCATCAATCCATGTTGGCCCCTAATCAAACATTTAGAGGCAATTTGGGTTTTAGTCATTCCCTGTTTTTATTTGAAATTCTAATTTAGAATGAGTTTCATGGGACAAAAGATTAAATTGGGTTAACATATGAAAAGCTCTCACTTTATCAAAAGTGAGGATCTGAGACAAATACAAAATAACAATAGGCCAGCAGAACCTTGGATAACTTAATACTTTAAACTGGGAGTGGGGATAGGGAAGGAAAGAGGATTGTATCTTTAGCTTTTATTTAGTCTAACATTCACATTTGTGCTTCACCATGAAGTTGGGTATTTTTCTTCCCCATAGAACATATTCATTAAGAAGCCAGTTATTTCCAAATGAATTCTGAAAATAAAAATGCTTTCAGATTAGGTCTTCCTTCTGAGGAATGGCTCTTAAAAAAAAAAAAGAAAGAAAAAGAAAAAAGAAAATGATACACCCACCTCAAATACTTAAATTGTAGCCAGAATAGGAATAACCACAATAACCATATTTATATAGCACAAATCTATTTAAACCATTTTTCTCTAGGCCAACAGCAACGTCTAAGCAACAGACCCTCAAAAAAAGAAAAGAAAAGAAAAGAAAAAAAGGGATAAAAATGAAAAGAACACAAGTTAGAGCAATTCAATCCCCTCCATTAGTTTTTACCAGGAACTGGGGGCTCTACTTCTGCTGAGGTAATGGGAGTGCTCCCAAGGGCTGAAAGCAAGAAGTGGTGAGAAGGCCAGCCTATGGCACTTCAGAGATGGCTTTCTCTTTCCGAAATTCAAGTACACAAAGTCTACACAAAGTCATGCTGTTCCAGGTTAAACTTGATAATTCTTAGGTAACTAAACAGACCTAAAGTGACAGCATTCCCTGTGATAGTCTCATCCCTGTCAGAGCCAGTAACTAAAAGCCATTATGCTGCAATTGATTATTTTATTTTCCAATCAGCTAAGAGTCCCAACTTATGGCTTTCTTCCCTTTTTACGCAATGACTGTCCCTCTCCAGAGAAAGCGACGAATCTGCCTCCAGCTTCATCCTGTGTAAAGATAAAACACTATTTTCAGAAACTTCCTGAAGGTTTATAGGAAATCCTTTATTCTGTTGCTCATTTATTGTACCATCCATTTTCCTTACTTCCACATTATCTATAAGAAATGCATTTAAAATGTAAATACAAATCATAATCAATAGAGTTGAAAACACAACCACACAATCACAACTGTGTGTCTAGCACTGTCTTTATTCTCAAGTGGAATGTATATCCTTTTGCAGAAGCATCAGATTTTCAATGTAAAAACTACACCCCCAAAAGAAAAATGACCTATAACTTCACCACTCAAAAATAACATTTCTAGGCCCTGGCTGGTGGCACAGTGGATAAGGCGTCAGCCTGCGAACCCAAAGGTCGCTGGTTCGACCAGGTTGCAAAGCCAGGTCTCCAGTCAGGTCCATAGCTGGAGGCAGGTGAAAGGCAACCAAAAATTGATCTCTCTCCCTTACTCCCTACCCCTCTAAAAATAATAAATAAAATCTTAAAAAACAAACATTTCTAGTCACTTTTCTGTACATGCTTATGTAAGTTATTTTCATATTTAATTCCCAAGTTTCAAGTCAATGAATTTATCTTGTACATTCTAAAACTTACACAGAATTCCATCACATTGGACAGGCAGTTCTCTACTATCGGATGTCACTTCCACATTCGCAGTATTTTATTTTTTTCCTTTTTTCTTTTCAAAGATTTTATTCATCACTTTCAGAGAAAGGGGAAGGGAGAGAGGCAGAGAGGGAGAAAGATATCTGTGTATGGTTGCCCTTCACCTGCCCTCAGCCACAGAGCTGGCTGGAGACCTGGCTTGCAACCTTGTCATGTGTGCCCTGGCTGGGAATCAAACTAGCGACCCTTGGGTTCACAGGTCGGCGCCCCATCCACTGTGCCACCAGCCAGGGCTGCAGTATTTTAAATTGCTGCAGTGAGTAGCTTAATGTATTTGTACATAGCTCTGTTATTTCCTAGAAGTTGAATTTCCTAGCAAGGTATTCTCCAACAAGCAGAAAGAGGGCTTGTTTTTTCTGTACCCTCAAAAATAGCAGATGACTTTTATGTATTTGTATTGCTAGCTAGTTTTCACTAGAAAATAAAACATCTCATTACCCATGAAATATACTCACCTCTTCAACCTTTTTGACCAATGGACGTGAATTTCTGATGAAAGTGATCTTACCAAGTTTAAATTCATAATTGGGAATTCCTCTGTAAAGAAGACAGAAGATAAGAAATGTTAGTTCCAGGAGAAAGGGACTCAAAGGCACTTTTGACAATCAGGAGGAAGGCAAGCCAGAGACAAGGAGTGTCCTCCTAACGATTCTCATTCTGGGGTACAGGACTGTACCCTACCCTGGCCTTGGACCATCCCTCTGGTTGCTCCCCAGCAACCCTCCATGAGAGAACCAGCAGAAAATGGGGTCAGGAGCCTCTAGAAATGGAGCCTGGCCTGCAGTCAGGGGTCATCTGTCCTCCAGTCTCATGGATCACTATGGAAGGGGTACACTTGGACTAAACTCATTTCACTCCTTCAGAGAATGGGTAAAAAGCCCCTTTCTAGCATTCCTCTTCTGTTCTAACACATACTAGACAGGTGACATATCTCATCCCTGCCACCACTGTGACAGCTACCAGGCAGGGAATCTGCTCTAAGTCCCTGGAGCAAACAACAGAAACACATCTCACTGAGGCAGCTCCTGCCTTCTGCTTGAGGGAAGTTAAATACTGTAACTTGATGAAGTCACAAACAGAAAAAGATTATTAGTCCTCCAAGGAGAGCAGGTGGGAGTGGGGGGTCGCAGGGATTTACTACCCAGCTAGTCTCTCTGATCCAGGCTTGGTCTCCAGAGCTGGAGTGAGCCCACACCAGAGGTCTGGCACAGACCCTCCTTAGATGGTGATAAAACATCAGGCTGGAGCGGAGACAGGGTAGACTCACCTTTTAATGTCTCCAGGCTTGATTGGGGAGGGGCTGGGCTCTACACCTTTCTTCTTCCCATCCAGTCTATTCCCAGAGCCGGAGAAAGCCTAGACAAGCGAGCAGGAGAGCACTGAGCCCCCAGAGAGTAAGCACATGCATGCCCTTTGCTGAGAACGCTACAGGGGGATGCCACCTAATCTTCCTCACTCCCCAGCTGAAGTATGGGCAGCTGAGAACTCTCTGCCCAGCCCCTCAACTGCTGTGAGCTGAAGAGAACCTCTGGGCCCAAGAGTAGCTACCCTCAGAGGCAGCCAGTAGCCGAGAACAGGCTGAAATGCCTGGCCCTGGTCTCTAAAGGACCACCAGTATGGGGTCTTGTGGGTGGACTAAAACCTTTGTTGCACCTGTCCCGAAGCTCAGCTTTCCACTCCTGCCTCCTCTACTGCCTCCTGGCGTGCTGGGGCCCCCACACTAGCCATCTCCAATTTTCCCCCAGGAACCTGGCTAGGCAGCACTAAAGGGTCATGTTACAATTTAATTTCAAATAGTGCAGGCAAATAGAAGACTTAGAGATAAGCAAACATGGTCAAACTGGTGAATCTAAGGTAATAGGTGTATAATGGGTGTACACTGTACTATTTTAACTTTTTGGTAGGTTAGAACATTAAAAAGAAGAAAATATTGTGGCTGCCTTACAGATTTGTTAGAATTTCACAAGAAAGTGGATGTCAAGTGCCATGTAACTGATGAAGTGGCAGATACATGTATGTATAGATACCCAGAGGCCTGATCCCTGCTGAGGTCCACAGAGCATTCCAGAGAGTGGCTGGAGGAGCAGATGGCATGACAGTAGTACAGGAAGTAAAACAAGTGGCCTGGTACTCACCCGGAAGCCCAGCTCTCCAGCGTAGCCGCTGTGGTCAGCTTCTCCTTCCTGACAAAGGACAGAATAATGGGAGATAAGCTTCTCAGCAGGGCCACCCCAACTTTTCCCTTGGACCCCTCATTTTTATTGCTGTCTCTGCACCCAAACAGCTGGGATATCTCCTGGGAATGGGGCTGGAAAAAAAGCAGTGAATGTAGCTGCAATGGCATGAGCAGAGACCAAAGATGGGCCAGCAGTCAGGACACACACACCAGGACACACTCCAAATCCCACTACCAAAGAGGCCAAACCTACCTGCCAGGCTGGGGTGGGGATCGGGGTGGGGAAGAAACAACTTACAGTTGACTCCTCATGCTGGACTGGTCTTTCAGGTTCTTTGTAGCCCAGGGGAGCATCAAAATCCACCTGTGTTCTCAAGATGAAACATAAATTGTAAGACATGATGGCACTCAAGAGTTCCTTAGCCTTTCTGTTTGTAATTAAAACAACTGTGAATTTAAATGCAGTTTTAAGAAATAACACAGAACTGTACACTTTGATCAGTTTTTCCAATGGTGACATTTTTACAAAATTATAGTATATTATCACCACCAGGATAATGACATCTACACTATTCAGAATTTCTCAGTTTTATAAGAACTCACTTTGCATCTAAGTTCTCACAATTTTAATCACCAGTGTAGATTTGTGCACCCATGCCCACAGTCAAGACACCGAACAGTTCCAATACTATAGGATCCCTTCATGTTGTATTTCTATATCTACACCCATACCTTTGCTGCTGTCCTTCTCTACCACCCAGAGCCCCTTGCAACCACTATTCTGTCTTCCCTGTCTGAAGTGTTGTCATTTCATGAATGTTATAAAAATGGAATCAGTGTGTAACCATTTGAGATTGCCTTTTTTTTTTGCTCAGCATCCTTCACTGGAAAGCCACTGGGCTGTTGTGTCTCAATAGTTCCTTCCTACTCGGGAGATGAGTAGCTTTCCTCAGCATTTTTGTTTTTTATTGAACTTCCCTAGCTTTTAAGATTTACTCTTTAGTAGGTCTGCGATGCCAGTAGGTTTAGCCATCTCAGAACTAGAGGCAACTCTGCTGCCTCGATTGGGCTGAAAGGGTCACAAGGTCACTGGTCTCCTCAGGATATTCTGGCAGCTTTTTCCTCATCTCTCACTGTGACACCCTCCTGGCACACTGGTCTGCAGGGGCTACCAAATGCTCATTTCCCCCAGGCCTGAATGCACCATAAACAGCAAAGCCACTCACATTCATGTCACACTCAATGATGGACACGGCCTTGTCGGGCTTGGTCTCCATCACCCGCAGTTCATAGATCTGAGGGAAGAACACAGAAATCAGTTGGACAGTTTCACTGCAGCACTAGGAGTTGTTCATCAATCATATTATGGTAGCCTTCTACTGAGAAGTACATCATTCACTTCCATGGCACCCTCCTCAAGTCACATCTCTTGCTGCAACAATAAGGTTATAGTGGTGGCCTGCCTTGATGCCTGCCCATCACTCAACAGAAGCTATTTCCCAAAGGTGGTTCAAACCAGACAAGTTATGAATCAAATTGCAAAAATACTCATAACCTTTATCCTAGAAAGTACTCCTAGGAATTTCTTCTTTTTTTTTAATCCTCATCCAAGGATATGCTTTATTAATTTTAGAAAGTTGGAAAGCAGGGGCAAGGGTAAGGGAAGGAGGGAAAGACAGACAGACAAGGAAGAAACATTGATAGACTATTCCCCATATGTTGCCCAACTGGGAATTGAATCCACAACCTAGGTATATGCCCTGATCCCAGTGTTCTGGTGTGTGGTTCAATGCTTCAACTAATTGAGCCACCCAGCCAGGATGGGGATTTACTCAAATAATTAGCTTAAATACGCATAGAGAAAATTCTAAGAATGCTCACTCCAACATTGCTAAGAATAGCATATAGCCAAAATTTAGTCACATATAAATTATAGTCACTAGTGGAATATAATGCAGCCAAAAGACAGTAAGTTAAAAAGTTATGTTGTGCCCTGGCTGGTGGATAGGCGCCAGCATATGACCCCAGAAGTTGCTGGTTTGATTTCCAGCCAGGGCACATAACCAGGTTGCAAGCCAGGTCTATAGTTGGAGGCACGTGAAAGGCAACCATACACTGATGTTTCTCTCCCTCTCTGCCTCTCTCCTTTCCCTTTTCTCTGGAAATAATAAATGAAATCTTAAAAAAAAAAGTTATGTTGCTATGTGTCTAGGACATAATCTCATCTATGTAAAAACATATATTAAAAACACCTAAAGAATAGAAACTAAAAATAGCTGAGTCATTTTTTTCAACATTGCTTTAGGTTACTTATTTTGACCTAGAGCTCGCCTTGGTTTTATAATGAACAGTCCGGATAAAATGGAAATTCACTGAACATTAGGGAGAAAGTCAACAAAGTAAAGTGAGAAGGTTCAAAATGACGCATCTACTTTTAAAGGTTTCTCCATTATCTCACAGAGATTCTTGAAAACTCTTTGTTTCTGTTTCTTGTGAGTCCACCAATACATTAATAACCTACTCTTCATCCTGATTTAACTGGGCTTTACCAGAAGGGTCCTTTGGAGTATCTAGTCTTCCATACTTCTATACTCTATGTAACTCATCTTCCCTTTCTGTTCAAAAAGATAATCAATTTAATTATATTTAGCATTACTACTTTAATATTAAGGCTACCTGTAATTATGAAAGCTTATGAAGTCAATTAAAGTATACAATACCTAAAATGTTCCCCACAAAGCTAAAGACAACAGGATTACTTTGTAGTTTTATAGAAAAAAAGTGATTCAAAACCCAAAAAACTAAAAGGTAAGGATATCAGGTGCTACAAATAGAAGGAAATTTCTGGAGAACATACTGGATCTCTACACGGACACCAAGGGAGTAACTGTCTTCTTGATCCCAAAAGAAGTGACTGATTGAACCACAAGCTCTCGTTCATGGCTCCGAGGGTCCCAGTCCCTGAGGGGATGGAAGAGTGTGAGGGAGCTAAGAGCCGGCCTCAGACAAGGGTATGCCAGGGCTCTGGCCACTCCTGAGCATTAGGCAGTCCACCCTGACAGCAACTCTGTGAGGGTTAATCATGGTCACTGTCACAGTGGACAGGGGTACCCGCCCACATCACCATTCTATGCCTGTGTTAGGTCAGTCTATCAATTGGACTAGCAACTATTAACATCTTCACTTAGACAAGCTGCCATGGATAATGAGTAAGTGGATGCTATTTTGAATTTGTGGGAAATCATGTCATTGTGAATAAAATGAATGTGAATGGAGAATGAAATATTTCACTTGACAGCTAAATTATCTTGATCCAGATGTCTAGATCCTAATAAGCATGGAATCATGGGTGAGCATAAATTGTACTCAGACCTGAAGAATTTGTGTCAATATATATGGACAAGCCTAAAGGACCTAAGAGAAAACCAGAGCTAAAGAAAAGAGAAGGAAGAGGATGTGGGCTCCCATGAGGAGAGTTGACCTCAGGTGGCACTATCGCTGGGTGATCCAGGCTCTGCTTCCAGGTGCTCTATAGCACCAGAAGCACACCTCGTGGAAAGCTCTAAGAGGGCTTGTTTGCTTCCAAGGGAGGAAATCACAAGAGCAGGGACCTAGACTGGCTTGTTTCTGTGTCCTGACAGCCTAACAAAGGGCTTATCTCAGCTTTTAGGAGCAATGCAGACCTTTCTGAGGCACAACTGGCAAGAGACCTATGATTAGTAAATATAACAATGTTAAGCTCATTCACTTATAAATGTAAACAATCAATTATCAAAACATAGTTGCTGAATGATTAGTAATGGGCTTTAAAAAGCAAACAGTAGGCTGCAATTTGTTGCCAAAAATTATGTACAACAAATCTATGCTTCTCTCTCTTCAGGCCCTGCAGCCCCTATGGCCAACACACTCACCTTCTCATTGTAGTTGATGGCAATCACATCCCCAGTAGTCAGACAGGCAAAGTTTCTCAATGCGTTTTCTAATCTGCACATACATCGTCAAGGCGTACACATAAACTGTGGCTTCAGAATCTGTCACCATGAATGGTACATTACACAGAGGACCTTAAGTCTGAGGTAGAAAGAGCCAGGCTGTCTAGGTTCACTTTTCTTAGTCAGCCTTCCAGGATAACATCACCTTTGTAAAGAGGGCTCTGTGTGGGGATGTGGCTTTAACTTCTCATTTGAAATGCATGCTGCAGGAATGCCTTGCCCTTGACTCCTCCTGACAACCCTTGAGCTGTCCAACCCAATCCACTCGGCCTCTGGGGATGAAAATGGCTCCAGTATCATTGTTCTGTGCACCTTTCACATTCTCTGCTCTAGGCTGACTCCATTTATCCAGACTGTCAGCAAGACCAGGGAGCATTACTCTCAGCTGATCAAAGTAATGCCCTTTCTCCGCAGATTAACAAGTTAACTACGAGAGAAATTGCTTCTGAAGACTATCCAGTAAGTACGAAATACGTTTATAAAAATTCAGAGAAAATCATGAGGGGATACAATCAGAGGCAGGCCCCATTCCTAGGCACTGACAGCCAGACAGGCACCTCTAAAGCAAGCTCTTAAGGAAAAAATAACCAGACTCTGCCATAGGTTATAGTCCTGCCTGCAGGACTGGAAGCCTCCACCACCGACTGCTGTGAACAGAGCCCAGCATCCCTGCATGTCCAGGATCTGACTGAAGGGGGCTCAACATGCCAGTCCACAGACACAGACAGTGAAGAGCTCAACAAGGCCCACCCATATCCAGGACATGTCTGACAGTAGCCTGCTTCTGAGCTCCTGCCTAGGGAGAGTATGCAGGGTGGCAGATGAAGGCAGCTTTTCTTTTACTATGGATTTCTGTTTTTTTTTCAAACATGCATTTAAAAAAACAAGTAACAGAGTGACTACTCTGTAACTTAACCTCAACAAGCCAAACTGGGGGCTCCAACCTATTAGAGCCCACACACAGCTCACCACTCACCCACACTGGTCACTCTTTCAATTATAAACACACATGTCTGGCTTATGTTTAGAGAAGAATGTACAAAAGAAAAAAAAAAAAAAAAAATCACTAGAACTTAAAAATTTTGCTTTCTTCTTGCTGAGAAAACTTACTAAGTCAATGCTCTCCACTCATTTGGAATGAAAAGCCCTAAGCTTCAGTAAAAGGGGAGCTTGAGTGGCAAGTTCATGGGTACCAGTGTCTCACAGGGGTTGGGGGCTGAGAGGTAGACCAGTTGGCCTCCTTCTACCAGAACACGCTGGGCTTTGTACTAGGTGTCACAGACCACCTGAAGGAGGGTTCCACTTTGCCCACGAGGAAGTATACAGAGTGTACAGAAGAGGCCCACAAAGTATCTAGTGCACTTGTCAGGCCCAGGTCCAGGATGTGCTGGTGGCAGATGTGCTGGCTGAACATCATTATATTCCAATCACAGTAAGTATTTGCTCCCCAAAGTAGGCACACATTAAAAAAACTGCTGTTTTACCGACTGCCAGCATACCCCTCTTTTATCCAGAAGAACCCTTCTTTATCTCAAAAGGATACACTGCTTTGGGGTTGGTGATGTCCAGGAAGTCAGGGCTCTGGGGCTGAAATTTGGAGTATGTGGCCACTTGAAGGTTGACACTTTCCACCTGAACCAGGCCCCCTTCTTCCAACAGCAAATTCTGCATCATCTAGAGGAAAAAGAAGGCTACATGAGGCTCCTGAAAATCAAATGGCCAGCAGGACTGTCACTGACCCACACACTCGGCAGGCTGAACCCTGACATCCAAGTGGCCTCTTCTAGGGATCCCGTTCCAGACTGACTCACCCTGAAGAAGCCTGGGAGCCTGAGGTGGGCTAGAGCCTGCCAATCAGCTAACAGAATGCTTATTCGTGGGGCTGATGCAGCAACAGAAGCTGAGAAACCCCAGACAACCACCTCTCACTGAGAGGTGGAAGGACAGCTCAGGAAAAGGTAAGCTGGCAGCGCCCTGTTACCTAAACAGGCATCCCAGGGGATGTGATAATTCTCAGCAAAAAGGATTCAGTTAGTTTTCTGGTCCAAAATGGTCTAAGAACCTAGAAAGGGGGCCACTATGGGTTGGAGAGAGAACCTTTGAGGCCCAGTGTATCCCAGTATCACCACTTCCCCTCTCACCTCTATTGAATGGCTATGGAGGGGTCTATGCAGATCCAAAGTGGCCTATAGGAAGTTGTCACTGCGTGATACTTAAGCCACCCAGTGTTCTACTGGATGAGCAGAAGGCCAACAACCCAGGGGCGGGGATCTCCAGACATGCAGAATTATGCACTGAGAGCCAAGTGCTGGGGAGGGTAAGTGAGCAGAAAAGCAAGTTGGGTCTGGCCTCTGAGATACAAGAGATCCCCTGGGTTTGAGACTGGGAAATATCACAAGAGGCCAGTCAGCAGGTGTGATGGAATGGAGCCTCCTGTGGGAGAAAGACTGGCCCCATCTAGCACTGGGGGTGGATGAAAGTCTAAAAGCATTCTAGAAAGGGTTCATTTCCATAGCAACAGTCACGTGTTTTTAGGCAAGAGAGTATACATAACAACAGAAGTGGGGAAGATACTGCTAAAAGTGGGGAGAAAATGTATAAAAATCTAAAATTTTGTACTTAGGCCATTTTAAAAAATACTCCTACTTCATTATCTTTAAAAAGTCTTACCCCGGAGGTCATAGGTGAAAGGCATGGCTGTGGTGTCTAAGCTACCATCTGAGCAACCACCAAAGAAAAGGCTATTCAGAATACTCATCCTTACTCTTATTCTGAGGTAATGACACTTGCACATGCTTGAGAGGAGGGAGGGTGGTCCCTACCTGAGGTCCTATCCCTGAGACTTTCTAGGGACCACGAAGGCCCACTCACCCAGTGTGGCAGGTAGCAGATACCCTCATCAGCCACAAATTCCAGCACACCACAGTGTGTCATGCGGTCAGAGTTCTTGTTGGTCAGTTTGAACAGCATTGGGTAGGTAATGTTGAGTCGGCCTAAAAACAAGAAAGGCTGTGACAAGGGAGAGAAACCCTATTCCCTCAACATGTCCCCCTAGAAAGTGGCCCCCTGGGCACCCACTGTGGCTGCACACAGCCTTGGCCCCCCAGAGCATGCACTCGGACTCATGTGGTGCTTAGCCCTTCCGTGTCTGCCCACCCACCAGACCCCACATCCCCTGTGAGATCACAGAACTTGGTGCAGAACTTGGAAACGTTTGGTGACTCAGGTTCTTAGCATCAGCTTACACTTGTGATTTGCTGAAACTCCCGATTTTAAAAAGTGGCATGTTCAAACCCTGGCTGGTAGCACAGTGGATAAGGTGCTGACCTGTGAACCCAAAGGTCGCTGGTTCGATTCCCAGCCAGGGCACATAACCAGCTTGCAAGCCAGGTCTCCAGCCAGGTCCGTGGCTGGAGGCAGGTGAAAAGCAACCAAATATTGATGCTTCTCTCCCTCTCTGCCTCTCTCCCTTCCTCTCTCTCTGGAAATAATAAATAAAATCTTTAAAAATACTTTAAAAAGAAAAGCAGCATGTTCACTCATTTATTTGCAAATAATGTGTTTGACAAAACTGCTACTTTCAAAGGTTTCCAGTGAGCAAACTGAGAAAAAAACAAGTGCAGCCAGATGCAGTGGTGCCGTAATGCTGTGAGAAGGATGGAGCGAGAGGATGCAGGGCTCCCTGAAGAGGTCCTCTAGTCAAATCACAGTGGGAAGGCCAGGAAGGGCATTCCAGACAGAGGAAGCAGCCCAAGCAAAGGCACGGAAGGCAGGGTAGCCTAGCCAGTTCAAGAATGCTAACAACTAGGGTACAGGGACAGGGTATGAAGCCATAAGGAGGGGAGGCTGAGTGGGATACCAGTTAGGGTGACAGACACCAGTCAGCAGTGTGGGCTCTCAGCAGGGTCATGACACAATACATACCCTTAGAGGTTAAGGCAACAGAGAGCCATAGGCAGGCAAACAGGACTGTTGGCATGCTTACCCAAAAGTGCAGGGGACACAAAAAGGAGGAGCTAGCAACAAGGAGCAGAACCCAGGACAGTCTAGACTGACATAGTGAGTGTCTGTCACATGCCAGGCCTTAATTTAGTCTTCCTATTAGCTACCCCCCCTTTTTTTTAAGATTTTTTATTTATTCATTTTTTAGAGGGAAGAGAAGGGAGAAAGAGAGGGTGAGAAACATCAGTATGTGGTTGCCTCTGGCCCACAACCTAGGCATGTGTCCTGACTGGGAATTGAACCGGAGATCCCTTGGTTCGCAGGCTAACATCCAATCTGCTGAGCCATACAGGCCAGGGCCCAATTACCCCTTTTATCTACAGAGAACTAAAGCATTCCCAGGTTCAGCAACATGCCCAGGATCCATGGCCCAGAACTGGCAACACTGGGACCCAGATACTTGTGTCAAGAGTCACACTGATGCTCAGCTCCTGGGTCAGCTCAAATGGAAAGGCAGGTTTTCGGCAGGGAGGGAGCGTGACCCCTCTTCTGCTATTACAGGGACCTGTGGGATATGAACCCCTCAACTCTATCCACCCACTAGCTGAGCTGAGGCCAGGATTAAAGGCTTCCACACCCATGGTCACTGCTGCTGTTGGCATCAGCGAAGCCCTGTGGCTAAGGCTACCACCTCATGCCTTCTGATATTACATGGGTTTAGGCTATTTACAAACACACTACAGAGCACTGTCTAGGAGGTATTCCTGCCACACAGCAGGTCTGGTAGACAAGCACTATGTGTCCCCATTTAAAGATGAGGTCACTTAAGTTTAGATAGGCCAAGTCACTAGTTTAGAGTGAGGCCAGGCAAAGTGCAAAGTCCAAGCCACAGTGACATCAGAGCTGGCATCCTTTTTCTAGGTGTACTTGAACACGAAGGATAGCCCTCCTGCTGGTGGTCTTCATGTCTCCTGCTTTAGATGGGAGGAATTCACACCAGAAAAACCAATGAATCTCAAAAGGCAATAATTGTGCCTGTGGCCAGGGTTTTCTGTCCAGGTGGAGTGGAGCCAGGGCATGAGGTCTCCAAATTGCTCTCAAGGGATGACAGGATCAGGGACAGAGGTAGAAACCATTGAGAGGAACAGCTTCTGGGGCAGAAGACTCCATTTCTTGACAGGCTACAGATGTATTAGAGCAGCGAAAGGGAGAAATAAGGGCCTGGGTTGAGAAAAGATGCCTGGGGAGATGAGAGCCCTGCCGCACAGCATCCTCTTGGGAGCCAACCATCATCTTCTTAAGAGAAAACCTACTAAACCCAGCCCACAGCATCAGCTGTCCAAGCCATGTGATAAGCACTACTGCTGGAACCTCCCTTTAGTACTGATAGGATCAGAGGCATGGGGTCGGGGTCAGGGTCAGGGTTGATCCTCTTCAGCGGAGGGACCTGGAGCTGAATACTCACTGGCCCCGAGGCCCACCTCACATGGGCATCTGTGGCTTTAGCTCTCATAGCCCAGTGTATATATTTCAGGGACAATTCTTGGCCAAATGAAGCATTCATCTTTACATTACCTCAGTTCTCAAGTCATGTAGAAAATACTTACTGAGTTGATCGAGGGCTGAGGGTGGCATAATTACTGTGGAAAAAACATTTAAAAATATTAGAAAGTAAATACAAAAAGGACAGGATAAAGCCAAAATGCAGTTTCTGTTATATCTTTAAAAAATATTACACAATACTTATATGGTAGCCAGAATTTAATAGTTACCTTTCAAAAATAATTTTATTTGCTGCAATTTATTTTGGGGAACCAAAAGGCTACTAGCCATATATCTAATCATAATTAAGACCCATCCCAACAAATCTGGGTCAAGCAATATTTTCACTGTAAGTAGCTATTGTTACACATGCAAAATAAAGACTGTTGAAGATTATAAGAACTGCAGGCTGAGGGCAGGAAAAGTTACTATTCAAAATAAAAACAGGCACATACTCTTCCCGCCTTTCTCCACATCTGACCTGTCATTAGGCCCTGCAAGCATGGACACGGAGAAGCAGCGATACTGCGTGGAGAAGCGGTTCTGGAAGACCCGGGGAATCGGGTGGTCAAACACGTTGAAAGAGAACTAGGAGAAAAGAGATGCCAGAGTTACAACAGGACAAAGGCATTTTATCTCATCAAAAGCCAAAACAGATCAGGGCAATTAATGCTGCTAAACACTATCAAAGAACAAGATAGCACTGAATTCCTAAAGGACCACAGCCACCTTAGCCTGAAGCACTTTCTAGTAGAACAGTGAATCTTAAATCTGTTTCTACCCTTTTTGCTATGCCCAGTCTGTCCCTCCAATCTAGTCTCCATTGTTTTTAGATGGTATCATCTTACTAAAATAACTAGGAACATTAAGCCTGTACTTAAACCTTTCAGCCACGCCCCCTACCTATATACACACACCCCGTGATCCATGTAGAACCTCCACACATTTCTGGGACTGGTTACTAAAGGACCCATCATTTCCTACACTGCCATCTCCTCATCCCCCCACACTCTCACCCTGGGCTGGTTCCTTGCCCAGTATACTTCTCTTTTCCTTATTAAAAAAACAACCAAACAAAAAAAACACCTATTTATCCATTGCCACTGTCTGCCAGGCTCTAATCTAAGCACTAGGGGAACATCAATCTAATGATGTCTGATTACTAATAAAACAGGTACAATCTTTGCTCTGTAAGAGTTGACATTCATGACAAGGGAAACAACAAGCAAAAGAAAATGCCTGCGTGTCAGGAGGTGTTAAATGCTCTGAGGACAAAAGTGGTTAAGGGACAGAGAGCTCCTGGGAATGCTATTTTAAGTGGGCGGTCAGGAAGGAACCCTATAGGGTTATGAATGCCTGGAGAGGAAGCCAAGAAGAAAAACACCCCTTCCTCTCGTTTCCATGACCATCCCTTCCTTTCTCCAGGAGCCTTCCCTGCTCTGCCTAGGGTCAGGGCTGGTGCCCCTCCAATGTTGTGCTACACCGTGGTACTCCCTCCCTCCTGTTAGTAAGTAAAGCCAAGACATAGTGCTGTCATGTAACATCCCAACTCTTAAAGCTATGGATTACCATGAGGCTTAGAAAACATGCTACAAAGCAACCTGAGGTCTTTCTAAAAATATTACAATTATTATGATGTTTCCAAAAATAATAGCACAACAGGGTATACCTCTAAAAGAACTAAAAGTGGGGTCTTTAAAAGATATTTGTACACTCGAGTTCACAGCAGTGCTATTCACAATAATGAAGGGGTGGAAACAACAGTAATGTCCATTGATGGATGAATGGATAAAAGAAAACATGGTGTATACATATGATGGAATATCGTTCAGCCCTAAACAGGAAGGAAATTCTGAATATGCTAAACATGGGTAAACCTTGAGGACACTGCACTAAGTGAAATAAGCCAAACACAGAAAGACAAAAACATATGATTCTCCTTACATGAGGCCCCTAGAGTGGTCAAATTCATAGACACAAAAAGGAGAATGCTGGTTTCCAGGGGCCAGGGGAAGGGAGAAGTGGGAAAACTGCTCAATGAGTCCATAGTTTCAGTTTTGCAACATGAGAAAGTCCTGCAGACCCATTGCACGGACAACTGAACATTATTCAACTTAAAAACTGGTTTTTCACAAGTTTTTTTTTTAAACCTCAGAACAGACAAATATTCCTCGATTTGATTCCAAATATACATTAAGTAGAGGGAAAGCCACCTACTGATAACCCAGTTTACTAGCAATTCTGAAATTAGCAAACGGAATCGGCCATCTGCTTAAACTCTCAGTGGTTCTTCTCGTCCTGCGTTGCAGGCGTCTCCACCTCGGACGCTCTCCTTTGGACCAAAAGGGCTCTGCTCAACACACTCCTGCCCAGAAGCCTAACAAGTGAGTTTCAGGCGGGAAGGAGGAAGGACCGTGGGGGCCTCTCGCTGCGCCGCCCAGGAACCGCCCCCCAGCCCTGCTTTCCTACATCAGCCCAATGCCTAGCATATTGACTGGCGCCTATCAGGTCTTCAGTGTCTGTTATGTGCACAAACGTGAGAAGAGAACTATGGTTCGACCCTGACACACGCGGGAGAAAATCGAATCATCATTCCCCGTTTTCACAAAAATGAACAGGAGACACTGAGGCCACGCTGCGCGCAGGTGTAATCAGCCGGCGCTTTGCGGCCCGACAGAACTTGGCTTCAAATTTCCGCCCCCTATTTTCGTGACCTAAACTGTCCACCTCTTTGAACCTTAATTTTTTTTTTTCTTGGTGAGAACGATGATTATCACCCTTGTCTTCAAGGGCACTGTAGGGATTAGAAGAGGTAAGGTGTAACGAGGGACTGTAAAATTTTTTAATAGAAAAGAAAGCCATGTCACAGGAAAGCGCCAGCAAATACTAGCTACTACTGCTATCTCGGCTGAATCGCTTAGATAACCGAAGATGCCGTCATTACCCAGACATAAACAGGAGGTACGGAGCCCAAGGAACGTTCCCCTCCGCTGAGAAGTCCCCGGTTCTGCTCTTCGCCCCAACAACCTCCCCATTAATTTGGTGTTTATGGAAACCTGGGACGTGTCTACCACTTGCGAAACTAGCGGGTGGTCACAAACATGGACGGAGCTCAAGTTCAACTGGGAAGAAACGCGAACCGCGTCTGAACTGGCGGGGATGCCCCACGACCGTGCGGAGTCAGGGGTAAGGCTCTAGCCTGATGGCACCTGGGACCCGCGGCCGGGCCTGACTCAGGCCCTGGTGACTCGGCATCTCCTCGGCCGTCCCGTCCGCCCCGCCGAGCCCTAAACCGGGTCCCTGCTCCCGGACCCTGCCCGTCGCGCTCACCATGATGGCGCCTCTGACACGCAGATACCGCTAGGTCTAGGGAACGTTACGACTCGAGCCAGGCAACTCGCGCCCCTCACAGCCGCCGCCTCAGTCACCTCGGTCCGGAAGTCCTGGGAGGCTCACCGGAAGTGCCGGACTCGAGATCCGGGGGAGGTGCCCAGAACAGGGCTAAGAGGCTAAAGAGAAGCCAGACAAAGAGGTCTGGTTTTCAAGTTTTCCCGGAAAGAAAACTAAAGTACTTTTTAGAACTTGTGTCCACTTTAGGGGAATTTAAAAAATACAAGAAATTACATTTTGACAGTATCCCCCTCTAGATGAATTTACTGAGAGCCATTTTCCTTACTGACTACACTACCCAGCATGCACTAGACCTCCTGGTCCTTGCTGCAGCCCTGGAGGACTCGAGCGGAAGTAAGCTACACATCCGCCTTCCAACTAGACTTAAGAGCCTATTGAAATCGAACTCACGTTTTCGTTCGACATATATTTAATTTTTCCTGGGGTTCCTGTATGGGAATAATAGGCTTCTCTGCCCAAAGTAAAGATGTCCACCGACTGTGGGGGTTTCCGGATAAATAGGAATCAGGGTGACAAACTGCGTCCTGCTTGTTGACAATACGTCTGTGGGGAGGGCCTCAACTTTCCAGCAGTGACTGGCGGATCCCTCCAGCTGCTGCACTGTGAGCCAATCATAAAGGAAGAAAGGCGGGGACTAAGTAGCTATTGGTTGGCTCCTGGACCAATTGGAAGAACCTCGTTTGGCGGGAGTCTTGACCCCTGCCAGGGCTCTGGGTGTCTAAGTGTGAGCGCTGGGTGTTGGGCTGCCGTGGTCATGTTCGTGTCCGATTTCCGCAAAGAGTTCTACGACGTGGTCCAGAACCAGGTGACCCCCATTCTTGGGCCCAGCGGCTTTTCGCGGGGAAGGGATGAGAGGGATGAGAGGGATGGGAGGGAGGCCCGGAGGGGTCCGTGTTAGGGTCTCTGCGCTCAGCTCTCCCTCTCCTCCTGCCAGAGGGTTCTTCTCTTCGTGGCTTCGGACGTGGATGCCTTGTGCGCTTGCAAGATCCTCCAGGTGAGCACTGAGGACCCTGGGAGGGTGGGACCGGGCGAGATGTGAGGGTGCAGGGTGGGTCCGGGCGGGAGGTGGGGGCCATAGAACCTGGAGGGAACTTGGTGGGGTGGGGAGCGGGGAGGGAGGTGAGAAGCAGGGGAAGGAACCCCTTCCCAGGTGAGAGCTTTGGTTGGATCGGGGCTGGAGCAAAAACTGAAAGCTGGGGAGAGGGACTCCTGAGAGGTCGCCTCCCTGGCAGGATCAGTATTGCTTGGGTTAGACACTGATTAGGCAAACGTCAGAGACTAGTTAACATTTTTGCAATACACTAGGCAGAAAAAATGATTGCACTAGAGAGACCTGGCTTCTCAAACGTGGGGTTTGAAACAGAGAAATCTGTGACAGTGGAGGACATATTGGTACCATAAGCAATACTGGAAATACAGGGTTCCTTAGTCTATTACGAAACGTCATCGGCTCAGTTTAGAATATGGTGCGATGGATGTTTCCCGGAGGTTTGATCAGGTTCTTGGTTCAGGAACTACTTTTAAGAAGACCTAAAAAGCTCTGACAAGTGTGGCTCAGTTGGATGGCGTCATCCTGCAGAGGGAAAAGTCACCACCCCTTCAGGACACTTGCCTGGGTTGGGGGGTTCCCAGTCAGGGCATCATCAGTATGTCCATGAGAAGCAACCAGTTGATGTTTCACATATTATGTTTCTCTCCTTCTCTTTCTCCTTCCCTTCCCCTCTCTCTAGGAATAAATAAATGAAATCTTAAAAAGAGAGAGAGAGAGAGAGAGAAGAAAAGAAATAAGATCAGTTTTTCTCCCAATGTTTTCCTTTGGTAATGTTCAAAAATTCAACCAGTTTTACAGAATAGTATAGTGAACACTCACATCCCCATCGCCTAGTTTCTCCCATTAATATTTCACCAGCCTTACTTTATCACATGGCACTTGTCTCTCAACCCATCTTTATTTTTTTTTTTAAGTGCATTTCAAGGTAAATTAAAGACATTCCAAATATACTAGTCTTTGAAAACTCTCTCTTCAGGCCCTGTTCCAGTGTGACCACATACAGTATACATTGGTTCCTGTTTCTGGGTGGCAAGAGCTTGAAACAGCATTTCTTGAACATAAAGAACAGGTATGCAAGGTGTACTTTGGAATAATTAGGCCTTTTTTTTAACCTCAATTGCAACTTATTATTTTAGTATAAATATATTGGGCAATATGGTGGTGTGTTGAAGGTAAAGGGACCCTCTCGATGTACATAACTTAACAATATCTTTTGCTTTTCCAGTTCCGTTATTTTATCCTCATAAACTGTGGAGCTAATGCAGACCTATTGGATATCCTTCAACCTGATGAAGATGCCGTATTTTTTGTGTGTGACACCCATAGGCCAGTCAATGTTGTGAATGTGTACAATGATACCCAGGTACCTAGGCCTTTGGGGCCTGAGCGTCTCCTGCATTCTCCCATCTATCTGTTTGTTCTCCTGTATGTCAAGGACAGCATTACACCCGGTGTCCTTAGCAAGATAAGAACCTGGTTTTGTTCCTCTTTGTAGAGAAATGCAACATCCGAGGGAGTTGCTCAGAATGCATTTATGGGATTTGCTTGACCTGAAAGGTGTAGGGACCAGAGCCCTGCACCTAGTCTGCCTTCGGAGCTCTGGCACAGCCCAGCCTCATTTGACAACAAGGGACTGCAGGGACCTCTGCCCTGCCCATCCAAGGGGTGGCATGAGGAGAGCCAGACAGTGGTGTGGAAAGCCACTCTTAGTCTAAAGTGTCTCTGCTGTGATTATTCTTTGAGCTCCTGAGCAGCAAGCAGGGAGCCTGACACAGCAGCCACTTAACCTCTCTCTGAGTTGATCTCTCACCCACATTAACAAAGTGTCAGCCTCAGAATTCTTATGTGAAAGGCTTCTTCAAGAGAACCAGCCTGCCTGGAACTGCTTTTAGAGATAGGAGTTTTACTCTGGGGTTGCACATCTTTGTGTCTTCTATCAGAGGCCAAGTTGGTGGGGTGTTCATTTTGTTGACTTGGTATGTGGCATAAGAGGGAGTTTTTCCTTAGACTTAGTGGTGGTATATAGTGCTCAAGTTTTTATAATTTCTACATACAGTATGGTGCAGCTCCAATGCCTCACATAATGGAAATGAAAGTTTTAAATACCTGAAAAGTTTGAAGTTACAAATTCTGAAATAGGTAGCTACTTGTATGTACAGAAAAGTTATGAGTCAGCCGATTAGGAAATAAGATTCTTCAAGAAATATACATGTGATGACTAGTTTTCTCTCAGGAGAGAAGGAGAGACTTTGATTGTTCTTTGTTTTAATCTTAGATCAAACTACTTATTAAACAAGATGATGACCTTGAAGTTCCTGCCTATGATGACATTTTTAGGGACGAAGAGGAAGATGAAGAGCATTCGGAAAATGAAAAGGATGATGGGTCAGAGCCTTCTGAGAAGCGCACACGGTTAGAAGGGTTAGAAGAGGTGCGTTTGGGCTTCTCACCAGTCTTAAGAAACTGGTCTCTCCCAGAAGTCAGAGGTTGGTCCAGAGTCCGCTGGGCCCAGACATAGATGGGAAGTAGCGGGTGTGAATGCTATCTTCCGGCTGGCTGTGTGGCCTCAGGCAGATTACTGGACTTCTCTGAGGCACAGTGTTCTTACCTTTACAGTAGAATCCCATCCCATGAAACGAAACAGGGCAGCTCAGCTGTATAAGTAGACAGCAAACATTCATAAAAAGTGACAGAGAAACAAAAAATTGCCTAAGTGTCACCTTTTTTCCCCAACCCCTTCCAGAATTGCTTTCTCTGCAGTTACCATGGAGAAGTAGCATGGATCTGAGAGGAGAAGTGGAGGGTGAATAGGTCATGGCAGTCTTTTGTTTTTTTTTTTAAGTTTTAACTTTTCATTTTTGCTGTATAGTCATCCTCATCAGTCTTCTGCTTCTTGGTGTCAGCATTGTCATCCTCATCGTCATCTTTAGTTGCTCTTTTACCCTTAACTGCCTCAGCCACTTTACCATCCTCTTCCTCTCCATGCCTTTCCTCTTCCTCTCCTCTTTCTCCCCTCCTTTTTATTTATCATCTACTTTATTTTAATTTTTATTTGTTTTATTTTTTATTTTATAGCTACAGCCTGATTCATTTTTTATAATTTAATTTTATGGTTGTTGTATTACATCCATCCCCTTTTTACTCCCCTCTGTTCCCTTCCCCACCCACCCACTCTCCTCCTAAAGTCAATCTCGCTTGTTGTTCATGCCCATGGTTCTTCTAATATTCCTCATCTACCTTATTTTTCTTTTAAAAAATATTTTGTTTACTATTTTTAGAGGGGTAGAGAGAGAGGGAAAGAGGGAGAGAGATATTAATGTAGGGTTGCCTTTCACCTGCCTCTAGCTTCGGACCTGGCTGGAGACCTGGCTTGCAACCTGGTTATGTGCCCTGACTAGAGAATTGAACCAGTGACCTTTGGGTTCGCAGGCCAGCACCTTATCCACTGTGCCACCAGCCAGGGCCTATTCCTCATCTACTTTAATGTTGGCCCTTTGCTCCCCATTTTCCTCATTAGCGTTCCCATTAGCAAGTGCATCTATGCCAGTCTCTGCCTCCTCCAAACCTTCCTTATCCTTTAAGTCTTCCGTGGAGGTCACAGAGCTAATGTCCATGGCTGCATCTGATGTGGTGGGGCACACCAGTGATTCAATGCAGCAGATTGAAAAAAAAGCCAAAGAGTTCGAGGATTCTGGTGGGAAGGCTGCTGTGCTGGACTCAGCAGCAGGGACAGAGTGGCTGTGGCAAGAGGGGAGCTGGGTAGGGGACCTGCAAAGATGACTTTTCGAAACAGCCAGTGGGGCTCTCCCACATACATTTACAACCACTATACGGTCATACAATTTTTGCTTCAACTATCAAACATAATTGTAACTCAAGAGGATAAGGAAAGTCTATTGTATTTACCTACTTGTTGCTTATTATATTCTTCCTCCCAATATTCCAAGGTTTCTTCTTTTGTCATTCCTGTTTATTGAAACTTTTTAAATCATTTTTTAGAGGAGATCACTGGATGATAGAATCTTAGTTATACTTTTTCTGAGAATTTCTTGATTTTTTCTCTTCATTCCTGCCAGATGTTTTCACTGGGTATAGAATTCAGGATTAATAGTTATTTTTGTTCAACATTTGAAAAATGTGCCATTTCCTCTAGCCTCCATGGTTTCTATCAGAAATCTGCTGCCATTTGAATTGTTTTTCCCTTATACATAAGGTGTCGTTTTTTCTTTTTGCTGTTTTTGAAGGGTTTTCTTTGTTTGGTTTTGGCTTTATGTGCAAAAGTTTCATCGTGATGTTACAGTGTGTACTTATTTGCATTTTCCTCTTTGGCATTTAGTCAGCTTCTTGAATCTAGGTTTATGTCTCTTGTCAAATTTTCAGCCATTATGTCTTCAGGGACATTTTCAGCCTACCCTCTGATTCCTCTCCTTTCAGGAGACCATTGATATGTTAGCCTTTGGCTATAGTCCCACATGTCCTTGAGGCTTCCCTCCCCCCTCTCCCCAGGTCTACTTTCTCTCTGTTGCTCAGATTGGATAATTCTACCATTGTGCCTGCTAGTTCACTCCTGGTTCCTTCCTCTGTCCTTGTGTTCTGATCTGAAGCCCATGCACTGAATTTATATCTCATTTGTTATATTTTTAAGTTGTAAATTTGTTTTGTTCTTTCTATATTCCCTTTCTTGCTGAGGCTTCCTAATTTTCATTTGTTTCAAATATGTTTGTAATTGCTTGTGTGTTTTTATGATGGCTGCTTTAAACTCTTTGTCAGATAATTCTGATATCTCTGTCATCTTGGTATTGGCATCTACAGATTTTTCTTTTTTAATTCAGTTTTTGTTTTCCTGTTCTTTACGTGATGAGTGATTTTTTAAATGAAACTGGGACATTTTTATATTAGTATTACGCTATGAGACTGTGAGACTTATTTAGACCTGTATTTTTGCCTACTTTCCCCGACCCACTACTACAAAGAAGGTGGGCATGATGGGTTCTTTACAACAAGGTGGAAATAGAAGCTTAGGTTCCCCACTTAACTTCCTTAACCTCTGAGGGGAGTGGCTCTATGTTACCACTGGGCAAGGGAGGTCTACACTCTCCACTTGGCCTTCTCTGACACCACCCCAGTGGGATACTGGGAGACATTACAGGGAGAACAGTGGAGGTGTTACAGGTGGGAGGGAGGTGTGAAGGGGTGAGTGTCTAGGCTTTAACTTGGCATTTGCTGGGGTGGATGAGTTGAGGCTACCGTGCTTTTGGTGGTGTTGGCTGGCATAGAGCAGTTATTATCTAAAAGTTCTTTGTCTTTTAAGCTCTTTTTTCCTTGTACTTTGACTTTTGTGGGGGGTTTTGTTTATGTTTTTGGGGGTTTTTTTGCCTGCACTTGGTGATGTTATAAGGTTACCAGCTTCTTCAGCTCCAAGTTTGCAATATATGAGCCAAAAATAAAACCCAGGGAATTTATCTATGTCATCCCTCATGTCTTGGTGTCCGTAGCTGGTGAGCCTTTCTCTCCACCTCTTAGAGTCTTATTGTGTATCATATATAATATCAGGGTTTTTAGGTATAGTTAGTGGACATATGGGGAAAGTATGTTTATCGAATCTTCCTAGAAGCAGAAGTCTGAGGACCATGGATGGTGGAAACTGCCATACTACCTCAGTAGCTGTGAGAACTACATGAGGTTGTGATTATAAAATTAAAATAGCCACTGGATTTAAGAAACAATAGCTGTCATTAATCTGGCGGGGAAGTGGTATAAGGTAGCTGTACACCTATCCCAGATCACCTGGGGCAGGGGGGCAATGGAAAGCTGAGGCAGACCGTGTAGCCTGAGCAGGCACTGCAGATCATCCGCTCTTGTCACAGTGTCCTCAGTGCCGATGGGCCAGAGGGGTCATCCCCACTGAACTCCCCGCCTTATCCCCTCCCTCTGCAGGAGCAGACTGCTCTGGGCATGGCAATGACCATGTTTTGGGTCTGAGTCCATTGGCTTCTGTCAAATCAGAACCTTCCTGGGCTGTGGGATAAATTCCTGACTCATTTGCTTGACCTTTTCTTTTCTTTGTTCCTGTATCAGGAGATAGTAGCACAAACCATGAAAAGGAGGGAGCGAAGAGAGTGGGAGGCCCGGAGGTGAGTGTGCACTTCAAGCAGCACCCCTCTCTTCCTGGGAGTCTGTGGTGTCAAGGACACCATTTTTGTTTCCTTCCCCCTGGGAACTGTGTGCATTTTTTTTCCATTTGATGATAATTTGTTTAGTTTAGAACCTCTGGTCCACTGGCTCCTTTGGTGAGCTTGTGATCCCTGATTGGAGAACTCAGGGTCCTTTTTGTAGTGGTCCTGGTCCCCTGAGTGATAAAGCCAGATCCAAAGGTCTCCCAAATACATGCCATCTGTCAAGGGTGACAGCCTGGTTCTTTTATTTTTATTGTTTTCTAGATGTAAATAACTTTTATTTGCAAAGTTTTACAAATGGGTGAGATGCCAGTTGTGGAAAACTTTTCATAAGAATAAAAGTAAGTTATTCATAATTCCTTCTCATATTGCAAATTTAAAATCTGAAGTGCTTTAAAATAAAAATATTGGGTAGATTTTTCTAGCTTGAAGTGAAGGTGCAACAGTGCCCCTGGGCTGGGAATTCCCTGCTGGCTCCAGTTGTTCAACAGCTGTGTCCTGCTGTTTCTTGTAGAAGGACAATGTAAAACTTTTGGGAGGTGTACGAAAAGAAGAGTGAATGTAATCTGTTTTCACAGATGGGAAGAGATTCTGGGCTTGGATTGATTTTCCTGGGTTATTTGTACTTGCACATATTTTTATATAACCCTAATAGGAACCTAATTTTGCACTTTTTTCATCTACTATGTACCCTTTTAGATAGTTCCAAGCAGCCTTTCATAACCACATAATATTTAATTGGCCATTCTCCTCCTCCTTTTTTTTTTTTTTTAAAGATTTTATGTATTATTTTTAGAGAGACAGGAAAGGAGAGAGGGAGAGAGATATCAATGTATGGGTTGCCTTTCATCTGCCTCCAGCTATGGACCTGGCCGGAGACATGGCTTGCAACCTGGTTATGTGCCCTGGCTGGGGAATCTAACCTGCGACCTTTGGGTTTGCAGGCCGGCGCCTTATCCACTGTGTCACCAGCCAGGGCTCTCCTCCTTTTTGAACTAGATGTTATTTCAGTATTTTGCCATGACAAGTAAGGCTATAGTGAACAACTGTGCATATAGCAGGTCTGGTCTTGCTTGTTCCTTTAAATTGTTCTCTTGGGATAATTTCTAAGAAGTGAGGTTCTGAGACTGCATTGTACATTTTTCCATTGCCACAAGCAGTTTGTGTTTCTATCACTCCCTTCCCAGTCGTGTGCCTATATACTCCAAGAAAGAGTCAACAAGTGAAAACAAAGACTACCAGGATTTTAGTTGCATTTCTTTGAGTACTGTGAAATTTTAGCATTTTCCCCCAAATTTTTTGGCTTCCTGAACTTCCTATTGAAGACCTGTGTTTTATGTCGCATTTTATTTTGTTACAGAAGAGACATCCTCTTTGACTATGAGCAGTATGAATATCATGGGACATCGGTAAGTGTGGATAAGTGGAATTCACTACAGAGTTCTGACTCGGGTGAGATCAGTGTCCTGAAACAGGAGGAACGAGTGTAGGTTTTAGAGCTACAAAAGTCTAGTTTGAACCTGAGCCCCACAGTTTTCTGCTGTGTGACCTTGGGGAGGTGGAAAAGCCTCTCTGAGCCTTAAATTCCTCCTCCATTAAAGGAAGAGAATAGTCTTAATTTCAGAGGCATTTGTTAGGATGACCCCCCTCACCCAATATGTGCCCAGAGGACAGAGTGATCATTGTTATTCATTATCAAAAATATAAAACTAGTCTGTTTAGCCTCTGCAAGAAGATAAAACTGGAGACTTATAAAGACCCCTCAGTGTATGTTATGGAACAGATTTTTATATAGAGAACATACTTTGTTGGCTTCAGTAGTGGTGAGCAGAGCTCCGGCCTTAAGGAGGTTCAGAAAATAAGTTTCCAGTAAAGCATGCCATACTCAGTCCTTACATTTAGCCCTGAGGCCTTGAATTCTGAACAACGTATTTCCAATGTCCCTTTTATGTCAAAGTCCCATTGTCCTTTGAAGGATCTTCCTTTTGCCCTCTCTGCTTTGCCCTGGCCAATGGAAAAGTAAATAGTGGGTAGGTGGGGGATGTTCATTCTGAGAAGGTGCAAATGGGGCAGCGGGTGCTTGGGTCTCTCCAGGTATGTGTCAGTTCCCTTGGAAATCCTTTCCCTAAAGGAAGCCCAGCATCTCACAGCTTAGGAGACTTCAGTGTCTTTTGGTCAAACACTGATCCTCTTTCATTGTCTCCTACCAAAACACAAACCCTGTGCTCACAGGAAGCTATATGCTTCCATCCATGGACAGTCATGTTAGAAAGACCTTCCTCACAAGGGGTTCTTAGGCCCCCTCCCTCTTTAATGTCCAGGTAACTGGAACCAAGGCCCTATCTCACCTGGCCTACCCTGAAATGTGTTAGAGGCCACCAGTCAGCCAGCCAGGAAGAGCATGTGGACAAAGTGTCATGAGGACGATGAGGTCCCTGAACTTCCAACTTTAGTGCCTCCCTTGGGTATCACCAAGGGACCCAATGAAATGTGTAGAGGCCTCAGCACTTGGTGCACCTGGCTGCCCTGCCTTGCTGGATAAAGTGTGTGTATGGTAATGACTTGAGTTAGCAGAGGAGACAGTTCAGGTCACTCAAGTTACTCTGTCTTCAGTTTAGCCTAGAATACACACACACCCTGATTGGGCAGACCCTTGATCCGTAGGGGTTCAGCTGGGCCCTGAGCATCTTGGGTTTGGCTCCAGTGTATGCTCCTTCCATGACCATGGCTACTTCTGGACTCAGGCTTCCCTTTTTCTTGCAGTCAGCCATGGTGATGTTCGACCTGGCATGGATGATGTCCAAGGATCTGAATGACATGCTATGGTATGTGGCCTCTAGTCAAGGTCATCCACAAAAGATAAGCTTGGAGAACGAACCTTGGGAGGTTATTAAGGGGCCTAAATGCTGTTACTAGACATCCCACCATTTTACATAGGAAGGGCAGGGAGCCATGGATGTGACAAGGGTATGCTTTTCTGCGGGCATGTGGCAGCAAGAGGGGTAATGTGAGGGGCTTGGAGAGGCAGAGTGAAGCACCAGAGGTCTGGGCATGGGTGTCCGCTGTCCCGCTCTGGCAGGAGGGGGGCAGAAAGTGGCGGGCAAGCCAGGATACAGAGAGCATGCCCTGTGCCCTCGTCCTCCATCTCTCTCCTTGTGATCACAAGTTCCTGCAGTGATGACACTGAACTAGGATCTCTGAGTCTCCCCCTGTCATCTGTCCACCTCAAAGAGGGGGCTGCCTGTCTGAGGGTGGCCCTGGATCTAGCCACGATTGCAGGACACACCTGCCTGCCCTGCTCTAGTCAATACTTCATTGTCCTCTCCTTCCAGGTGGGCCATCGTTGGACTAACAGACCAGTGGGTACAGGACAAGATCACCCAGTAAGGATGTGCTCCCACGGCCTGTTCAAGGTCATCCTGGGCTGCAACAATGTGCATGGCCTGGCCACAGCCTCTGAGTTTGCAGTGGGGAGTGGGTGGCAGGGTTACTGTGGAGTTCCACAGTACAGCCTTGGGCCTGGGTCCTTGTCATCTGGGAAGGGCTTTGTACCAGGAACTCCATCGGAATAGCATGTGGCCTTATTGTGGACATTTTGTCCACCTGGTTGGGAAGCCCAGCAGGTGGAGCCAGAGGCGAGAGGAGGGAGCCCAGAGTCTCAGCTCTTACAGCTGCTCTTGCCCGGTGCTTTGGGCATCTTTGAATAGGAGAAGGGGATGAGGGCCCCAGGGGTCTCGCCAGAAGGGCGGGTGTGATCTCACAGGCAAAGGGAAGGCTTGAGAGGGCTGCAGGGAGGGCTGGCATAGAATGAACCTTTTTATGTCCCTTTGTGGGCAGAGTTTGGTGCTTGCCTTTAGTCAGATAAGCTGAAAGGCCACCCCAGAATGCAGATGTCAGGGAGAGGCAGGGTGCCAGAGCCCTGTCTCATTCCCACTCCTCTGGTGGCAGTCAGGTGGGGACTCCAAGGGAATCAAAGAGACCTCAGCCCCAGGATACTAACCCTTCCCCAGGGGGCCCAAGGCTATGCCTGGGGTGGGCATCGCCCCAGGCACAGCCTTTTGCTCCCTGTTTTCTGCTTCCCCCACCTGTCCAAGGCCTTTAGTGTGGCCCAGCAAACAGGAGGGTCCTCAGTTTCATGGGTCTGGGTTACTTCCTGGATCTTGGCTCAGCCTGCTGCCCTGCTGGGCCTCACTCTCCCTTCCCTGTTGAGGGTAGCATGGGGTGTGTGCAGTGCCAGGCACTGTCCCTGGTCTGTGGCTTCCTCTTGAGAGGCCACACTGTCACCCTGCTCGGTGGCCGCCATTATTTAGGTGAATCTGGACTTGGATCTGCCCTTTTCTTCTGTACTCAGAAGCACTTCCTGTGCCTGGTACACACTCACTGCTGTGGATCATTGTCACTTACAGGGTCTGTCCACTTGATTGTAACCAGTGGGCAGGACTGTGGCCTTCTGTAGTACCCACTCTCGGGAATCCTCAAGTAATGACAGTGCAGCTGACACCCAGAGGAGAGTGCAGGGGAGGCGGCAGAGGTCAGAGCTCACCCTTCCAGCTCCATATGCTCAGCTCCCCCTGCTCCCCAGCCCTGCCACCCCCTTTGCCGTAATGGTTTCTGCTCAGAGGAGAGTGGGGGAAGCTGAGGCAGGCTGCATGTGAAGAGAGGAGGGAGCCCACCCAAGCCAGCGGTGCTTCTTTCCCAGGATGAAGTACGTGACGGATGTTGGCATCCTGCAGCGCCATGTGTCCCGGCACAACCACCGGGATGAAGATGAGGAGAACACTCTGTCCGTGGACCGCATGCGCATCTCCTTTGAATACGAGTATCCTTGTGGCTCAGGCCTTCGGGGTGCAGGCAGTGCCCTCAGACACTTTGCCCTGTTGTGTGCTGTTGGTCACTTCTGCAGACCCCAGTCCACATCTCCTGTGTGTGGAGCACTTGCTGGCCGCAGAGCTGTAGGTTGTGTAGCTATGGCTGCCAGGATGGGCAGCAGACAGAATAAGAAGCTTCAAGAAGAGGGGCCCCATGTGTCCCTGGGCTGGGCAAAGCCCCAGGTACTGGGGAGCAGGTTCTGTCCCACTTTTTCTGTGTGACTTTGCTTCTAGATGCCACAACTCTTTTTAGCAACGTCATGTATCTTCAGAGCTCATTGTAGTCCTGGCGCTAGGTGTATGTGAGTGAGGGCGTGTGGGACTGCCCGTGTGGTGTAGGCAAGCTGTCCAGTTGGGGAAAAAGTGAACCAGCATGTGATTACAGAGTGTGACATTTCGTGAGGAGATCCTGTTGGGTTTTGATGGAGTGACCGGGGAGCAATGGGACCACATTGCTTAAGACAGTCGTTGGAGAGGCCACAGTTCAGGCTGAGGTTCAGCTCTGCTCCGTGGGAGGGGGAGCAGTCTGGGCAGAGGCTGATGGCCACGCAGAGGCGCCAAGGCGAGCTTGAGGAAGGGGCTCGGGAGACAGTCAGGGGTCACAGCGGCCAGAGCAGGCGGCCCCATGAGCCCAGCAGTGACTGGGCTCAGCACTTGGTATTTAAAGTCTCTGGACTGCTGAGTTGAGGAAGGGAGACCGGATGGTGGCTTAGACCCCAGCGGCGAGCGTGAAGCATGCTGGGGTTGCTGTTTTGACAGTGGGTAGAGTAAGGACAAGGACAATACCTCCCTTTCCCCATGCCACGTTGGCTTGGGGTGAGTAAACATGGGTTCAGACAGGTCATATGGGAGATGTGCACAACAAATATAGGAAGAGGTGTTGGTTGTAGGGTGTCCAAGTTCCTGGGAGCAGGGCCACAGTATGCAGGAGCCCACCAAGAGCAAGTCCAGACATGTGACATCAGAGACCAGGGCTTGCCTGGGGTGTGTGCAGAGAGAATGGTGGCCACAAGGCTTAGCCTACTGGAGGGGGAGCAAAAAGGACACAGACTGCTGTGTGCCCAGAGGCTGGTCAGGGCAGGTTTGTTGGCAGGAGCGGCGGCACTCAGATGCAGGCACGGCCAGCCTGACATGCTGCCTGAGACCTCCCAAGTGTGACGAGAGGCCTTGAGAGGTGGGCACGTCCTTGTACACAACCTCACTATTGACCCCATGAGCAGTGAGGGGTGTATTCAGGAGGAGGGGTAAGTGGGGTCTTGCTGAGGGGTCCGGGCAGGGGAGTGGGTGGAACAGAGGGCAGGGTTGGGTGGAGGGCACAGGAAACTCTCTGTGACCGTGGTGTACAGGCTCTCAGAACCCCTTTACATCAGTTTCCCCGTCTCAGACAGACAGTAGTGAACACCCACCACCTCAGAAGCTCTCTGTGTGGGTCATGTTAAGCTAAGAAGGTCAAAGAGCTCCAATTTACCTAGGTGGTAACTGGTTGTCCCCTAGTGAATGGAGCAGACCGTCTATTGGAGCATCAAAAGTGGGCCATCACAGGGTGGGTGGGACCCCAGGTCACCATGCAGCCTCCTTGACTGGGCCTAGCCTCCGCCTGGCGCTCTATCAGCACTGGTCCCTTCATGACAGCCTGTGCAACACATGCTACACTGCAGCCAGGTTCAAGCTGTGGTCTGTGCACGGGCAGAAGCGGCTCCAGGAGTTCCTCGCAGACATGGGGTGAGTGACCGCCTTGGCCTGGAGCTCCCCACCCTGCGGCCCCCAAGGGAAAAGCCCCCCTACTTTGTTGTCTCTGACTTGGTCGTAATATTTGTCTACTACCTCTTTCTGCCATAAATTCCTCTCTTGAGTTCCCAGAATGTCATCTGAAGGCCGCCTCGGGATATCCCTTGTTTACAAACACTGGGACCCCTTGAGGGTTCTCTCTGTCCCTTTGGAGGTTTCAGCCTCCAAAGCCTAATGCTTACCATCTTTCCAGTCTCCCCCTGAAACAGGTGAAGCAGAAGTTTCAGTCTATGGACATTTCCTTGAAGGAGAATTTGCGGGAGATGATTGAAGAATCTGCAAATAAATTTGGGTAAACATGCTTTTCTGTATTAAGCTTCATTAAGGCTTCAGCTTTAACCACATTCCTAAAATAATGCAAAAAACAGGAATGTGCAAATGAGCATGACCTGTCAAGCCTTTCCTGAAGTTTTGTGTTCTCTTTGGGTTAAAAATAGGGCTTTGTAAAGTGCCCAGAAGATATAGAATCCTCCAATCCTTGGCCGACTTGTGGATGTTTAAGGTTGACCCGGTGTGTCTCTCACTGGACACAGGAAAAAGGTCTGGGAAGAGCCCACTGCGGCCAGTTTCAGGCCAGGTCTTTCCAACCATGTTGTCTGGCACAGCTGGAGGACCTGTGCCTGGCTGCTTGTGGCATCCTGGGGCATGGGAGAGGACCACACCCCGCCTGATGGCCAGTCATTGTTCTGCCCCCAACCGACTGAGCAGCTTTGGACAAGGTGCTCAGTGCCTTAGGTTACAGGGCTCTACCTCAGGCCTCTTAACCCCCTCCACTCTCTGACCACAATAGCCATAAGACCACTGTATGTTGCGGGGAGCAACAGCAGCACATTTTGCTATTCTGGCCTAGTGACGAGAGCCCACTGCAACGTGAGGACACTCCCATGTGACAGCCACATTGCTTCCTCCTGTATTGCAGGATGAAGGACATGCGCGTGCAGACTTTCAGCATTCATTTTGGTTTCAAGCATAAGTTCCTGGCCAGTGATGTCGTCTTTGCTACTATGTCATTGATGGAGAACCCCGAGAAGGACAGCTCAGGGACAGATAACTTCATCCAGGCTCTGGACAGTCTCTCCAGGTAGTGGATGTGGCCATGGTCTCTAGCCCCTCGGGCCACCTCTTGCCCTCAACCTCACACTGCCCAGGGAGGCAGGTCTTGGGGATCCCAAGGTGTGGGGGTGACTGGTCTGCAGAAGCTGCTCAAGTGCAAATTGGAATCAGTGCACCAGAGGCGAGCAGGTGGGAGGGGTGCATGGGATACGTTTCCTGCCCATCATCAGTATATGTCACTTTCTCCCTAATATTTTGATCTTTCTGTTTTCCTTTTGATTTCTAAAATTTTCTCCTTTTTCACTTTTTTAGTGAAAGATTATTATTTTTTAGAGAGAGGGGAAGGGAGAAAGACAGAGAGAGAGAGACACCAATGTGTGGTTGCCTTTCACCTGCCTCTAGCTACAGAACTGGCTGGAGACCTGGCTTGTAACTGGTTATGTGCGCTGGCTGGGAATCGAACCAGCAACCTTTGGGTTTGCAGGCTGATGCCTTATCCACTATGCCACCAGCCAGGGCCTCTCTTTTTCACTTCTTGATGCATTATTTGTGGTGTTTATTCATTCTTATGTTTCTTGTAGTTTAGTCTTCATTTCTCATTCTTCATCTTTCTTTAATTTCTAATTTTTTCTTATCTCACTTCCCAAAATGTCTTTTTATATTATTTTTGAGTCTTTTAGCTTGGTTTGAAATAGGATATAACGTTACAGTTTTGATCATTTGAGGGCATGTCTTGTAATGCACTCATTGCCAACAGGAATGCTATTCTGCTCCTTTGTCTCTTTTTTCCCTAATAGTTCCTTTGAGAGGATTTGGCCTGGATTCTCATCTGTTGCTCATTTTCTTTATGAATTTAGGTACTGTGGCTCTTAGGAGGAGGCATGATTCAGAACTTTTCTAACTCCAGAGAACTGCCACTCGGTTGTTTTGTACAGTGTTTAATAACAGGGTCCTGCTTTCTGGGGTGCCTAGCCCTGTTCCCTAGCATACTTTTAAAAACAGCTTTACCGAACTATAATTCACATTATCATATACTTTCTCAATTTTTAAGTATACAATTCAGTGGCTTTTAGTACATTCACAAGGTTGTGCGATCATCACTAATTTGAAAACTCTAGCCTGGGCCTGCAGCTCCCTCTGCCTGCTGCCTGCCACCATCATGGACAGCCCTTAGCTGCTGCCCCTGGTTGGAGCCAGTATTTGTCGGTATCCTCTTCTTTTGTCCCCTTTTTGTTTTGTTTTTTTTTTCCCCTCCCTCACTTTGCTAGAACACAATTCCCATGTAACCTTACATACATAGAGTGTATGTGAGGTATAAACGTTCTCTGGGTTCTTACACATCTGCAAATATCTGTTCTGCCTTCATCTGATTGCTGCTTAGCTCATGCAGAATTCAAGGTGGAGGATAATTTCTTGCTGAATGTGGATTCCTTTGTTCCCCTGTCTTTCAGCAGCCAGTGGTGCTAATGAGAAGTTTGAGCCATTTTGGTTCCGTTTTTTTGGTAAATGTGTCTCCACCCTACTTGAAGAAGCTTGCAGGATCTTTTATTCTCGGTGGTCTAGAATTTCATAGTACGTTTTTGTGCTATTTCTTTACTACTTCCCCAACACGCACATGCTTATACATCAGTGTTTTTTAGTTTCTTTTCAGACTTCCTAGAACAATTCTCTATTTCTTGTTTTTGTCTTATATTCCCGTGGTTCTGTCTTATTATTGATGTTAAGGAAGCTTTTCTTGACCCTGTCCTCTTGCCTTTGAAAGAGAATTTTTTATTTTTTGCAGTTATTTTACCTTCTACAAACACTTTCTAGTTTCAGATGGATCCTTTTTCATGGCATCTGGTTCTTGGTTTTTGAATGGATTAGTTGCCCAAATCTCTCCAAAGGTACTAGAGTTCATTTTTAGTTTTCTTTTGTTCTACAAATTACTTCTATTTCCTCTAGGGCCATTTTTTCAGGTCCTAGGTGTTTCTCAAATGTCTGGTTGTTTTTTGCATTCAAGTTGGGGTATGGAGCCTTGGGTCTGTGGGCACAGCCTGCTAGCCAGAAGTGTCACTTCATCTTGATGAGTGGGGAGTCAGTGTGACACTTGGGGAAACTTCTGAGTACAGAGGCTTTGCTTGCAGACCTTACTTCTCTATGAGGACTCATTTTAATGTACTCTGAGGGGAACTCTCTTTATGGGGAAGGGTAGAAACCCATTTGTCAGGTGGTGGGGTCCCTGGTTCTCTCCCCAGCCCTTGCCCAGGCCACTCCTCTGAGAGCCCCCAGGTAGCTTTCAGGGCCTGCTGGGCAGAGTCTTTTCCCCACTTTTGACTTAGTCTCCTGACTTCTGATGCCAGCACCCCTTCCTTCCTCTCATGTCCATTACTATGGGTTTATACATTGTTTATTCCTTCCTTACACATGAAAGCGAGCTCAGGAGGGTGAGAAATCAACCATCACCCCCACATTCCTTCCTGGCCCAGGAACTGAGCATTGTATTCCACTCTCCTGAACCTGCGTGTCTGCCATGTTACAGGGGTAACCTGGACAAGCTGTACCATGGCCTGGAGCTTGCCAAGAAGCAGCTGCTAGCCACACAGCAGACCATCGCCAGCTGCCTCTGCACCAACCTTGTCATCTCCCAGGGCCCTTTCCTCTACTGCTCCCTCATGGAGGTGAGGCTTCCTGGGACTGTGGGCAGCCACGGGGCCACATTAGCTGATGGTCCTCTCTGAACATCTGTCTTCTCCCTGCAGGGCACTCCAGATGTTGCCCTATTCTCCAAGCCAGCGTCCCTGAGTCTGCTCAGCAGACACCTGCTCAAGTCTTTTGTGTTTTCGGTGAGGAGTTGGGTGGGTGGATGTCAGAAGGCTGACACTCACGTAGTGCTCAGGTGGGCACTGAAAGCTGGTCTTGGGTGCCAATGACTGGCTATTCTGCAGGGTCTGGGCAAACCCCTCCATTTTTCTGAGCTATGTTTTCCGCAGCTGACCCCTAGGAACCTTGGGTTGGTTGGAGCAGACTTGCTTCTCTGCAGAAGTTTGTTTTCTGGGCTCACTTCCTTTACGTGGTTCTGTCTTCCCTTTTGCCTTGGCCTGGGACCCTCTCTGCCAACTCAGCTGTCATTGGAGCAGGGACCCTCCCCTGATAACATGAGCTTTCCTAGATGTGGTCAAGGAAAAGATGATCCTGTACATTTCAGCAATCAGTCTGCTTCTAGGGTGAGGGCTTGCACCCGGAGCTACTTTAGACAAATGTTGGATAGAAAGCTATTATTTCATATCATTGATCTGACCAATAAAATTACTTGAAGACTGTCAAATTTTGACAAAAGGTATAGTAGGGGCAAATCACGAGTTCTGAAATCCTCTGGACTATTTAAATCTCAGCTTCTTCATTTACCAGTTGTGTGATGTGAGATCTGTTATTTGACCTGAGCCTTAGTTTTCCTATCTATAGAATGGGTGAGTGAATACCTACTTCACAGATCCATTCATGTATCAGATATTTATTAAATGTCTACTACCTGCCGGGCAGTGCTATTGTAGGATAACCAACCAACCATGTAGGTTAATGTCCCAGAACACCCCTTCAGCCTGGACAGACCAGGACAGTTGGTCACTTTGTTGTGGGGTGTGGGTGTCGTGGACATAGCAGTGAAGGAAACACGAGTCTCCATGCTGAGGAAGCACACATGTTAGTGAAGGGACAGACGAGGAATGAATGAGTACATGAAGTATCAGGTGTTGGCACACACCGTGGGGAACCTTTTCCTCCATAAGGCGGGATGAGGGACAGGGCTCTGCTGGGAAGGACCTCCTGCAGGAGGTGATACTGTGTCAGGACCTAAAGGAGGTGAGGGAAGGAACACGTAGCACAGAAGGAAGATGGAGCAGCCCATGGGGGGCTTGAGTATCTCTTCTGGTGATGTGGAGCCCTGAAGGCTTCTGAGGAGTTAGCATTTGGCTCCATCGAGGTCCTGGGTGCTGAGTGCTGCACTCACCCTGTGGGGCCATGACTGAGGGTGTATTTTGCCTCCATAGACGAAGAACCGGCGCTGCAAGCTGCTGCCCTTGGTGATGGCTGCCCCACTGAATGTGGAGCAAGGCATAGTAACAGTGGTGGGCATCCCTCCGGAGACTGACAGCTCAGACAGGAAGAAGTGAGTCTTGGTCCACATGTCCTAGGAGCTTAGTGGGGGGCACAGGGGTGTCATTGGCTCGTGAGCCCTTTGGGGTCGGGTGAGGTTTTCCCTCAATGCCACACCAAGGAGACCATTTTCCTCCATGTGGTAGGCCTGTGAGGGCTTCAATCCACGGGCGATAGGTCACCCTCTCTCCTGTTGAACATTCATGCTATTTCCACGTCTTTGTTATTAATGACATACCAGCGAGCTTGAGAATACACACGCTTATCTTCTTGCACTTCTGAGAAGCTTTTCCCACACCTTTAGTTATTCCTTCTGGCCCTTCCCTGCACCATCAGCACTGTGATCTTGCCCTCCTCTTGCATCAGGTGTTGACCCTCAGGCAAGGCCCAGGGTCTCCCTGGTTCTCCCCAGTACCCCTCCACATTCTGCAAAGTGGAGACTCCGGTAGATAATCCCAGGGGCTGCCTGTTGCAGTCCTTAGGTGTCTTTGCCTCCCAGGTGCAATCAATGCCTCGGGTCTAGTGCTCCCCTGCAGTTCCTCTAAGCCGCTCTGGACAGATGCTGAGTGACAGTGGGTAGCAGGAACCTGCCGCCAGGTTCCTGGTGGGACAGCTTGGTGTGCCAAGGATTGACGAGTGTCCTGTACCCTTTATTTTTCCCAACTAGCCTTTGTTGGCTTCTGCCATGGAGAATACTGGTTGTCAATCCAGATCAATCCTAGCTCCACGATAGTGAACTTTGGCTTCCTGTGTCTGCAAAGACCATTTAGTAGGAGCTGGGAGAGACAATGGACATTTTTTTTAAATGAGTATTTTTTAAAAATATTTTATTCATTATTTTAAGAGAAAAGGGCAGGGAGGGAGGAAGAAAGGGAGAGAAGCATCAGCGTATGGTTGCCTTCACTTGCCTCCAGCCAAGGACCTGGCTGGAGACCTGGCTTGCAACAGGGTTATGTGCCCTGGCTGGGGTATCCAACCAGCAACCCTTGGGTTTGCAGGCCAATGCACTGAGCCTCACCAGCCAGGAAGACAATGGACTTTTTAAAGACAAGTGCTTCTCTGTGGCTAGGCTGCTTTTTAAAAGTTCTTCATGGGTCTCCATTTCATGATCACACAGCTTGTAGCTGTCCAGGGGCTCCTGGCCTGGATTCCCAACATGGCCAGCAAGCACGCACTTGCCCCAGGTGTCATCATAGCTGCCTGTATCATCCCTTCAGCTGTCAGTTTGTCATTGTACATCATATACGTAACCATGCTTAGCTCTGATAGGCACATTTACTTGTGAAAACTGCTGTGGAAGCTTGAAGCAAATGCCCCTCTCACCTGCACTCCATGGTGGGCCCAAGAGCCCCTTACCCACAATTCATTCCTTCCGCTGTCAGCCCTGACAGCTGCTATGGTCCTGAGCCTCCAGAGGGTGGGCCCATGCTCTAGGCTAACTCTGCTGCCCAGTGCTACCCGACTGTGAGACCCAGTCTCATCTGAGACCCCCCATCCCAGCACAGCTTCCACTGAGCGTCTGCCTCTCACCTGCTCCAGTTGCCAGCACAGTGCCACACATGAGGGAGGCTGTGGTGAGAGCCCTGGGCATGAAGCCCTGCAGGGTACAGACATTCACTCCTTGAGGGCTGAGAAGGACTTGGATATAGATAGGAAGCATCAGTGAAAGGGGATGAAAGTCCCATGAGTGGTGGTGAGATCTCAGAGGGTGGTGGCCCAGAAAGGGGCATGAGTGCTGATGGGCAGAACCGGCAGCTGGGGAGGAGTCTGGGACGATGCCAGTGTGTTCCAGGGGCATGGGAAGGGTCCATCAGAGTTGCCAGGCCCTTAATGTGCTTCTTACGTGTCTACAGCTTTTTTGGGCGGGCATTTGAGAAGGCAGCAGAGGGTACCAACTCTCGGACACTGCACAACTACTTTGACTTCTCAGGTAAGAGTCTGGTGATGGGGACCCCTCATTCAAGATCACCGTTGGCCGTAGAACCAGGGAAGTTGGCATCACCAGAGGTACCCTCCAGCAGCCTTCTTGTCCTGTTGGAACCAGCCCTGTGCTGCCTTCACCTAATGGTCACTGCAACCAGAGACCCAGTCTTTATTGCAGGCTGGGCCTGGGGCTCCTATAGCCATGATCCATGGCACAGACATCTTGTAGGACTAGGCTAGCCTGGTTTGCCCTCTGAAGTGGGTCCATGTGTGTGTCTGAGCCTGATGGTCCCTCAGAGACAGAGGCAATTTGCATCTCCTCCTCCTACAGAAAAGGACACTGAAGCTGAGGGCTGGCCAGAGCAGGACGGAAGTCTGGCCGCCTTCCTGGCAGATTTCAGAGCCTCCTGCAGCCCACTGTGGGGCAGCACTCTGTCCAACAAGCCAGGAAGGCCCATCTCGTCCCAGAACTGTGGTGTTCTAGGTCATCACATCCCCCATGGTCCCTCTCTTACCTGTCAGTGCTGGTCCCCAGGCTGTCTGGGGGTCCCCTCTGCAGACCACAGCCCCAGCCTCTCCAACAGGGCAGCTGGAAGTTTCTGAGGATTAAATACAGAGGGATGAAGTATAACCTCTTAATCCAGAATATTCTAGGCCATCAAGGAGCCAAGTCCATTTGGAATGTGCTGGAGGGTTCCAGTCCTGGATGGGTGGGAAGAGGAAGTTAATGTGCTCTGGCTTGTTTTTCTCATTTCTCCCTCACTCCCGTCCCTACTCCTCCCGTCTCACAAGATGTTTTTCTTTCATTACTGCAGTAATTGAGCTGAAAGCGGAGGACCGGAGCAAGTTTCTGGACGCGCTTGTTTCTCTCCTATCCTAAGGGTGAGTGTGGGGGCAGTGCGGGGGGGGGACTGCCGCAAAACCGGTGCTGCTGACAGCCCCTCCTGACTCCTGCCATGGCTTCCCTACTCAGGGCTCCCGAGATTTGGGGCCCACATATTTTTCTCAAGAATGTCTATCTCTGTGTTGGCAGCAGTGCCACAATGGGGCATTTTGGGGAGCTAATTGTATTATGTTTCTGGGACCCCTTTAGAAACAGCTGGCATTTGGCTCTCTTCCTAACCACACTGTGGGTTGATCAACAGCCAGGGACACACAGGCCTCCTGGCACTGCTGGTAGTGAGGGGGCCACCCCTCCAGCCTGGCTTCAAGCCCTGGGCTGGAGCCCCCAAGGGCCTCTAGCCAAGCTGTCAGCCACTCAGCTAAGAATTATAAAATGTCGCTCTCTGTGGGCCTGCACCAGAATGTGGCTGTAACTGACAGACCTCTTTCTTAAGGGGCTTCTGGGGAAATGAGCCACAGCTGACCAGGTCATGGGGGCTGCTCTGTATCTCAGCACAGGACCCCAGGGCCCCTCCACACACACCCAGCCCTGCTTCTCCCTGAGCCTGGGCTTGGGCCACTGCAGTGGCTGTCAGACCTGTCAAGGCTCTGATGTAGGAGGTTCCCGTGTGCCAGCCCAGGGTCCCCCTGCCTTCCTTCTTGTCCGTGGTGAGTTGGAAACTGTGAGACCAGGTGCCATTCATACACCTGTTGGGGCCCAGTGGGCACTGCTGAGAATGGCATAGTGGGCCAGAGAGACCCCACAGTACCTCTGTCAGGTTGGGCTGGGGTATACAGGTTTCCTGTTGTGGAGGGGTTCTGGGGTCAGACCCTTAGGGTCTTTATTTTTATTTATTTAATTTTTAAGACTTTTTAATTCATTAGTTTTAGAGAGAAGGTCAGGAAGGGAGGAAGAAAGGGAGAGAAACATCAAAATATAGTTGCCTTTCAACTGCCTTCAGCTGGGGACCTGGCTGGAGACTTGGCTTACAACCTGGTTATGTGCCCTGGCTGGGAATCGAACCAATGATTAGGGTCTTAAACAAGATCTTACCTGTTTCCTTATTTAAAATGGATTGATGCCCCTTGGACAAGTGTTGAGCCTCAGCACAGGCCTGGCCTTGGGCATCAGTGATGATGCCAGTGCTTCTGTGTGTCCTGCCACCAAGATGGGGTGCAGGGTAGGTCAGCCAGTAAGGGTGAGGAGCAGTGTTCTGGGGGGTGGCAGGGAGATGCCCCCAGCAAGGGGAGGGTTTCTATGGGGCCGATGCTGGACAAGCCATGGGAAGGGTCTGCAAGGTAAGAAGTTGTTCAGGATCCATAAGGCCTTCGGGCTGTCAAAAAGATAGATGACAGCCTGGGCCTGGTCAGGAGGGTGGTGAGGACAGCAGGGTCAGGCACCTTGATAGATAGAGGGGCGGCCCTCACTCTGTGAATGGTGAAGGCTACTCAGAAGCAACAGCCTGACATGTCAGAGGGAAGGTTGGGGCAATGTGTTTACTTTGGGGAGATATCAGAATTATTTCCAATTTCTTTTGTGTTTTCTTTTCCAGAGTTGGATTTCTTCAGGAATGACCTCCTTCTCCTTATTTAATATTAATAGGCTTTTATTTAGATTGTAAGTTATGGACATAGTTTTAAATATAGAGACAGTGGTTTTTAATGGAATAAAATGCTTATTTTAGGTTCAGTGTCCCATCCTTTGCTCCAGTTACAGGACCAACATTTAGTTGTGCCCTTAGCCTTCTGTGGGTTCCTAGGAGCTTTGTTTCTGTGCGCTGAATATCCTTGGGCCCAGCAGGAGATCGTCATTTGGGGGGGGGGGGGTGTCAGGACGGCAACGGGCTAAGTCTGGGCCCCTGAGCACATGGATGTCCACACAGCACTTGCACCGACCACTTTCCAGTGATGCCAGCCAGAACCTGGCTCTGTCCACCTGCTCACCACTTTCTCCTGTTGTCCTAGTCTTGGCAATGTCTCAAGTTCATCTTCTTGACCATGTTCTATTTCCAGAACTGTCATTTTGCCCTCCAGCACCTATCTGCCCATACACCACTGGACCCACAGGCACACAGTGAGGCCCCAAGCCAGGAAGGGTGGGACTGGCTGAGGGGTCCCCCGATGGAGACACAATGACCCCAAGGTCAGCTTCACCTGTGTCTGGTCACAGAAGGTCCGAGCTGGACAGAACCACGGCAACCTCGTGTCTTTGGAACAGGAAAAATTCTCAGGAGAGCTATGGGATCAGCTGGTCTCACTCTCCCAGATGTCTCAAGTTTGATCTGGAGATGAGGATGCTCCCTGCTCCCATCCATTCCTACCCTTTGGGAGGTGTGTCAGGTACCTCACCTGTTTCAGGGGAGGAGAGAGCTGTATAAGTGACTGAGCTTGTCTGCAACTGCCACCTGAAGCTTGGGTGCTGAGGAAGCAGGCAGTCTAGAGGGACATGGCCACCTGGGTGCAGTTCCTGTTTTTGAGGGCAGATGGAGGCAGAGTGGTTTGGGCAGGCTGTAAGTTGGTGGGGAGTGGGGAAGCCTAGAAACTGGCCTAGAATTAAGGGTGTGGGTAGATGTGGCCAGGTCTCAAGGCAGCCCTTGGGAAGGGGTAGTTGGCACAGTGGATTGGCTGCAGTGGTGGCCAGCTTCTTTCTCCTGACTTACGGCAGTGGAGTTTGGCTCTGCTGCTCTTGGCATGGGTCAGGTAGCAGTAGTCTGGCTCTCCAGGGCTTGCCCTCAAGCTGCTCAGCGTGGCTGTTTGCCAAATTAGGCTGTGCAACTACCCTTCAGAACCCCAGCTGATGCCTGGTGCCTGAAAACATTGGAGAGCTATGGGCTTGTGTGGGATCCAGACTGCTCCTGGTCAGATACTCTGCAGCCAGGATTAGCTGGCCTCAGCGCTCGGGAGCTGTTCTTGATTCTCAATGCACAGGCCATGGGGGGCTGCTGAGGTCCTCTGTTTAGGGAGCTCAGATCAACAGGTGTTTGAACCTCCCTGAAGTCCCACTCACTGGCTCTGCTGCAGCTACTCTGAGCCTATGTCCTCAGGTTCTCCCCTTCCCTCCCGAGAAGTCTCACCAAGCCTGGAAGATGCCTTGCCACTGGACACGGCCCAGGCATTTCTGGACAGGGAGGGCCCCTGAGGCCAGGGTTGGAAGCAGATGCCAGGCCTTCCTATTGGCCAGGCTTAGAATTCCTCCCTTGCTCCTGTCTGCTTTCTTCTGCCCTAGGTAAAAATGCATTGATTTCAAGTGCCTAGAGCAGGGCTGGAAGCAATGGGTTCTCTGTTGCAACTCTGGTTTGCTCTGCTCTCCTGGGACCCCCACCCCAGGTACCTGACCGAGGCCAGCATGGTTCCCAGGAGTCCCACCCATCGGAGGAAGGTCACACAGCATGCTCTTAGCAGGTGCACAAGTCTGGGATGTTCATCAGGTTGGGTACAGCTGCATAGAAGATGGGCAGAAGAATCCAGAAAGGGGCTGGAGCTGAACCTGGGTACTCTCCAGGCAACTGGCCATGGGGCCTCCTCCTAGCAGTGTGCTTGGCCCAAAGCGAGTTCTGCTGGAGCCCAGCACACATCCTGGATTTGCCCGTTCTCACTGCACCATTGGAAGAAAGGGCCCAGATGGTGTTGTGCAGATGTCTGTAGCCATTTGATGTGGCCCAGAGTTAGGCAAGCCCTGTGAGGGCAGGTGAAAAACACCCACCCTGTGGAGCCCAGCCACTTCTAAGCAAGGCCAGCAGCCTAGCAGCCCACCCTCATCACTCCCTGCATCCTAAGCCCACCACACACACTGGCTTAGAGAGATGACAACCTGCACCCTCCACTGGGGTCTCTGGCTCTCCCTACATCCCATGACTCACAGGTTCTGACTACAGAGCCTTCCTGGGTAGGAAACAGCTGTGGCTATTTTCTACCCAGCTCAAAGGTGATCGGGTCAAAGGGAAAACCCAACAAGAGGCTGTAGGGGGAATCTTAGGGACTCCAGAACCCGTAAGAGCCTTTTAGGGAGGACTCTGGGTGACTGGGTGAATGCAAACTGCTGGGAACAGGTGGTGACTAGACAGACAACAGAACACAGTTGGGAGGGTATTCAAACCATTTACTAAATAAATTCTTACCCTCCCCCAAATTGTGAAGGAGGGTAGGGCCCAGCCCCACACTCAGGATCTTACAGTCCTGTGGAGTTGCAGGGTTGAGGGAGGAAGGTCCAGACCAAGTCTTCTGGACTCCTGGGCTCAGGCCCTGCTGGTGCGGTAAAGGCCAGCCGTACACAACCTTCAGGAAGCTCGTGCTGGGGGCCTTGGACCCTCAGTCTGCCCCTCTGGAATCAGCAGGAGCCACTGGAAAGTACAGTGACGTCCAATACCACGAGGGGCAAGGAGAAAAGTGGCATCTTTAGTCCAGTGCTCACACAGCCACGGAACCTGTGCCCCACCCACGTCCGAGACAGCACTGCCCACAGGAAAGAAACCGAGCAAGTCCTCCCAAGTGGACGGCTGCGGGCCCAGGCAGGGTCCCGTTGGTGGGCTGAGTTCCGCGGAACCAGTGCGCCGTGTGACCCAACGGAGGCCTCGGTCAATGCAGGGCTCCGTAGCAAGTCCTTCATGAGCGAGGCTGGCACGAGGGGCTCCTCCGTGCCTGCGCCCTCAGACGTAGTTTTTCTTGTCGTAGTCGCCACTGGCCGCCGGCCGTCGCGGCGCGGAATACTTGACAGGGAAGCCGAGGTCGGGGCGGCCGGCACAGACCCAGGCGCCACAGCACACGAGGCTTCCGCCGCACATGAGCAGCGCCGAAGCTGCCCAGCCGATGTACAGCGCCGCACCCAGTTCATACTTGTTCGACATGGGCACACTCGGGTCGTAGAATTCGCGGACCACGATGTTGGCGAACCAGCAGAGCGGCACCAGCGCCAGTAGCCCGCAGAGCATATAAAGCGCGCCGCCAGTGAGAGCCACGCGCGCCTTGCTGGCACCCGGGGCCACGCAGGTGGTGCACTGAGCGCCCGCCAGGGTCAGGAAGAGCGCGACCAGCGCCAGCAGTACCGCGCTCACCGTGAGCGCCCGCGCCGCCTGCACCTCGCTGCTCAGCGCCAGCACTGAGTCGTACACCTTGCATTGCATATGCCCCGTGCTCTGTACCACGCATGACATCCACAGTCCCTTCCAGGTGGTCTGCGCCGTCACGATGTTGTGGTCCAGGAAAGCAGTCACCTGCCACATTGGCAGCGCGCATGCCAGGATCAGGCCCACCCAGCCCATCAGGCACAGCACCAGGCCGAGGATCTCCAGCGCCGCTGACCCCATGGCTGGAGGTGAGACTCACGCCCGACGGCCGCGGGACCTCCGCGGGGGCCCAGCAGTGGCTCAGCCGAGCAGGTGGGCGCTTTGCGTGGATCCCGGTGCCTTTGCGCCCAGCACCCGGCTCACCGCCCCCTCCGGGACCGCTCCACTGGTCTTCAGCACAGCTTCGCGTCTGCCCGGACCTCCCGGGGTTTTGCTTATTTGAAGGTTCGGGGGGTGGACTCCGGGCTCGACCGCCCACTCCGAGCAGCCAATCCGCGCGCGAGCCGTCGGCCCACAGCCAATCACGGGGCCCTGCAGCAGCCCGCAGGTAGGAAAAGAACTTCACGTGGAGATAGCGGAGGATGCCGGTACCGCTCCCCGCGGCCGCCGCCCAAGATCGCTCACTCCAGTTTTCCAGTGGAGGCCGTGCCGGGTCGGCCGGTGGCGGCTGCGTTTGCGCTCCTCCAGCCACCCCCATTGTCTGTCCCCTCTCGCCATTTCGGGAGCTACACGATCCTCCATTTCCCCCTCCACTTGCCGGAACGAGCCTGAAAGTCAAAGTCTGCGGGAGTCCCCACCATCCCCACCGCCCCACCGTGCAGACACCCGCGTTGGGGACTCTCGCGGCCTCTTCTCCTGGGTTAGCCAAGCGCAGCTCGGTCTGTTCCTTAAGGAGGCTGGCCTTAGAGTCTAAACCCGACCCAGGCCCTTTCACCGCACCAGTACTGCCCGGTGTCCCTCTAAGTCTTGGTGCTGTTTCTCCCGCAGGCTGAAAGACCAGGCAAGATTGTGAGTTAGGCGGGCCTCTTGCCTGGCCCAGGATCCTGCCTAGCGCCACTGCCCACCGGTTCACTGCTTTCCTGGTGCCTGAGCCCCAGCACGAAGCAGGCGGCACAGACACGGTTTCTCAGAAAACGTGCGCAAAGACTTCCCGGACCTCCCAGCCTTCACACCGTTGCTCCTCTTCCTGAGATGCTTCCCATCCCCCCATCCTGGGAGGCCCAGCTAAGCGACAACCACTTCAGGACGTCCCCAGTGTTCCCCAATGACCAAGCATACAGGCTGGGTATTCCCAGGAGCAGCCCGTCGCCCGGGCTTCAGGGCCCACTCTGACCCCCAGACAGCAGAGACACAAAGAGACAGGATCTGTGCTCTTCCCTGTCACCAGCGGTAACCCTGGCACCCCAGCCCCCAGATCGCCCTCCAGAAACCAATTTGGAGTTTCCTGGCCAGGAGGAAGAGCCCCCCATCCTCGCTGGAGGAGGGAGGTGCGGGATTTCCGGGCATTCTTCAGCACAATGGCCCAGCAGTTTCTCTAAGGGCCCAACGGGTTGAACACTGCCCGCCCTCCCCTATGGCTCAGGTGGGGCACCAGACCCTGCAACCCACAACCCCATGGGGGCACCAGCCCTTTCTGGCAGCCCCCTCCCACTCCCTGTTAGCCCCTTTGTTTCCAGCAAAGTCTACTTGGTCCTGGACTGGGGCTCCTGGTACGCCTGTGCTTCCCCATGGCCCTCCACAGAGAAGACCTAGTGCTGAGGCCAGACAGCCTGGGAGCTTTCACAAAGCTGTCCCTTCTGGGCCCTGGTTCCTTCTCCTTCCTCAGGTGGCTCTGAGATAAGGCCAATACCCTGTTCCTCCAGCATGGGGAGGTAAGGAAAGTTTGCTGGGCCCTGCGGGCAGGGGTGGGATGTGGGGGAAGTTTTATCCCCTTCCTTACTCCCACCTCACCTCCCAGCACCAAGAAGCACTGCCTCCTCCCAGCCAGTGCCTTGCTGGCTGCTACCCTCCTGTTGCAAACCATGGGCCACTCCCCTCCACCCAGTAGACCCTCCTGGATATCCCCTCTCCCATCCACCCATCCCACCCTCTCAATCCTGTTCCCCACCAACCCAAATTCGGGGGCCCTTGGGCTGTCTGGGCCCCATCTTTGCTTCTCTGGGTCTGCTCTCCTCAGGACAGGGGGGCCATCCCAGGAGGCTCTCCCCTGGCTCACACTCTGTCTCACACCCTCCATGGCTTTAACTGTCCATGGACCAAGTGCTGACTCCTGAGAGTGGCCTGGGGCAACGTGGGCCTGGCTATGCTGGGCCTGATCAGTCCAGTAGCACACACTCCAATCTCCACCCAGACTTGCCTCCCTCTGGGCCCGCAGGCTGGTCCGTCTGTCACCCCACAGCCTCTTCTCCTTGCAGTGCATATCCCTTGGCTAGGGGCCTGCTCACCTATCTACATTGTGTTGCCGAGGTCATTTCCTCTCAGAGGCCTCTCTGCCCCATCCCTAGCCTTGCTCCCGGAGGCCCAGGCTGAAACTGTCCATCTGCTTTTTGGTTTTCCCCACCATTATCCAGGAATGAATCTCAACACAGTGGCCTTCACCTGCCCACTTTCCACTCTCTTTCTACCACTTTGGGGCCCATTCTGGGGCCCACCTGCAGCCTGGTATCCCATGGCGCCCCCAGTGATCCCACAACTCTTTGGGGACAGCATCACAGTATCTTGGGGGTGTTAGGTTCCACTTACCACAATCTGATTTCTACCTCAACACCACACCATTGGTTGTGGCCCCAGACCACAGTGGAACCACAGCCACCACAGAGAGGCCCAGCCCAGCCTAGACCTGGGGGTGGGGTCGGGGAAAGGGGCGTGGAGAGAGAGAAGACATAAGGACAGCCCACCCTTCCTTCCACTCAAGAGGATCTCCTGACCACTTACTGTGCTCAGAGCACATTCTCTAGTGGAGCACAACCCAAGGAGCTCCCACCCTTACCCAATAACTGGATAAGGAAGGCCCTTTCACGTATACCGGGGCCTTGGGAAAGAGATAGCAGTGTGGTGCAGAGTGATGGCTTCTCTGAGGAGCTGACAGTTCAGCCAGGATCCAGAGGTAGGAAGGGGCAGAGCCTCAAGGGACCGAAGGAGGCCCATTTGGCTACACAGGGGGCTACACAATGGACCACACAGTGGACCAGGCCTGCACACCGAGTTCAGAGGGGGGTCTAGAGGCTGGGTAGGGACATCAGTCCCTGATCTGTGGCAAGGGGCTCATACCAGCCAGGGCCACCTGCTCATCTACAGCCATTGTTCTCTCTCTCAGGGGAAGTGCAGCAGGATCTCATTAATTGTGTGAGGAAAAGGCCTGAGTCAGCAGAATAGCAAAGTTATCTTGAGCAGCTGGTGGCTGACCCTGAGCCAGGGTTATCCGGTGACCTTCCAAGGATAATCTAAATTTAGGCTCCAGATTCCTTGGGATTGGGGTTTGGGAAACTCCTAGTTAAGGGATTTCATTTCATTGGAAGTGAAAAACAACATTCCTTCTATCTCTTGGCTTTGAAATAGTTAAGGATGTTTTCCTCCAATACAGCAGATGTTTCTTGGAACAAGAAGGCAACTCTGGTCCCTAGTGTCACCAGGCCCTGCTAGGGGAACCCGAGGCACTCTGCGTGGGAGGGGCACCACCTGCAGTCATGCGCAGAGCACCCTTTGACAAACAGTCCGTGAATTCATAATCAGACCAGTGAGTTAGCCTCTTGTCTTAGTTTCACCATGGTTACTCCACCGGGGTAGAGGCTGCAAGGTTGGAGGGGAGGCTATCACTGATCCTGGGTCTTCTGCTCTGGTTCCTGAACACCCTTCAGGTTCCTGAGACACCCTTCCTTGCTCCCTTGACCTTCAGAACTCATCTGATTTTAGTCCCATCCTTGAAAGCGATGCCATTTGGCTGTCTGCCAGCATTGGAGCACACTGTGACTTTACCTTCCCCAGTGGGAGAAGGGAGCTCTGGTTGACAGAGCCCCAGGGTCCCATACAGCCCTGCACCTTCACAACTGCATCAAATGGTGGTCTCTCTGTGGTGCAGCCCCACATCCCAGGAGCCTCAGGGAGGCCAGCCAAGGCTCCTTGAATAACAGCGTGCCCTCACCCCTCACCCCTCACCCCTGCCTGCACTGCCTCCGCAGCCTCTCTCCTAACCTCTTCCTTCTCAGAGCCCTTCCTTCTCTGCATGTTGCAACAATCTGTACTCTTTCCACTTAAAATCATAGAGTAATTCTGGATCCTCTTTCATTTAGCATCATACTGTAAACATGTCCCTTCTTTGTTAAAAACATCTTCTTGATAATTGTTTCTAGCTGCCTACAAGATGGATTTAAGAGTTGGCTGGGATGGAACTGTCTCCACCACTCCCCAGGGTGGGGGTAGGGCTGGATGAGGCCAGGGCAACCCGTTCTGAGGTTTTGTAAACTGGGGATGATAATGAACATGACATCAAAGGATTGTCCAGGGGCTTCCTGGACAGCACTTTTTGGCTCAAGGTGGATGCTGGATTGACGATTATTTTAGTTTTGCAACCATCCCTCAAGATAGTTTTATAAATGACAGTTTTACTATCATAAATGATGCTGCTATGAATGTCATTTCTCATAAGCTTTGGTATTTTGAATGATTTCTTCAGGAAAAGTTCCTTGAAGTAAAATTTCTGGCTCACACCCAGGAGGCTGTATCACCTAGATCCCTTACCTGAGTATGCCTTTTCAGGGCTGGTCACCAGTGATGGCTATTCACAGTTTTAAAAATTTACTAATGGAATAGGTAGAAAACAATATCTTACCTTCATTTACATTTCTTTGGACAGTAATGAGTTTAAAATTACAATTGATGTTTAATATTTTTATATTAATTCCAGGTGTTAAATTTTATTTTCCAATTTATATCACACATTTTAATTTTCTCTAATGAACTATCTATATACCCACATAAAACATAAAGATTTTATTCATTATTTTTAGAGAGAAGGGCAGGGAGGAAGGAAGGAAGGAAGAAAGGAAGAGAAGCTTCAATGTATGGTTGCCTTTTACCTGCCTCCAGGATCCGGCTGGAGACCTGGCTTGCAACCTGGTTATGTGCCCTGGCTGGGGAATCGAACCAGCGACATTTGGATTCACGGGCCAGAGCCTTATCCACTGTGCCACCAGCCAGGGCCCTTTTCTCACTTTTTATGTTAGAAACATTGCTTACTATCATATATGTGACACATCCTTTCATTTGCTACCTAGTCTATTAATAATATTTTCAGAATGTTATAGATGTTTAAATTTTTTAGTATTTAAATCTATTAAGGTTTTCCCTGTGTGATTTCTATCTTCATTTTTATCTATCAAAAAGTGGTGCTATATCCAGAAGATACAAATTAAGTCATATTTTCTTATAGTTTTCTCCTCATGTCAAGGAAAGCTTCCAATTTCAACCAAATTGAATGGGACTAACTGCAGATTGGAGTTTTACCCAACATCGAAATTGGGGGAGGGCAGAGGAAACAATCAGGAAATTTGAGGATAGAACAATAGGGTTATCACATCTAAGTGAGAGAGAATGTGGACTGAATAAAAAATACAGAGCCTCAAGAAATGTGGCATCATAACAGAAGACCTAACATCCATGTCACTGAAGTTCCAAAAGGAGGGATAAGAGAAAATACTTAAAGAAATAACATCTAGAAATGTCCTAAATTTAGCTGAAGTAAACAACCCCCCCACACACACACACAGATTCAAGATGCTGCCCAAATCCCAAAGAGAATAAACCCAAAGAAGTCTACACCAAGATACATAATAATTTTAAAAACTTAAAAAACTGAACTAATGGTAAATATTAAAAGGAGCCAGAGAAGAAAGGACACTTCACAAATCAAACAACTGAGGATTTCTTATCAGAACATGGAGATCAGAGAAAACAGCATTATTTTTTTTAAGTGCTAGAAGGAAAAGATGTCAACCCAGAATTCATTATCTAGTGAATATATTATTCAGGAATGAAGGGAAAATAAATATGTTCTCAGATGAAGGAAAACTAAGAGAATTTGGTGTCAGCAGATGTGCTCTGAAAGACGTTCTTTAAACAAAGGAAATGGTAAAGGGAGGAAGCTTAGAACATGTGGAAGGAAGAAAACATGATAAGCAAAATCTTGGCAAATATAATAGATTTTTCTTCTCTTGAGTTTTCTAAATTACATTTGCTGATTGGAGCAAAAATGATTACACTGCCTAAAGTTTTTATCAGTGTACAGTATGTAGAGGAAATAATTAAAAATAGAGGAAGGGAATGGGACCTAAAGAGATGTAAGGTTTCTTTATTTAATTCCAAATGGTAAAATGTTGACATCAGTAGACTTTGATGAATTTGTTTATATAACATAATCTTAGAGCAAACACTAAAAAGCTATGCAAAGAGGTGCACTTAAACATACTATAGATAATTCGGCCCTGGCTGGTGTGGCTCATTGGTCTGATCACCAGCCTGTGAATCAAGTTTGTTGGTTTGATTTTTGGTTGGGGCACATGCCTGGATTGTGGGCCAGGTCCTCAGTTGGGGACCTCAATCAATGTTTCTCTCTCCCTCTTCCTCCTTCCTTTCCCCTCTCTCTAAAAATAAATAAAGAGTAAAACCTTTAACATTTTTTCTTTAAAAAATCATACTATAGATAATTCAAAATGGAATTCTAAAAGATGTCCGAGTAAATCACATGAACATAGGAAAAGGTACACCAAGAAAAAGAAAAGAGAGAACAAACAGAAAACAAAAATGAGACAGCTGATGTAAGCCATACCATATCCATATTTACATTAAATGTAAATGATTTAAATATAACAATTAAAAACAGAGATTAGTGAACATAAAACTTGACCCAAATATACACTATTTAAAAGAAACTCACTCAACTACAATGACATGGGTTGGTTGAAAGCAAAAGAATAGGAAAAGATATACTATTCAAACATTAGTTAAGTAAATGCAGGAATGACTATATCAGTATCTACATAAAGTAGACTTCACTAAGAAAATTGCCAGGGACAAAGAAAGACATTACATAACGATAAAAGGGTCAACCTACCAAGAAGAAAGAGCAATCCTAAATGTGTGTGCAGCAAACAACAGAGCTGGAAAATATGTGAAGCAAAAAATGATAAAATGGGAAAACAGACAAATTGATAAATAAAGTTGAAGGTTCAACACTTCTCTCTCAACAATTGATAGAACTAGACAAAAGTAAACAATAAGAAAGAAAAACTCAACACCACTAAACAACAGGATCTAATCAAGGTTTATATAACACTACCCAACAACAGCAGGATACACATTCTTTTCAAGTGCCCAGAGAACCTATGCCAAGTCAGATCATGTTCTGTTCAGGGACACACACACACACACACACACACACACACACACACACACATACACCCTCAAAATTAATGAAAGCAAGTAGTAGTTCTTTGAAAAGTCAACATAATTAACAAACCTTTAGCTAAATTGACCTTTCAAAAAGGGAGAAGACTAATGAAATCAGAAATGAAATATGAGTCATCACTGATGACATCTTGTTAAGTGATAATAAGGGAATACCATGAATATATATATATATATATATATATATATATATTTTTTTTTTTTTTTTTTTTTTTTTTTTGCCAACAAAGTAGATGACCTAGGTGAAACAGACCAATTCCTAGAAATATAAACTTCTAAACCTGATGCAGGAAGAATCAGGAAATCTGAATGGATCCCTAAGTTAAGAGACTTTAAAAACTTCCAACAAAAGTCCAAGACCAGATGGCCTGACTAATACATTTTACCAAATGTTAAAAAGAATAACTAACTTCAATTAATTTTAAACTCTTACAAAATAGAAGAGGGGGGAACACTTCCTAATTCTATGAGGCCTTAATTACCCTGATCCAAAGTCAAAGATATTATTAGAACACTATAACCCATACTCTTATAAATATAGATGTAAAAAGACTCAACATATTAGCAGAGTGAATCCAATAACATATAAAAAGGACTATACAACATGACCAAATGAGATTTACTCCAGGAATGTGAAATTGCTTTCATATCCAAATATCAACTAATGTAGTACATCATACTGACAGAATCAAGAACAAAAACAATATGATCACCTAAATAGACCATAAAAAGCATTTAACAAATCCAATACCCTTTCTTGACAAAATAAGGAATAGAAAGGCTCTTGTTCCATCTAATAAAGGGCATTTCCAAAGAGGAAAGACTGAACAAATCACTAACATCAGGAGCAAGATAAGGATGTCTGCTCTTACTATTTCTGTTTAATTGGATTGGAGTTTTTAAACAGGTCAATTAGTCAGGAAATGAATTAGAAGGCCAAGACTGTAAAGGAAGAAGTAAAACTGTCACTATTTATAAAGGAAATAATATCATATATAGGAAATCCACTAAATAATACACTAAAATATTATTAGAATTAACAAGTTTATCAAGGATGCAAAGTACAAAAAAAAAAAAAAAAGGAAAAAAGAAAAATTCAATTGTGTTTCTATTCACGAGCAATGAACGATGTGAAAATAAAATTAAGAAAACAATTACATTTACAATAGTATTGAAAAGAATAAGATATTTAAGAGAATAAAATAAAAATTTAGGAATTTAACAAAATAAGTGAAAAATTTACTTAAAACCACATGTTGAAAGACATTAAATAACACCAAATAAATGGAACTATATCTTCTGTCCATACATCAAAACACTTGTTATTGTTAAGATGGAATACTCTCCAAATTGATCTACAGATTCAATAAAATCCCTGTCAAAATCCCAGATGGCTTTTTTGCAGAAATTGACAAGGTGACCTTAAAATTCATATTGAAATGCAAGGGATCCAAAGTAACCAAACTGATCTTGAAAAGTAAGAACAAAGTTGGAGAACTCACAAATCATTTAAAAACTTACTATAGGCCCTGGTCGGTGGCTCAGTTAATAGGCAGCTGTACTATGAACCCAAAAGTCTCTGGTTCAACTCCCAGCCAAGGCACATAACCAGGTTGCAAACCAGGTCTCCAGACAGGTCTGTAGCTGGAGGCAGGTGAAAGGCAATCATATGTTGATTTTTCTCTCCCTTTCTTCCTCCCTCCTTGCCTTTCTCTCAGGAATAAGGAATAAAATCTTTAAAAAAAAAACACCAAAACTTACTACAAAGTGACAGCAATCCAAACAGTATGATACTGCTATAAAGACAGACATATAGACTGGGAAGGTAGAATTGAGAGTCCAGAAAAATAAAAGCCCTATCATTTAAGGCCAATAGATTTTTAGCAATAGTATTAAGAATTCAACAAGGAAAGGAATAACAACAACAAAAAGTGCTGGGAAAATTGGATATCTATGTGCAAATAAATGAAGTTGGACCTCTTTCTGATACCATACACAAAATTTAACTGCAAATGGATCATGTACCTAACTCTTAAAAGAAACATAGGAGTAAATATATGGGTCTTTTGGTTAGGTAAAGACTTCTTAGATAAAACACCAAAGACACAAGTGCCAAAAGAAAAAAGAAAAAATAATTATATTTAAGCAAGATTTGCAACTTCTGTGCTTAATAAGAAGGTACCAAGAAAGTATAAAGATAACTCTTATAACAGGATAAGTATATGCAATATATCTGATAAGAAACTTCTATTTAGAATATTTTAAAAACCATTGTAGTTCAATAATAAAAAACAGATAACTCAATGTTAAAAATGGTCTAAGATCCAAATGCATAGTCCCCATTCAAGATTTACAAATCTACAATAAGCACATGAAAAGATGCTCACCATCATTGTCATTAGGGAAATACAAATCAAAACCACAGTGTGAAACAACTTCACACCTATTAGGATGATGATTATAAGAAACAGAAAATAACAAGTACTGATAAAGATGTGAAGAAACTGGAACCCTCATACATTGCTGGTTGGGAAAATAATCTGATGAAGCCACTTTGGATAACAGTCTGGCAATTTCACAAAAGATCATAAACAACAGAATTACCATATGGCCAAACAATTCTACTGTAGGTATAAACTCAAGAGAAATTAAAACACATATCCACATGAAAATTTGTACACAAATGTTCATAGCAGCATTATTTGTAAAAGAGTGGAAACAAACCAAATATCTATCAATTGATGAATGGACAAACAAAAGTGGTATATCCACATAAGGAATATTATTTAGCCATGAAAAAGAATAAAGCACTGATACAGGCAACATGGATAAGCCTAGAAATACACTAAGTGAAAATCTGGGCACAAAGACACACTCATTATTTGATTCCATTTATATGAAATATGCAGAAGAGCTAATCTATATTGAGATAAATTAGGTTAGTGGCTACCCTAGGGGAAAGGAGGGAAATAGGAAGTGGCACAACTGTGAGTAGGCTAAAAACCACTTAATTGTATACTTTAAATGGGTGACTTGTATAGTTATGTAAATTATATCTCAAGAAAGATGATTTAAAGATTGAGTAGGCTAACATGTCTTTTTTTTTTTTTTTTAAGATTTTTAGAAAGAGGGGAAGGGAGAGAGGCAGAGAGGGAGAGAGACATCAATGTATGGTTGCGTTTCACCTGCCTCCAGCCACAGACCTGACTGGAGACCTGGTTTGCAACCTGATTATGCGCCCTGGCTGGGGAATCGAACCTGCGACCTTTGGGTTCGCAGGCGGGCGCCTTATCCACTGTGCTACCAGCCAGGGCAACATGTCTATCTTAATTATGTAAAAAATTCCTCAACAAATTAAAAAATATTTAATGGTACGTTAACTCAAAAATCTATTCTATAAACAGTAAATCAATCACTAAAAAGACCCCACAGAACAGAGTAGCTAATAAGCAAACAAAGAGGGTAAAATGTATTAAAGTACTTAGAGTAATACGGTAGTAAGAAATGTCATAGCTATTATTTTTATTGTACGGTAAGGCTACATTTCTTCTATTAGATTTCTTCCAGGATTCTTTATATTTTTCTCGCTATTTTAGATTGTATCTTTTAAAAATTGCCATCTTCTGATTTTTGCTTAATGCGCAGAATGCAAATGAACTTTATTTTTAATCTAGCACCCTTAGTTTAATTCTAACATTTTATTTGTAGATGACTTTGGGTTTTCCTTATAGATAATCATATCATCCGCAAATAATGAGAGTTTTGTGATTTTCTTTCTAAATCCTGTACCTTTTATTTCCCTTTTTCGTTTCACTGCGCTGGCTAGGATGCCCAGTGAAGCACATAATGTAGAAGTCTCAACCTGGCAGGGATAATTCATTGTTATGGTTTTTGCTGTAGTTTCATAGTAGATGCCTTTATTCTATTAGCTTTTATTCCTATTTTATTCTTTTTTTATTATGAATTGAATTTTACTGAATGGAGTTTTCTTTTGCATCTATTGAAATAATACTGTGGTTTTCTTGATTCTTTTTCTATTAATATGGTGATTCACATCATGTAATTCGATGCTACACCAACCTTGCATTCTGGGAATAAGCCCAACTTGGCTGTGAGAATTATCCCTCTGATACATTACTGGATTCATTTTGCATCAAGATTCATGAGTGAGATTTACCACTAACTTTACTTCTTGTCCTGTTCTTGTTCAGTTTGCATATCAAGATTATATTAGCCTTGTAAAATGAGGGGTTTCCTATTCTTCTATTCTTTGAAATAAGTTGTACAAGATTGGAACAATCTGTGTCTTGAAAGGTAGAATTTGCTAGCAAAACTATTTGAACATGGGGGATAGATTTCAAATTACTGATTTCTTCCATTGTAAGACAAGGCAAATTTAAAAATTTCTCCTGGACTCCATTCTGGAAAAAGTTTATCTGGAATCAAGTGGACTAATAGCCTTTTATACTTCTGTTCACCTGCTAGCACATCTATTCTGCTCTCCTAGTGTTTTTATATGTGCCTCTTTTTATTGTTAATACTACCAGAAGTTTGGTTTTATATTTGTATTTCCAACAGGTCAATTTTGGGCTTTTCTGCCTTAAATTGTGTTTCATGTGATATTAACACAGCTCACAAGTTTACTCTTGGTTAGTCTTTACATGGTGTATGTTTCTCTCCCTTGACCTTCAATTTTGTGGGTTTAAAAAAACTTTGTAGGGGGAGGTTTCCCATAATTTTAGAAAGCTGGCTTTCCCCCTCTACAATGTGACCATCTTCCCCTGTATCTAGAGCATGTGGTCCTCTCACATTTTCTGTGATTACAGGTCTATTAAAATTTATTTTTTAACAGTTTATATCCAAAGCTCCCCTTGCCCACTTCTCCTTTCTGTCTTCTTTTGAATTTAAAAAAAAAAAAATTTTTTTTTATTCCCTCTTTTACCCTTTTACCTGTTTGGAAATGGTACCTTCTATGCCTATTTCAGTGGTCACCTTCTGAAAGATAGTAACCTCTAACATTAACATCTTCACCCTCCTCCCCCGAAACACCAAAACTTTAGAATGTTTTAACCCTGTCACCTGCTGCTAGTGTACAAGGTGCATCGGAGAGGATCCCCACACCCCCCTCTCCTCAGACGGTGGCCGCACCCAGCTCTTTAGATGGACAGCCAGGACAGGAAGCAGCTGTAAACACAGGCTAGGCACCCACATTGTTCCCACGGCTGGTCCTCAGATCCTATCTCTGCTCGACCTGCCTTTGTTAAACCCTCGGGACTTGGCACCCAGGCCAGCATTTGCCCAAACAAAGAGTGAGTCAGAACTGGACATCCAGGGCCATACTAACCATGCCAAGGATGTGAGGATGCTGTTCTGGCCCTCAGCTCTTCCCAGAATCAGGGAGATGTTGTTACCCTCCTCCCCAACCCGCCTGTTTGCCCAGGGAGACTAGCAGGGCCTGGAGTGTGCAAACTCACCCCTCAGCTGCTCTAGTTCACTCTTGCAGACAACCCCTTCTCTTCACACTTTTATTCAAAAGATAGAGCCAGAATGCTCTAGTGAACGGCCTAGGCTGGGTCTGACTTCTGATAGCAAATGCTGGCTCAGCGAACATCCACAAGGATGCTGCCTCAGATTATGTCTTCTGCCCTCATTCCAGACCCCACAGACCAAGTGACCAGGTGGAGAGGGCTGAGAAGATGGGAAACTGCCACCTACCTGGGAGGCTGTGAGGCTGTGGAGAAGATCCACCCTTAAAGTGGTTTAGAGGAATGAATAGGAGTTCACCAGGGCAAAAGTGAGAACAGGAATTCCTGGAGAGAGATGCTGGACAAGAGCAGTAATAATACTGATGTGGTGGGGGAAGGAAGGGGACACAATAGCAGAACAACGCCCCACCCTCACCCCTATATGCTGGGTGATACCTGGAAGAGCTCTCACAGGAGCAAAGCCAAGAGTCCAGGTTTCCGGGAAGTTATCATTTACCAGAAGCCACCATTCCACAGTAGTCACATGGCCACATCTAGCTGTCAGGAAAGGTGAAATGTAGTCTTCCAGCTGGTGGCCACAGACTCAGAAGTCACGGAGCCTCCCATTCCCAGGGAGAAAGGACCATCCCCAGTTGTGTGCTGAGCTCTGAGGGCCTGTGGATCTCAGGGCCAGAGACGTAGGAGTCAGGGACCCAGAGCCAAGCACGGGGTTCAAGATGGCAGACAAAACCCATCTAGAGCACTGCCCTCATTCCCACTATAGTGTCCCACTGCAACTAACAGCAAAGATGTTGAAAGTTAATAAACCCACAAACAAATTTTTGAGAGGCTTTGATGTGTTTTTGGATGAGAGGAAGGAGACAGAGTAAGACAGGAAGATAAACTAGGGTGAAGGTAGATGCCAACCCCGAGCACAGATGAGGAACCATGACAGGAGGGCTGCAGCTTCTAGCTAGTCACTTTGCCCCTCCTTCGTAGATGGGGTAAGTGCATCAGGGCAATGTTATGCAGCTGTGAAAACTAGCACAAATGGAGCAACACACACTTGTGTGACTTTTATAGATGTAATCTTGGGTGAGAGACCCTGGACTGTAGGTATGTATGATTCTGTGGCAGGCTGTACTTTCCAAAGATGTCACAAATGCAGAAATATCCAATGATATCTCCTATCACACATTTTCTTCTTTAAAAAATTAAGTTAAAATTTTTAATTGTGGTAGGTTGCACATAACTTTAAATTTACCATCTTAATGATTTTTAGGTGTACGTTTCAGCAGCATTAAGTACCTCATATATTCACAGTGTTGCACAATCATCATCACCACCCATCTCCACAACTTCAACCTCCCAACTGAAATTGTACTCATTAAACAAAAACTTCCCACTCCCCACAGCCCCTGGCAACCACCATTCTACTTTCTGTCTCTCTGAATTCCAAGGGATCTCATATATGTGGAATCAGACAATACTTGGCTTCTTACCTCAAGGTTCATCCATCTTGTGGCATAGGTCAGAATTTCCTTCCTTTTTATTTTTATTTATTTTTAAAGATTTATTATTTTTAGAGAGAGGGGAAGGGAGAGAGGCAGAGAGGGAGAGAGACATCAATGTATGATTACCTTTCACCTGCCTCCAGCTGCAGACTTGGCTGGAGACCTAGCTTGCAGCCTGGTTATGTGCCCTGGCTGGGGAATTGAACCAGCAACCTTTGGGTTTGCAGGCTGGATGCCTAGCCGCTGAGCCACCACCCAGGGCTATTGTTGAGCATCTTTTCATGTGTTTGTTGGCTATTTTTTTTGGAGAACTATCTATTCAAATACTTTACCCATTTTTAAATTGGGTTGTCTTTTTTTTGGTTGTCAAATGATCTTTAATCAAAATATTTTCCTTTGTAGTTCTTAACTAGCCAGGCATTCCACTGCACCAGTGTTGATGTCATCTATGATGTTGTGAGGGTGGCAGCCATCAACATTGCAGCCCCAGGATCTTTTTAATGGTTCCAGAGAGTTCTCTAGCTAAAGATCAGTGCCAAATTTGTTGAGCAATGTTGATAATCTCATCAGAAGCAATATTTCCACTATGCTCAATGTTATTTTGCTTCTCTCTGTCACATGGTGGTTCTTTGAGGGCTTTGATAGTCAGGGCAGAGGCAGAAGGCACTATCTCAGTCGGGTCCTGTCTATTCTGAATGGTCAGTTTCACTGTAACCCTCAGACTCTTCCAATCACCAGTTGCTTTGGTGATATCATCACCAACCTATTTTGGTGACAGCCCTAGGGGTTCGATCTTGGGGGCCAGGGCAGATGTGGCACAGACTTCCCTGCGGGGTGCACCTCAGGTATACAACTTTGATCTCTTTTGGATCGAATTTGGGCAGCATGGTAGAAATAGCTGGTGCTAGATGAACTCGGATTTGGGATGACTGAGCCAAAAGCTGAAAGCTAATTTGAGTTGTCTTTTTATTGCTGAGTTGTAAGGTTTTTTAAATATTCTATATACTTGACTTATCAGATACATAATTTGCAAATATTTCCCATTTGTGAGTTGTCTTTTACTTTATTGATAATATCCTTTGATGAACACAAGCTTTTATTTTTGGTGAAGCCTAATTTATCTGGTTTTCTCTTGACTGCTTGTACTTTTGGTGGCACCAGCATGAAAATGTTGCCTAACCTCAGGTCATTTGGAATTTCACATATGTTTTCTTCTAACAACATTATAGTTGTAGTTCTTATATTAAGGTAATTAGTCACTTTTTAGTTAATTTTTGTAGATGGTATGATGCAGAGGTCCAAGTTCATCCTTTGATACATGGATATCCAGTTGTCCCAGCACCACCTGTTGAAAAGACTATTGCATGGTCTTGGCAGCCCTGTCAAAAATCAATTGACTGTAAATATATGGATTTAGTTTTGGATTTTCAATTCTATTCCATTGACCTATGTGTCTATTCTAATGCCAGTACCAGTCTTAATGTAGTTTTGAAATTGTAAAAGTATGAATCTTCTAACATTGTTCTTTAAGACTATTCCAGCTCTTCTGCATCCCTTGCAATTAATTCCATATGAATTTTAGAATCATCTTGTATATATTTTTTAAAGGCAGTTAGAATTTGGATAAGGAATACATTAAATCTGAAGACCAATTTGAGAAGTATTGACATCTTGATATTGTCTTCTAGTCTATAACACAGAATCTTTCCTTTTTCTTTCAACATTTTGTAGTTTTAGTATACAAAATTTGCTTTTATTTTAAACTTAAATTCATTCCTATTTTATTCTTTTTGATGCTGTTGTAAAAAGGAATTATTTTCCTACTTTCATTTTTAGATTTTTCATTGGAAATGTACTGACTTGCAACTGATTTTGTATATTGATCTTATATCCTGCAACGTTATTGAACTTATTTAATAGCTATAAAAGGTTTTGGGTTTTTTGTTTGTTTTGGTAGATTTTTCCCCCTTATCCAAGGATAGAACCTATGGCCTTTTTAAAAAAATATTTTATTTATTATTATTTTTAGAAAGAGAGGAAGAGAAGGAGGCAGAGAGGGAAAGAAACATCAATATATGGTTGCCTTTCACCTGCCTCCAGCTAAGGACCTGGCTGGAGGCTTGGCTTGCAACCTGCTTATGTGCCTTGGCTGGGGAGTTGAACCAGCAACCTTTGGGTTTGCAGGCTGGCATCTTATCCACTGAGCCACTAGCGAGGGCCCTATGACCTTTTGATTCATGAGAAAATGCTCCAATCAACCAAACCATACCAACTAGGGCTTTTCGTAGATTCTTTAGGGTGTTCTATTTAGAAGATTGTGTCATCTACAAATAGAGATGGTTTTATTCTTCCTTTCCAACCTGGATGCCTTTATTTCTTATTTATTTATTTATTTTCCTAATTATCTTGCCTACAATGCCAAGTACAATGTTAAATAGAGACAGTGAGAATGGATATCCTTGTCTTGGTCTTGATCTTAGAAGCAAAGTGTTCACTATTTCATCATTGAGTATAATGTTAACTGTGGTTTTTTCACAGATGCTTTTTATCAAATTAAGAAAATCCCTTCTTGACAAATATCATACGATCTCACCCATTACAGGACAATAATGGACAAAACTAACAACAAGCAAAACAGAACCAAATATATGAATACAGTGAATAGGCCTTTAGTGGTCGGGGGAAAGGGGTTGGGGGGAGTGGGGAGGCAGAGGCAAGGAAGGGGAGCAGCTTAGATAAGAACCTTCGATAAGTATAAAGGAACCATGGACATGGACAACAGGTGGGAATGACTTTGGGGGGAATGGGTGGGTGGGGAGGGGGACAGAAGGGAGCCAAAAGGGGATGGATGTAATACAACAACAATAAAATTTTAAAAAAAAGATAAAAAGAAAATTCCCTTCTTTTCCTAGCTTGTATGTTTTTATCATAGAACAATGCTCGACTTTATCAAATGTTTTTCTGTGTCTATTGAGATGATTGTGTACTTTTCCCTCTTAATATTACATTGATTTTGAATGTTAAACCAAACTTGAATTCCTGGCATAAATCCCTTGGTCATAGTGCATAATCCCTTTTAATATCGTGTTGGTTCAGTTTTGTAGAATTTTGTTGATGATTATTGCATCTACATTCATAGGGATCTTGATGTGTATTTTTCTTGTGACATCTTTGTCCTTGTTATCAAGGTAACTGACTTCTTTGAATAAGAAGTATTACTTTTTTTGTTTGAGGAGGATTTGTGATTTGTGGTAATTCTTTATTTTATTTATTTAAAAGATTTTATTCATTCTTTTTAGAGAGAAGGGCAGGAGGGAGGGAGAAAGGGAGAGAAACATCAATGCATGGTTGCTTTTCACCTGCCTCCAGCCACAGACCTGGCTGGAGACCTGGCTTGCAACCTGGTTATGTGTCCTGGCTGGGAATCAAACCAGCGGCCTTTGGGTTCACAGGCCAGCGCCATTCCACTGAACCACCAGCCAGGGCTATGGTAAGTCTTTAAACATTTGGTAGAACTCACCAGCAAAACCATCTGGTCGTAGACTGTTCTGTTAGGAATTTTTGATTACTATAGGAATTTTTGATTACTAATTAAAATTCATCAAATTTGAGAAGACTTCAGCCTTTATTTCTTACTAAGAATCTGTTTTTCTTGAATAACTCTTGCCCAGGTTGCTGCAATCTTTTGGTTAATTTCCATAGTTTCAAACAAGTTGATCCTGAGAATTTTTGCCCACGTTTTCATTGTTTTTATGGAGGGGTGGAATGTGGAGTTCCTTACTCCTCCATTTTTGCTGATATCCCTCTTTTTTATTTTATTTTATTTTTTTTAGGATGATGGTTCTTAAAGTGTAGTGTACATATAAATGAACTAGAGGTAATAATTATAAGCACATATTCCCAGATCCCATCACATATTTTAATAATTTTTCCCAGGGCTTGGGAATCTACATTTGATGCAGATGCTCAGAGGGCCCTCTTTGGAAGCACTGAGTTAAAAGGACTAAAAGTAATAACAAGCCAATTGGGAGGTTGCAAGGAAGACAGGTCATGTAGATGTGTTCATTTCACTTTTTTTTTGTAAAACAGAGCCAAGAGAAACTACATACAGGTGAGAAATCAAGACATGGGGTGTATACTTTAGTTACAAAGGTAAACATAGTAAGAACTGGAAATAGAAATAGCAAAGACAGGTGACCTCCAGGCAAGAAGTTGAAGTGAGATGGAGCAACTTTGACTTTTTTACTTTATAGCTTAAAACTTTTTGCTCAAATGCAGCTGTTATCTTTATAATAAAACAAATGCAAATAAAAGTAATGGGAAAGTCAGTAGGAGGGGGCTATTGGCCAACAACCCTGCCTTGCCTGCTTGGTGCCTTGGCCAGCTGACCCACCTACCAACCATCCACCAGCCAGTAGCTGTGGTTGCACCATGCAGCCTGGGACCTTGGGAAGGGTGCCACTGAGCAGGGATCCTCTCTTTTAGCTCAAACCACAGCCTCACCACTTCCCTCCAGAGAAGCAGGCCCTGGCAACTGAGTGCCAACAAGATGAAACACTATAATTCAAGGAAGTCAGAGCAGCAACCTGGAGTCAAAGAGGCTGTAACAATCTTTCCAAGGTCCTAGAGTAACCTCGTCCTTCCCAGAACCGGTAGTCTTTGGGGCTTAAAAACATAAGCATAAGATCAAAAGCAAACTTTGATTTTCCTTGGAGGCTGGCTATGGGCAGTTGGCTTAGCTTACACCATGGATCATCAACCAACTGTTTCAGAGGTCGGGGCAGGGGACTGCCTGACAGGATATGCTGAGGAGCCAAGAGGGGATGGCTGCTTTTGGGGAGGGATGGGTGATGACAGCCACGCCCATGGATAGAGGAGAGATGTGGCTCTCCCGCCCTGTCCTCCTGCTCTTCACAGCTGTTTTCGGACTGAAGGTTATCTGAACTGTGCAGCCTAAATCCCTCTGGTCCAAAGCAAATGCCAGAGATTCATAGTCCTTTCCACGGTGGAGGTATCTCTCCCTTCCTAAACATCCTGTGCTAGAATGGGAAATGCCTCCGAACAGAAAAGGTGATAAAGCTCCTCTTCTCCATGGAGCCCATAATCCAAATTGGGGGAGGGGTCAGTGGAAGGTGGGGCTCTGGGGCCCAGCCTTCTGACACCACAGGTAGGGTAACACTCTGCTCACACAATCTGAGCGAAGGACTTGGGTAGTTAGGGTTGGGGGTTTCTTACAGAGCCGTGAGTGCCACGGCTTCTCAGCAGGTGGCTTCTCAGAAGAAAGTGCATGTGCTGGGCCTGGCACCCGGAATGCTTTGGATGCAGGAGGGCAGAGGAATGCCCCTGCCTTACTCTAAAGGGCAGGAAGCTGCAGTGACAACCCATCGCTCAGGCTAACCTTGCCTCTTGCTCTCTGGGCCTCTTGAAATGAGCTCTGGGAGGTGGGGGAACCCCACAGGCAACACCATATATGACCTCTCCTGGAGGCCCCTGCCAGCTTTGTCCACAAGCAAATGCTACGCTTTTTAAAAATAATCACACCTTTGTTAGTATAAGTTCTGCTTTCACCCTGGCTTCAGGAGTGGTGAGAACCAGCTTCATTCTTTCTCAGTTCTCCCAGGTGTGAGTCAGCATCTCCCACCTTTAGCTTCTTTACCTACCTGCCAAATAGGTAGATAGATGTGTCCCAAGTGTCATCAGCACAGTGACAAAATCTATTCAAGTTGACCAGTCAGTAGCATAAGGACAGCAGCAAATGTACTCACCAAGGACACCTTTCCAGATCCATACATTAGCAGCTACACTTTCAATATCTGCAATCAAGAATATACATAATGTCTAAGATATATTATGAGTTCAGTAATATTTTAAGTGATTTTATTAACTTATTTTATTAACTGCAACAGCACCTATGTACATTTAAAAATACAGTATATTTGAGTAATGTGCTATATGCTCTGCAGGTGGTTTGTTTATTTTACTAATTTAATGGCAAATGCAATCAAATGATTGAATTATCTTGACGCAGAAAATAGAAATTGTTTTCTCTAATTATTGCCTTCAATCAATCCCTGCCAAGTTTCCCACACTTCCCCTTCATCATATTTTGAGCAGATCTTGTAACTTCCCAATGCCTAGCAGTTGTTCAAAGTCTAGCCGATTCAATCTCAAATACAAGATAAAACTCTGCTCACTCCTGTCACCAGCTGGGTATATTGCATAAGACACAAGAGAAAGGGTGGGATGTGGCTGCCTCTGAATCCACAATCTTCCATCCCCTTCTTACTATCTCACTTCTCTGATCTTGGGTTATGGAAGATGAATTAGGGAAAAGAGCAAAGATATCTCTACCTAAAGGGCCACTGCTTATAATCTCCTCTCAGGCCAATGTTAACTGGCTTTTTTAAAATTGAGGTATCCTTCATTTACAACAAAGTTCGCCAATTATAAGTGTACAATTCAGTGAGTTTTGACAAACGTGCAACCTTATAAATACCCTTACCACCACAGATATTATATAGAATATTCCCATCACCTCCAGAGTTCACTTTGTACTCCTTTGCTGTCTGTCCTCTCCCTGCACTTATCTGCTTTCTGTCACATAGTTCTGCCTTTTAAGAATTTCATCATCAGCCTTGGCTGGTGGCTCAGTGGATAAGGCACCAGCCTGCAAACCCAAAGGTCGCTGGTTTGATTCCCAGCCAGGGCAACCTAGTCAGCATGCAAGCCAGATCTCCAGCCAGGTCCGTAGCTGGAGGCAAGTGAAAGGCAACCATACATTGATGTCTCTCTCCCTCTCTGCCTCTTTCCCTTCCCCTCTCTCTGAAAAATAATAAATAAAATCTTTTAAAAATAAAGAATTTCATCATCAATGGAATTTTACAATATAGAGCCTAGCCTAACCAATTTCAGAGTCATCCTTGTTGTTGCACATATCAACAGTTTTTCTGTTTCTGAGTAGTATTCCATGGTATGGACCTTTCACACTTAGTTTACCTATTCAATAACTGATAGACATTTAGGTTGTTTCTAGTGTTTTTTTCCTATTATTAATAAATGTTCCTATGAACATTTTAGTACAAGGCTAGAGAGGAATGTTTTCATTTCTCTTGGGCAAGTAACTAACTAGGAGTAGGGTTGAATGGTAAGTATATGACAACTTTGTAAGAAACTACCAAAATGCTTCAAATTGGTTATACCATTTTGCATTCTTACCAGCAAAACATGAGAATTCCAGTTGCTCTGCATCCTCAGCAACATTTCCTGTTGCCAGTTTTTTAAATTTTGGCCATTTGAGAGGATCATACTTGTGTCTCACTGTTTTGTGTTTCCCTGAGAAGAAATAACAGCCGAACATCCTTCATACTTATTTGCCATTTGTGTATCTTCTTTGGTGAAATGTCTGCTCTGTTCGTAGTTTTACTGTGCAGTTGAGTGAGTTCTTTATGTATTTTGGATAGAAGTCTTTTATCACATATGTATTTTGATTTTCTCCCATTTTGTGGTTTGTCTTTCATTTTCTTAATAGGGTCTTTTTAAAAATTAATTTTCTTCAAGTTTCTTGAGGTATAATTTACATAAGTAACATTTACCCTTTTTAGGTGTAGAATTCTATGTAATCTATTACCATAATCAAGATAGTAAATATTCCTGTCACCCTCCCCAAATTCCCCCATATTCTCTTCTGGCAGGCCTGGTCCTGCAGCCTTTTAATGAGTTCTGCATGCTTAAATGTCAGGGGTTCTCTTTAGTGGGTAGGACACTAAATGACTCTAGGTCGGCTTTGTGCCCTGACTCGTAAATTCCAGGGTGGCAGGAAAAGGCCCATTAAACATCCTATTACACACGTTTACACACAGTTCTAATAAACACAGTAATACTCAAGTAGTGCTTTCCAGCCACCAATCTCACCCTCTACTAATACTAATTCATTTGCTCTTCACAACAATACTCCCTGTGAAGTGCAATGACTAACCCTATTTTCCACCTGAGGAAACTGAGGTACGGAAGAGGTTAACTGCCTGAGCTCTCGGGACTAGCGAGCCGCGGAACTGTAATCCTAACTCAGGGGGTCTGGCTCGACTGCACACTGCCAGGCACCGTGCAGGAGAGGCAGATGGAAACTACTAGAAAGCCGTCGTTTCTTCTGCGTGTCTGACAGCAATGTATTCGAATGACAAAGTCCGCAGTCCCGGAACAAGAAGGTTCAAATCGCGGCTGCCACCCCTGTCTGCCCAGAGCGCCTCACAGTATTTGACGGCGGGGTACAGGGGGAGCCCGTGCAGCCCTACCTTCCAGGCACGGGTCGACTCGCCCTCGGCGGCGCGCAAACCGCACTGCCTGCCCCGCACGTCCGCAGAGGGGCGCGCCAGCGCCACACCCGACTGCGGGTGCGTGGGTCCCTGGCCCGCGGGACCATAGTCCCCCGCTGCAGACGCACAGGGCCAGCACGCGGTGGGGGGGGGGGGGGGGGGGGGGGGGGGCGGCGGCCACTCCTGGCCGCTGGGCCTCCCGCGGGGAGCCTGCAGCAACGGACTCCAGTTCCCGCGT
>PVIW01000204.1:183710-265753 GCA_004026585.1 Noctilio leporinus | reverse complement strand
GCGCGGCTTGGCGCGGGTGCACAGGCGGCGGGCGGCGCCTGTGGCCGGGCGCTCGCTAGGCTGGAGGCTTGGCAGGCTGGGGTGTGCTGCACTGACAGCCGGGCCTGGGCTTCTTCTGAGGCGTGGACCCGTGTACAGCAGCTTTCCCCGCAGCTTCTCGTATGGGTCGGGAAAGGACAGAATAGTTCTGTCGGCTGAATGTGGAAGGAGCCAAACAGGACTCCATGGCGGGAGAGCCATAAATGCACCGACCTGAGCCCTTGAGCCCGCACAAACTCAGGGGCCCCGATGCGGGCCAGCTGATGCCCACTCCTTAGCCCCCTCTGTATCTTACCATCTACCGTTGCCGCCTTAAGTGTGGGGGGTTTGACGTGGGTGAAGATTTCTAATCGAATGGTCAAGATTGCAGCTGTACCCAAGCACCGTGGCTTTGGGCCAGGCACGTCATATTCCTGGACCTCCATATTCCCATTGTTAAAATGAGGAGGGTGCACAACTGTTCAAACCTGCAAATTATTAAATTGAAGGAAATGGGATGGCTGCTTGACTAACTCATGCACACGCTTGCATCGTGTGCCTGGCCTGGCTCACCTGAGGGGATTGTGTGAAGGACGTTGAGGGGACAAGGTAGCAAGGTAGCCCCCAGACCTCATGGTGAAATGAGCAGTGTTGATAGTGCAGTAAAGGACAGAGTGGAAGCCAGGTGTGAGTGACTTCTGTCTGGGAGGAGAGAGGGTCAGTGTAGGCTCCACCCAGGAGATGACTTCGAACTGGGACTGGAAAGACGACAGGGAAGTGGGATGCTGTTGGCCGTGGGGATGCCTGAGAGCCTGCACAGGCCATTGACGTGGTTGAGAGTTCTGGGAATGGCTGCAGAGTCTGGGTGTGTGGGGAGGCGATAGGTAGGCTTGGTGGGGGACGGGGTGAAAGAGTGTGGAGGGTCTTGAAAGCCCCAGCAGATGGTGAAAAGCTGCAGAGTCTTCAGGCATGGAACTAATATCAGATGTGTGTTTAAGTAAAGTACTTCTGTCAGGAACCAGACAGGAAGTGTAATTGTACAAAGGGGATGTGGGAGGAAGGAAGTTAATCTCAGTCCCTGGAGTGATGAAGGCCTGAGCCTAGAAGTGCGGTGGGGATGGGGATGGAAGCAGGATTTCACAAAGATTTTGGAGATAACAATGGACAGACTTCGTAGGATCTGGAAAACCCCGGGGAATTGCGTCATTAAAACATTTGCATTTTTACTGAGTATAGACCTTGTGCCAGGCCCTCAGATCTGAAGATCAGAAGAAAGTCCTAGTCTCTATTCTCTAGGTGTTTTAGTTGAATAGAGGAGATGGACACATAACTAGAGGATTATACCTTTATCTGTGTGCTTTAGAGCATTACAGGTATCCAGCCAGAGGCAGGTGGGGGTGGAGGCAGGGAAGTCTCCCTGGGGAAGGGAGTCTGGAGCTTAGGGGAAATGGGAGTTCCTAGCAATGTGGGAATCCAAGTTCCCACATTGGGAGCAGGAAGGCCAGGCCATTTTTTGTCTTCTTAGAGCACTAGAAACAGATGCTGTCATGTAGATGACCTACTAGAACTAGTTGGTGCAATATGAAATGGAGGTATTTTTATTCTCTAGGGGAGGTGGAGCCATCAAGGACCTAACTTGGCGGGTTAGGGCTTGTTCAAATTGGTTTGGGACTGCTTACCCTCAGGGCATCATGGAGGGCATCATGGAGGAGACGTTGCTGGGAGAGGTGGTAGAAGAGAGTGCTGGTGTGAGAGAGTGGGGGCTGAACCTGAGCAGTGATGGAAGGAGCAGAGCTTGCATGGGAATGGGAGGTTCAGGAAGAAGAGTGGTGCAGGGTAATTTGGGGGGAAGTAGAGGATGAGGAGGAAGGGTATACAGGGCTCTAAGAACATCCTAGTGAAGATACCAAGGGCAGTTTACTAGCTAAGCAGAATGGCAGTTCTCTTCATCTTGGTGAGCCTGTCTTACATGCAAAATAGGGATGGCAATACCTACCTCATAATGTTGGGGTGATTCACTGCACACATGGTTACTTAGCACCTTCCCATGTTCTAGGTGTCGAGGATTCAGCTGGACTGCTGCTGTATAAAGTACACAGAAAATACAGGGTAAGCTAAAAATAAAGGGCCAAATTAGAGGTGTTGATATGACTGTCATCCACATAAAGATGCCAGAAAAGAGCCAGGTGAGCACTGAATAAATGAGAACCCCCCATTGATTCAAAATGGAGGCTTCCTGGTGACAGTCTGCTGGCTGGCAAGGAACAGAGCAGTGATGCGTTTCTGAACAGCCTTGGTAAGGCCATGTTGGACATGATGGTTTGGGACTGGACCATCTCTAGGCTCTTTCCTGGTGTTATAACTTATGGTGATTACCTGTGTGATTCCATTTCTATGTGCAGAGAGAGCTGACGCTGAGTTTAGCTACATGGATCCAAGAGCCTGAGGGTCTCCTGGGAGGACCCTAGGCCCGTGGAGCTCTTCTGGGAGCCTGCCTTGCCTCCATACACAGTGGGTGTTTTCAAAGTACAGTCATACCTTGGTATTTGTCAGCTTCAGAATTTGTCAAACCCTGTACTTGTCGAATTTTGATGAGAAAATAATGTTTCAGCACCCGGCACTTGCTTGGGACTTGCCGCACTTGCTAGAACTTGTTTAAATCATGACACTGCCCCACAAGAGAAAACGCTTCATTGTTGGGCACTCGTGTGTTTCGGCTTGAACTTGACATGCCTGAAATGGGAACTTGCTGGAGGAGGCCCTGCACAGACTGTGCAGCCTTGGGTCTGCGTTGAGGCAGCAAGTAGGGTTGGCCTCTGGGGAGGGAAACTCAGAAAGTGAGATGGCATCCCTGGGAGGCAGCAGCTTGGTACAGGCAGTGGTGTTGGAGCCAAAACTCACCGGTCAGTGAGGATGATTTTCGACATGTACACAGAAGATCATTTTCCTAAATTCAGTTTTGTTTTATTTTTCTGAAAAATAAGATATAGTGACCTAGACCACCTCCGAGTTTCTCAACTCCTGGCTTACTCCAGGAAGGCTGAGGTCCACCTGATTTTATGGAGTGCTGGAACCTTCCAAGTCTTGCCTGTCAGGTGTGATGGCGGTGGAGGTGGAGCACAGGTAGCCACTGGGGAACCACTTGGAAGAGGGATCGGGGGAGCGGGAGGGCTGGGGTAGCTGGTTCAGTGTGGGCCACAGGAGAGGGACAGACTCATCAACCTGGTTCCTCCAGTTTCCCGTGCAGCATTGTGGTCACTACATCTGGCCAAGAGAGTTACTTGGAAGCAGTTATGTGATCGGGATTGATAAATGGGTAAGGCATTGGTGCTAATAGGTCTCTGAACTTAGGCTTTTTAAATCTTTCACGTGCTTCTAAATGTTGACTATTAAAAGATCTTATTACTTAAACCTATTTTCCCTTCAGACAAAGATGTGCCTTTGACACGTGGGATTTTTGTCTGAGGTGATGACGAAGACAGGTGCCACAAGTCCTCTCCACCCCCAAAGCGGTGGTTGCCAAAACCAACAGCTGTGAAATTATTTGTGACTCTTAAGGGAAAACACATTTGTCCCTTTTCATTGTACGATCAGCAAGTGCTAGCAGTAACTGTGATTTACTCTCCCTGCTATATTTTTTTAGGCTAGAAGGGGACACAGAAACCATGGCATCGTTTGTTTTCTTTGGGATCTGGGTTATGAGTTTGGGCCCCATTTTCGGACAGACCTTGGCTTCTCGGTCTCTGCAAGATTGGGCCTTCCTGTTTTTGTCATTCTCGGTTTATTTCATAGGCATGCTTTGTGTAAGGGAGAAAAATACCCACGAAGGAAGCTTCCCAGAGGGTGACCAGGTGCACAGTTCAGCCAAGTAGGTGACTCTGTGGGACGCTTCTCTTTGTGTTTGTTCATGTCGGGAAGGGTGTGACAGTCGGGAAGGGAGAGACTCGGCTAATAGCCAAATAACTTTACCACCTGAGGTCCAAGGCGCCTTTTCTGAGGGGTTCAGCCTCAGCTACTTGAGAACCCAAGCTTGTGAGAAGCACATGACCCTGATGGTGCGATGATCTCTCGTTGTGTGTGTCCCTCTGAGTTGATATGCACAGCTCCTCCTCTGTAGGCATTTATGTGTATAAAAGCGTATCTGTGTACATACTGAAATTTTTGTGAGTAGAACAATGAAAACAAAAAAGGAAAGGTTTGAGGGATGGATAGAAAAATAGCAGCCCATTGATAGTTACTGAAACTGGATGATGGCCATAGGGGGGTTTATTATATTCTTCTCTTTGCTTTCATGTATATTTGAAAAGGTTTAAAAGTACATGTAGCATAGAAACATTTGTTTAAATGTTTGATCCAGGTAATTCTTACTGCACCCAGCTTAGCTGCACGTGCTGTGCTGGGCATGCTGGTGCAGTGATGTTTCTCTATGTTCGTGGCCCTCAGAATGGGGGCGGGACACACAGTAATCTAACATCACACAAATATGGAATTTCAAATAGAGAGGGATTCTTTGAAGCACAGAAGGGTATTATGAAAACCTTGAACAGCAGAAACCATTAGGGGCAAGGTCAAAATAAGCTCCATAGAAGGATTGGGGACTAAGCTGAGGGTTGAAGCATGACTAAGAATAACATAGGGTAGGGAAAGAAGAGAGTTCCAGAAGGTGGGACTCGCCTGTATGGTTTCTGGCGTCTGTGGTGAGTCAGGGTGATGGCTGAGCAGTGGGTTGGGGCTGTGCCAGGCCTTGGGAAGGAATTACCCTTGTCCTGGGAGCCAGGGACAGACAGTGAAGTGTTGAAGCAGGAATCAACTGAGAATTGACTTCCCTTCTCAAGCTGCCATTTAAGCTGCAACATGGAGGGTGAAACCAGGTGTGAGGAGGTAGAAGTGGATACAGGTGTGAGAGAGATTTAGGACATGGTGCCAGTCTGGATGTAGGTCAGGGAGAGGGAGGGTCAGCATCATGGTGGTGGGCTGTCGTGTGCTAAGATGGGAAACCAGAAGAAAGGGCCTGGTGTGGTGGAGCAGTCCTACATTTGATTTGGTGGAATTGGAGGGAAAGGTTGCCAAGGTGTTTGGTCGCATGGAGTTGGAGCTCAGAGCAGGAGCTGGGTGGAGAAAGGAGTTGGGAGACTCCTCACAGGCGGGTGATGGCGGCAGCCAGAGATGCTGCTTGGAAAGAGGCCCCAGGCGGTGGGAAACCAGGACAGGATGGTGTTGGCCAGTTCCAGCGCGCACTGCCTAGCTTGGGTTTTTTCCTTTTTAAAGTTAAACAAGTTTCTTTTTTTTTTTAATTAAACAAGTTTTGCTTAAGCATGTTAATTGTAAAAATGTTAAACCACAGCACTGACCGATGTGGCTCACTGGTTGGGTGTCATCCTGCAAGGTGAAGGGTTGTCGGTTTGATTCCCAGTTGGGGCACATGCCTGGGTTGCAGGTTCCATCCCTGGTCAAGGTGCATACAAGAGGCAACAGATCTATGTTCCTCTCCCACATCAATGTTTCTCTCCCTCTCTTTCTCCCTCCCTTCCCCTCTCTCTAAAAAATAATAAATTATTTCAAAAAATGTTAAACTACAGCTAGAATATCCAGGTACATACCATTTTAGACCCTGTGGCAATTTTTTCCTGATTTTTCTATATTATAACATAATACAAAGTTGTCATGAAAGCCTCCTCCTAAAATCCCATCCTCCAGATGGCATCCCTGTTCACATATTTCTTTGACTTTTTCTCCTTAATCTGTTTAGTACCTTATACAGATGCATTATCATTTATTTTATTGTTCTTCTGTTGGAAGATGTTAGGTTGTCTATAGATTTCTGCTGTTAAAAAGAGTGCTGTGGTGAATGTCCTTGAATTCCTGTATTCATTTGTGTGCATTTGTGAATATTTTTATAGGCTGGAATCCTCCAAGTGGAATCACTGGGTACAAGGGTTTGCACATCTCACAGTTTTAACAGATGTTTCTTTCCCGTTTGTCCCAAGAAGGCCTGTATCCCCGTACTGTCACCAGCTCTGGACTTCACTGTTCTTAGGTTTTTCCTATTTTGTTAGGTAAAATAGCTTGTATTGATACTTTGATTTATATTCCATCGATTATTTGCTAACTTAAGCATCTTTAAAAATGTATTGGCTATAGTCTATTTTCATGAGAAAATTATATTTTTTGCCCATTTTTCTTTGGAGTTGCTTTCCTTTTCCATTATTATAACAGTTTTTTATATAAAATAGATATATTTTTAAATAGATATTTTTAAGAGCTTCTTAAGCCTAAATACGTGCCTAACTTTAGACAGCTGCCAGAGACATTGTCCTTCTTTCATGTCATCCCCAGTGCTCCATGTCAGTTATCGCCAGACTCTGCCTGTTTTCCTTTGAAAGGTCTTGACAACTCTGCTCTTGTCCCCTTAAGATTGGGAGCACGATATACAGCATCCCCCGCAATGTTCCTGCAGGGTGAGCAACATGTCCAGGGCCTCGCACTGAGGGTGGAGTCCCGGTCTGTCATCCGTGATAGCTTTGAATGACGCAACATTGAGCGTTGGGTCTAGAAAGCCTCCTGAGTCAACTTCACCTGGGCTGTCACTGGTGAGCATCTTAAGAGCCCTCTAGTTGCTATAACAAGCGTCACCCCTGCCTGCCTCAAGCGTTCAGTTTCCCAGGTGACCTGTGGCGGGAAGAGAGTGACTATGGGCATCTCACAAAGGCATTCAGTTTGCAAATGGAGACTGCAGTCTTTGGGAACGTGTAGGCTCTTGCATTCCTCAGTGTTGTGGGATCCCGGGGTGATTCATTCATATCAGACACAGATTGTGAAGTGTGCGGTTTCTGGGAGGTCTGAATCGTTACTAGAAGGTTCTTAGTGTGTTGTGTTGTGCTGTGCTTGTTGGTCTCACAGTGGGGAGACCAGAATGGGAATGATTTTCCTGACTGTGTCTTACCTCTGGGTTTTGTTCGGGAGGGGGTGTCTGGGGCCCAGGCCATCACTAGATCCTTGGTGAAATGGTTTCTGACCATGTGGCCCAGCCAAACACCCCACAGTCTTCTTTCTCAATTTGTTTTGTTTGTTCTGCAGCAGGTTTATTGAGATACAACCCACATACCCTACACTTCACTCATCTAAAGTATGCAGAGATTTTTAGTATACTCACAGCTGTGCAACCATCACCACAATCAAGTTTAGAACATGTTTATCGCTCCAAAAAGACACTCTATATCTGTTAAGCAGTTACTCCTGCCTCTCTCCCCACTTCCCCAGCCCCCGCAACCACTGATCTTCCTGTGTCTGTTAATTTGCCTGGGCATTTCATATCAGTAGAATCAGACAATCTGTGTCCATTTATTTTTTAAGTTGTAAGCAGAGACCAAGCTGCTGAACATCCAAACTGTGCTCTCTGGCCTGGTGACAGCTGAGTTAGTCCTGCCTGGCAGGCCTGCGAGCTGGGATCCCAGGGCTGAGTCCATGGCCAGGCATCTGGGGCAAAACACCCTGAAGAGGAGACCTGATGAATGACTGCCAGGTATGGGTCAGGTCAGAGGGAGCAGGGCAGAGGTTGGCGAAAGTCAGAGGTGGGAGCTCATGGGACCTCTGGATCCCGTAATCCTGAGACCTAGAACTTAAGATCTCCTTTCTGTGCCTGTACTGAACCCCAGACACCCTCCTTCTCTGATGCAATATGCAGCCTGAAATTTATTCTACCGGAAATTTTACCAATTAGATGTTGGGTGCACAAGTACCTTCTTAAACATTTTTGGAGGGTTTTGACATCTATTTTCATTCATTCACAGCTTAAGGTGAATTATTTTTAATTCAGACATCTTCATCTTCTTTTTTAAAAATATTTTATTTATTATTTTTAGAGAGAGGGAAAAGGAGGGAGGCAGAAAGGGAGAGGAACATCAATGTATGGTTGCCTTTCACCTGCCTGGAGGTCACTTACAGACCTGGCTGGAGACCTGGCTTGCAACCTGGTTATGTTGCCCTGACTGGGAATCGAACCAGAGACTTTTGGGTTTGCAGGCCGGCACCTATTCACTGAGCCATCAGCCAGGGCATCAGACACTTTCTTCTTAACACCTTGTAGAAATCAGCTTAATGTGCCTAGAAGACCCCAGTCACCTCAGAATGTAGTGAGACCCTTGATTCCCTCATTGTCATATCAGGGGCTGTGCTAGGAAAGTCTGGTGGGAAATATGAGCAAAGTCAGACAGAGCTTTCTTCCAAGGACCTTCTCTCCAACTGTGTGTGAGATAAGACACAACCTTAGGGATCATGTTGCTCTTTGCTCTGCCCTGGTCCACATTCACTCCCCACATTCACTTGGTAACGGTCAAAGGCCCCATGGTGGCCACAGCCTTTGCATTCTACTGCTCCCCCACTCCCACCTGCCACCTTCATTCCTGGCAGGTCAGGCATGCTCCTGCGTTGGGGCCTTTGTGGTGTGGGCTATGTTTGCTGTCTGAAATGTGCCCTATGCTCTGCTCACTTCCCTCAAGTCTGCTCAAATGCTACTTTCTTGGTTCCTAGCACAGGGCCTGCTGGTGGTAGACACCCAGGAAATATCTGCTGGAAGGAGCGAATGACTCCAGTGTGAGTGTGGAAAGTCAGGGTCCTAGTGAAAGAGTTGCTGGTCTCATTGTGCATCAGGTTTCTATTGGCAAGAGAACTGTTTGGCTTCCTCGTGCACCTGACAATTCTAACACTGCTAGAGTTTGGGAGAAGTGTTGCCCTGAGCGTTGGCTTCACCTCCTGGAACCTCTTCCAGGGTGTGAATCTTGTGCAAGGGGCTGGAGCCCCTCTTTGACACAGCCCATGACTTCCTTGGGCTGGTCACTTGGTACCTGTTGTGTGCCAAGAGAGATTCCCGGCTAGGCTCTTTTCTGTTCGCCAGTTGGGGCCCCAGGGCCTCACTTGGATGGGGTCCTGTTTCATCCCTTGGCAAAAAAGCAAACTGTGGTCAGGCCTATGTGAACGCAGGTGGCCATGTGTCTTGGATGCAAGTGAAAGTCTGTCTAGGGCCTGCAGTGTCTCCTGTCCATCTCAGCCTGGCCCAACCCCTGAGCCCCACCCTCCCTCTGCCCTACTCTCTGCTCTGCCAACACTTTGTGCTCTTGTCTCTCACCTGTAGGGTACCTGCTCCCCACTGCTTCTTGGTTACAGAAGAGGATCTGGTACAGCATAGTTTCCCAGTGAATATACATTGAGTGAGCAAATATATAGAGTTCACTTGTAAGACTTTTTCTGGCTTAGTTCAGATAGAATAGGATTGAGTCAATTCTGCTGAGATAATCACTCTTGTTTTTATTTGGAGATCATCATTATCATTTGTTTAGAAAATACCAAAGAGGAAGGGAAGTTAAAAAATCTTTATTATAGGAAAATATAAATATAGAATAATATAGCCACTTCCTATGACCCATTCCCAGCCCCAGCAGCTCCCAGTTCATGCCCATCCTGTTTCCTCCAGTCCCCCTGGTCTTTGGGAGACTGAGGATACCTTTTTCTTCTCTCTCCTTATCAAATGGTTTCTCCATACGAATATCAGACAGCCAAGTCTCAAGTCCTACATGCTTTGTTTCTATTTCAAAAACCTAGAGGCGTAGTTACTTCACAAAAAGGTTCAACCAACGTAGCACCACAGGAGAGACATGAGAGCATGCCAGCTGTATTAAAAATAACACAATTTTTAGTTTGCTTTGATTCAGTGTTGAAAGGAATTCAAAAATATAAATACTATAAATTTTCCATTCTGGTGTTAAAAAAAAATCTCACTCTGGATTAATTGGAATCAAAACCCGGATAGCATATCATGTCATCTGTAGGTGTTTCAGTTTGTATACAAAGCAGGCCTTCTAGAAAGAGAGAGTGAGGGGGAAATGCAATGAGGGAGTCCACGCTCTGCCGGCCTGGGCAGAACAGTGCCCTTGTGCTGCCCGTTACCCGCCCAGGCGCGTGTGTGAGCTGTTTGCATGAAATCTGAAAGAGGCAAGCCTGCCTCCAGCCGCTGCACAGGTGTTCGAATGGTCGTTTCCTTCCTGTGCTGGTCAGGAGACTGTCACCAGCTGGCAAAACCTGAGGTGTTTTCCCTTTTTCCATTTCCTGTCACTGTTTTGAAACTGAGAGAAAGAGAGGTACCTCAATTTGATAACCACTCATTTACTATCAGAGTTGGTGCCACTTATTTACAAGAGAGTGTGATCAAAATTATGAATATGAGTAATTTGAAGGATGCTAATGTTCCATCCAGTAGGATAGGAAGAAACAGATTTTCATTTTGTGATTATGTACAAGTTTTTTTCTGCCACATTGCTAAATGTGGATTATTTATTACATGAATGATGGAACAAAATAAAAAGTAATTAAAATCAAAATAGAAAACAGATAATAGGTAAAAATAAATTAATAAAACCAACAGCCAGTTCTTTAAAAAGATCAATACAATTGATAAGCCTCTAGTTAGACTGATTAAGAAAAAGATCTCTCAAATTACCAATAAGGGCAATGGCATAAGAGCTAACAAAACAGGTTCCACAAACATTAAAAGGAAAAGAGGGCAACTACTGTGACAGTGGTTATTTATGCAGATATAGACATTTGTCAAAACTCATTAAACTGTACACTTAAAATGAATATATTGAATTATATATAAATTTTAACTCAAAAATTTGATTTTTATATAGCCAAAGTTAAAAAAAAGAATGTACAGTATACTTATTCTGGATTTTCTTTTTTTAAAATATATGTTATCAATTATGCTATTACAGTTGTCCCAATTTTTCCCCCTTTACCCCCTTTTGCCCAGTACCCCCATTTCCTCCAGCATCCCCTGCCCTTAATTCATGTCCATGGATCATGCATGTAAGTTCTTTGGCTTCTCTATTTCCTATACAATTCTTAACATCCCCTTCTCTATTTTGTACATACCAATTATGCTGCTTCTTCTTCTTTTTTTTTTTTTTTTTTAAGATTTTATTTCATTATTTTTAGAAAGAGGGAAAGGGAGAGAGGCAGAGAGGGAGAGAGACATCAATGTGTGGTTGCTTTTCACCTTCCTCCAGCCACAGACCTGGCTGGAGAACTGGTTTGCAACCTTGTTATGTGTCCTGGCTGGGGAATTGAACCTGCGACCTTTGGGTTCACAGTCCGGCACCTTATCCACTGTGCTACCAGCCAGGGCCAATTATGCTTCTTAATCCCTGCACCTTTCTCCCTATTCTCCCCTGTCCCACTCCTAGCTGATAACCCTCCAGATGATCTCCATATCTGTTCCTGTTCTGGTTGCTTGCTTAGTTTTTTATTGTTGTTTTTTAGATTCAATTGTTTATAGTTGTAAATTTGTTGACATTTTAATGTTCAGAGTTCTGATCTCCTTTTCCCTCAATAAGTCCCTTTAACATTTCGTGTAATAATGGCAGAGTGATGATAAACTCCTTTAATTTTACCTTGACTGGTAAGCACTGTATCTGCCCTTCTGTTCTAAATGATAACTTTGCTGGTTAGAGTAATCTAGGTTGTAGGTTCTTGCATTTCATCACTTAGAATACTTCTTGCCAGTCCCTTCTTGCCTGTAAAGTTTCTTTTGAGAAATCAGCTGGTAGTCTTATGGGAACTCATTTGTAGGTAACTCACTTCTTTTCTCTTGCTGCTTGGAAGATTCTCTCTTTATCTTTAACCTTTGGCATTTTAATTATGATGTTCTTGGTGGTCTTCTTTGGGCCCAACTTGTTTGAGACTCTGTGTTTCCTAGACTTGTATGTCTATTTCCTTCACCAAATTAGGGACATTTTTTTCATGATTTTTTCAAATAAGTTTTCAATTTCTTGCCCTTCCTCTTTTGGCATCCCTCTGATTCACATGTTGGTATATCCAATATCCTTATACTAGTCTCATTCTTTTAGATCTTCTTTCTGTTCCGGTTGAATGCTCATTTCTTCCTTATATTCCAAATTGTTGGTTTCAATCCCGTCTTTATCCCCTCCACTGTTGGTTCCCTGTAGATTTTTCTTTATTTCACTCAGTGTAACCTTCATTTCTTTCTGGATCTTTTTAATTTGGTTGTCATACTCAATGAGTTCTTTGAGCAACCTGATGACCAGTGTTTTGAACTCTACATCTGACAGGTTGGTTATCTCCACTTCATTTAGTTCTTTATTCTGGGGTTTTGGGCTGCTTTTTCATTTGGGCTATATCTCTTTGTCTCCTCAATCTGGCAGCCTCCCTGTGTGTGTTTCTGTGTAATAGGTAGAGCTGCTTTGGCTCCCTGTCTCAGTAGCATGGCCTATTGTAGAAAAGGCACCCATCTGGATGATGTGGCTTTTTTTATATCCTTAGTTGTTGCACTTGCATACAGCTTGGTTTTCTGATGACCCTGGGTGTTATTTGTTTTGAGAACTAGTTGTAATTCTTCCTGTGGTTGCATGAGGAGGTGAAGCGTGTTTATTTATACCTCCATCTTGACTGGAAATCCCTATTTCTTTTTCTTGTTACTCATGTAGCATACTTTACCAACATGATGCCCAGCTCCTCAGACACCACCATGTGATGACCCATGAGGTCACTGGGAACCTGAGGCGACAGCACCACTCAGTCTTGGGCACTTGAGGGGAAACCTGGAGCACTCCTGGGGCATCACAGAAAACCTGTATTTTCTAAAATAAGTATAGTTTATATCAGAAAAAAAAAGAATGGAGAGGTATTGAAGAACAAACCCTTCTGATCTACAGCTGAGCATACTAAAAAGGTATAATTCAGCCTGAGACGGGCAAGTAAATTAGTAGAAATACAACTAAGGAAAGCAAAGTGTCGGTAGTGCAATCGTAGATGTCACTCCGATTGTGGACCCCTGAGCACAGTACTAGAGATCAGGGCCAGTACCTGTCCTGGCATTGCCACCAACAGGCTGTGTGGCCCTGGCTAGCCTCTTATCACTCCCATCCACACTTTCCGAAACACACCCAAGTCCCAGCAAAAATCCAGTTCATTTGAAAATGAAGGTTAAATATAAGGATGTTTACGGAAGCAGAGGCTATGTGCCTCCCAAAGCAAAATGCTAAATTTTTCCCCTTCTATTGCCAGCTGCAATGCAGTAATTCCAGTGCACGCTCTCTGGTATGATCTAAAATTAAAATTATTCAAGAAATGGAATTCTGATGACTTCAGGAAGAATACAATTGAACTTATTTTAGTTAACAAGTTGTAAAGAAGATCTCGGATTTAAAGCTACATACATGCATTTGTAAAACCTTGAACTTGTTTTTTTGAGTAGTAGGTTCATAAAGTAGAAATCCACGTGACAGTAAAGATTTGTTATTATAGTAGTTCAAGCGCATGAACTACTTCTAGGACAATCCCTACTTCTGAATTTTAGATAAATTCAGAGAATGAATTTATCTAAAGTTCTGATTTTCTGACTTAAAAAAAAAAAAAGATTTAAAAAATTTATTATTTTTAGAGAGGGGGAAGGGAGAGAGGCAGAGAGGGAGAGATACATCAATGTATGGTTGCCTCTCACCTGCCTCCACCTATGGACCTGACTGGAGACCTGGCTTGCAACCTAGTTAAGTGACCTGGCTGGGAATTAAACCAGCGACCTTTGGGTTCTCAGGCTGGCTGCCTAGCCACTGAGTCACCAGCCAGGGCTGATTTTCTGACTTTTTAAAATTGAATTTATTTTAAGTATAATTTACCTAAAATAAAACGCATTCATTTTAAGTGTACTGGTAAATGTCACTACCATTACCATAAAAAGAGAGAATACTGCATCACCCTACCAAGTTTCCCTGTGCACCATTCTCCCCAGTCTTCTCATTCATAGCTCCTGGCAAACACTGATCAAATTTCTGTCACTAGGGATTAAATTTATCTTCTAGAGTTTCATATAAATGGAGCCATTCAATATATATATACTGTTTCTAGTCTGACACCTTTTGTTCAGTGCAGTATTTTTCAAGTTTACCTATGTTGTTGCATGCATCAGACATTTATTTCTTTTGATTGCTGAGTACTAGTTCTCAAACAACTTTTAGAAATTATTACTTGCTTCCTCATTACTTGCTAATAATTTCTGGGAAAGTGATGAATGAGAGATTCTAAGCTCCTGAATAATTAAGCCAGTGAGCAAAGCAGTCCTCTGTCCAATTGACCAAGCCAGAAACCTGGGGATTAGTTTAGGTTCCTCCTACCTCCTTCCAAATCCAGTAACTACCAAGTTCTGCCCATTTAAACCCCCTAATGTTTCTCAAATCAATTTCTTAAGCCAGCTCCTTAGGCAAGTCTTCATCCCTTCTCATCTGCATTATTGCAGGAACCCATTTTTCTTTAGTCTTGCCCCCCACCGATCTATTAACCATCTTCAAACCAGAACGATCTTAGCCCTGGCCAGGCAGCTCCATTGGTTAGAGCACGATCCTGAGTTCAGGTTCTGGTCAGGGCACATACAAGAAGCAACCAGTGAATGCATAAATAAATGGAACAGCAAATTAGTGTTTCTTTCTCTCTCAAAATCAATAAATAAAACAAACAAAAAACCAGAATGATCTTACCAAAATGCTCTTTCTGAAAGGAGGAAGACTGAAGCATTCAATATATGTATTCTAGAACTTTTTCATCATCTCAGCTAAAACTCTCTACCCATTGAGCGATCAGTCTTCATTCCCCTTTTCCCAAGCCTCTGGTGACCTGTATTCTACTCTCTGTCTCTATGAATTTGCCTTTTTTAAGTATCGCATACAAATTGAATCATACAGTACTTGTCCTTTTGTGACTGATTTATTTCACTTAGCACGTTTTCAAAGTTCTTCCATGTTATAGCATGTGTCAGAATTTCCTTCCTTTTATAGCTGAGTAATGTTCCATTGTATGCCTAGACCACATTTTGTATATCTGTGTATCTACTGATGGACATTTTGGTGATTTCCACCTTGGCTATTTCGAACAATGCTGCTGTGAACGTGGGTGTGTACGCATCTATTCGAGTCCCTACTTTCAGCTCAAGTATATGCCTCGGAGTGGAATTATTGGATTATAATTCTATATTTGGATTTCTGAGGAACCACCAAACTGTTTCCCATAGTAGTTGAACTGTTCTACTTTCCCACCAGTGGTACACAAAGGAACCAATTTCTCCAAACTCTCTGATGTGGTGAACAGCAATTTTGGGCAACTTCTTTGGCTCTCTGTGCTCTCATTTCCTCATCTCTAAAATGTAGATATTGATATTGATAATATTATCATTCTTAAGGTGGTTGTGAAGCTTAAATGAGCAAATGCATTTGCTTTTCCTAAGCAAAGACTTAGGAAGGGCCTGGCAAATGGGAATGCTGTAGTGCTAGCTAGTAACATTGCTGTCGTCACCAGACATCAGTAGGTCTGAAATCTGTACACTTCGAAGCCCACAGCTCTCACCTGGCTTTCCTAGGGCTCTGGAGAGTTGCAGTAGAAAGCAGCACAGTGAGTCAGTGGCCTGCAATCCCTGGAGATGTGCCCAGCAAGTGGAAGGGACATGTGGAAGGGGCCACGTAGCACGGGGGAATGACAGCACATCCCTTTCTCTTGGGGAACAGGAAGGGGAGGCTCACGGAAGCTGACTGAGTCCTCCAGCTCACACATCCTGTGATGGCGTTGCCAGGGCTTGGGAGTGGGCCTCACTGTTGTCCTTCTCTTTTCACGTGTGCTTTAGGAAATGTAGCCGGCAGCAGAACAGACAGCCTGGTGGCGTCACCTTAATGGTGACAGCGCCTGTGATGATGCTGCAGGTGTCTCTGACTGTGTGACCTGAGCCAGGGGTTCACGCACCTGGTTTTCTTCAGGATTATTTTCAGCGATTAGTTTACTGTGGTCACAGGATGAGTAGATTCTCTCAAGATCCCTTGGAACAGAGTCTGGCCCAATGTGAATGCTGTATGTTGCTGGGTGCTGTCACCCGATCCTCATTACTATTTCTGTAGGGTGGTTCAAGTGAGGATTTTGTGGCCTATTCACATGACATAGAAAGCCCTGAAATGGTCAAGTTACAAGTCCATAGCAGTGTCGACTTTCACTTTCTTAAGATTGGCACTTACAAGGAGAAACTGTGTGTGTGTGTGTGTGTGTGTGTGTGTGTGTGTGTATGTGGGGGAGGGGTTGTCTGAGGGGCACTTTGGCAGCTCTTCATTCCCAGTGCACCTGCTGTCTCTCCCAGCTCCCCCTGAGGCCACGGGTGGGTGGCACGAATTTTGCCAGGCTGGGCACACAGGAAGTCTGCCAAGAAGGGTTCTGCTCTTGACCGTATGGGAGTTGGTGGGTCACTTCCTGGTTCTTTCCTATTATTATTGTTTAAGTTTGAATAGTACTGATAGTTAAAACCCTTTCAATGATAAAAGGTTTATTATAATAACATTTTTAAAAGTAAGAAAAACATTTCATATTCTCACCATCATGGTATAATAGCTGCTTTCATTCCCCCAGATTTTCTTCTAGCTTTTAATGATGCTGACATATATTTTACATTACTTTAATCATTGTATACAGGCATTTTAGGTTCTTTCTGCTCAGCTTTGCTCATAAACATCTTTCACATGTCATTATTTATTTTAATAGCCATATGACAGGCAATCTGTCAGGTTAATACATCATAATTTATTTAGACATTCCTCTATAATTGGCATTTAATTTTTCCCAATGTCTCACCATTGTGAATTTTATTTCATTCAGCTATACTTAATTTTATACAATTTGTAAAAAATATATAGGTTTGGGTTTAAATAGTTAAAACCATAATTAAAATGAGCCCTGGACTCAATTCGAATGACTGAAATGATTCTACTAACATCTCTTTTGTATAATGAAATGAATTTTCCAGATCAAGGTTTTAGACGAGGTGTTGCCGTCCTTCTTCAGGCCTCTTATATCAGACTTCTAAGGAGAGCCTCCAGCAGGAAGTGCCCTGGCAGTGGCATTTTGGAATGACAAGCCCCTTTAGTGAAGGCCACGCTCAGACCTGGATGCCTGGCTCTCTGGGGTGGTGTTTGCCATGAGGCGGGTCAAGCGTGAGTGCTTGGCTGGCCTGTTCTGGGATGGACAATACCAAGGCCAAGTCAACAGGATGGGGTAACCGTACGGCACGTACCCTGCTGCTGGGAGCAACTGGAAACTTGACAGAATACAGCGGAGGGCAAAAGCAGGTTTACAGTTGTGAATACGTGAAACAGTTTAGTCTTGTATTATTATTTGTTCGTTCGTGATTGTATTTATTATTAATACTAACCTAATTTTGCCCAGCCCTGCACATGAGTCAACTATTTTCAGGTATTGCTCACAGAGCTGTGATCCCTGAGAAAAGGGGAACAAGAAAGGTGAGTGCTGCAGTTGCCCTGGATTTTGGTCTGGGGTCACTTTGTGGACCCCCTGCCTGGGGAATAAGGGCCCAAGGAATGTCTAGTGGCTTTGCCGTTTTGAAGAATAGAAAAGGGGCTGTGGGACCCAGCTGTAATTTGTAGAGCAGAATCTTGGAGAGGCTGGATCTTTGCAGAGGATCCAGGAGTCCTCAGGGCACCCTGAGGGTTTACGGGTTACTGAGCTGAGCGTGTGTCATATGCGACGCTGTGAGATGGGCCAGGGAGCTGCAAGGAGGCCAGTTCCAAGGGCCCAGCCACAGTGTACAGCTCTTGCTGATTCCCAGGCAAGTTGTGGGGCTCCCTGAAGGGTCCCACCATGGTGGTAGTGGGGTAAACAGGCCCTCAAATGAGGGTACGTTAGACTCTCCCCAACACAGCTTAAAAACAAGCCTTGAAAGGATCATGTTAGCCCTGGTTCAGTTGGTTGGAGCATCATCTTGTACACCAAAAGGCTGTGGGTTGGAACCCCAGTCAGGGTACATACCTAGGTTGCAGGTTCAGTCCCTGGTTGGGATGTGTACAAGAGGCAACTGATCTATGTTTCTCTTTCACATCAGTGTTTTTTTTTCTCTTCCTCCCTTCCTCTCTCTCTAAAATCAATAAACATATCCTCTGGTCAGGATTTTTTTTAAAAAGAAAGAATCAAGTTACTCTGCAGGCAACTGAAATGCCTTCCTAAACAGACTTAGAGGAAAGGAAAACTATAGACCAAGGTCCTTCATGAACATAGGTGTGAAGATCTTCACGAAGATAGTATCAAATCTAATTCCCATGTATCAAAAGATAATATATCACACTCAGTAGAGTTCATCCTAGGAAGAAAAGGCCGGTTCATATTTGAAAGTCAATCAACACACTTCTTCATATCAGACTCAAAAAGGAAAACATTGCAATCATCTTAATAGATCCAGAACAGCACTTAACAAAATTCAACATCTATTTATAATAATAATAATAATAACCCTCAGAAAACCAAGATTTAAAGAGATTCTCTTTAACCTCATGAAAGCATTTACAAGCTCCTTTAGCTAGCCTCTTGATTAAGAGTGAAAGGCTGCTTTTCCTCTAAGATCAGGAACAAGGCAAGGATGTGCAAAAATCACTTTTATTCACCATTATAGCTTCTAATGAATGCAAAAAGCAAGAAAAAAAATAAAAGGCATAGCTATTGGGAAGGAGGGAATAAAACATCTTTATTTGCAGATGATGTCATTTTCTATGGGGAAAACGCAATGGAATTGCACACAAGCTAAGACTAACAAGTGAATTTAGCTATATACTAGCAAAGAACCATTGGAAATTCTCTTCAATCTGACTGAAACCCAGAGTTATTGCCAAGTTATTTGAACAGCGGTAATCTCTAAAATGTGTGCATGCAAGTTCTTCGAATGTAGTATATGAAGGACCAATATTTGGGAAGCTTTGCTTATGAAGGGACTGGCTCTTCATTTCAGTCACCTAGTATTTTTGGTCTTCTGTACCTTCCTCTGAATAAGAGGAAATATGATGGCCAGTTGTGTTTAATTTATTTTAAACAAATCAAAGCACTGATTTCTACTTCCTGTCTGTGTAATTCTTGAATGGCAGGAGGCTTCAAAGGGCAGAAAGGCTGTGTTCCCGAGTGATTGTGCATCTGTGGCATTGTTATAAACAGTTCAAAGCTCTGCATTGTATAGGAGCAACTGGTACAATACTGAGATACCATTTTCTGTGTGAGAAATGCCACAGTGACCCTTTGACTTGCCTTGTGCTTGTTAATAGATTAAATTTAGATTTTTTGATAGAATACATATTTATGTAAAGACTCAGAGTTTACTTTTCCTGTTTTCTCTTAAACTGCTTGGTCTCTGAAATGTTTGTCAGAAATGGCAGGATGTTGCAAAGGGCCATGGTTTTCTTACAGATGCATTGGGTTTAGGAAACTCCACCTAGATTAGCAACTTGTTTTGGGCAGGCCTCTTCCATGGAACTGTATTTCTGGGCTTCCTGGGTGAGAACTTTAGAATCCATGGTTCCAGGGAAGCACAGGGCAGATCCATTGTTATAGCAAAGGTGTTACCATCTCCAGATTCCCAAGCAAGTTACCTTGTTTTAAAACCAATTCCCTGAAGTTCTGCTGGGGCTGCTAGCCTCCCTGTCCAGCCTCTGCTGCCATCCTGTCTCCTTGGGGCCTGGCAAGACATTAGTCATCACCTGAGGTACAGGGCACCTGCATATCTTGCCCCTCTGCTGGATTCCTCGGAGGAGGAGCCAGCATTGCCCCCGGGGGTCAGAGCTGTCAACAACCGCAGGGTGTGCCGCCTCACTGAGGGCTTGTGGCGTATTTCCCTCTCTGGAGCTGGCTTGCAGTCTCTTGCGAGGGAGCTGCCCCTCCAACCTGACATGAGTTGGAGAGAGGCTGTGAGAACCCTGGGCGAAGGCTGCAACCAGCCACACTTGGATCAGTGACCTGAAGGGCTGGCTGGGGCCTGGTCCCCGGATGGCGAGGGCTGGGGCAGATCTGTGGGAAGCAGGCTGGCAGGCTTCGGAGGGTGCTGGGCACTTTAATCTTCACTCAGTGGCTGTGAAAGCACCAATTCCCGGTTCTTACGGCTTTGGCAATGCTGATAAGATGGGAATAAATCAAATGCAATGTTACATGTTTCCTGGTTTAGGAAGCAACATCTAAGTATGACCTTGGGAATGCTCCCAGGCACTATTCTTTTTAATTTTTTTCCCCAAAGCGATTTTTTCCTTGTTGTTGTTTTTTCTTATGACAAAATACACATTACATACAATTGACCCTTTCTCACCATTTCTAATTGTACAGCTCGGTGGCATGAAGCACATGAACACTGTTGTGCAGCCATTACACACTAACTGTCTGTCCCCATGCGTCTCCCAGGGCTGCCCCTGGGTTATCCAGGAAGTGGAACTTCAGTGGGGCCTCCCAGGGCACCATCCTGGGGGGCATGCAATGGGGCCAGCTGGGCTCTGGGTGGCCAGGTCGCCGCTTAGTCCTCCTGGTCTGGGCCAGGCGGTGATGCTTGGGGCAGCTGTCACCTGGGCCTGGATGGAGCTGTCTGAGGACAGCTGTTCTTGTTCTAAGGAAGGGGATCTGTCAGAGGTCAATCTTGATAATGGCCACAGCTGACATTGATTGAGTGCCTGTGTGCCAAGTGCTGTCCTAAAGCCTGCTGCGTGCAGTTCTTGTTGTTCACCACCTCTCATCCAGTCCTTACAGAATGAGCGCAGCAGGGAGTCAGTTTCATTAACCCACACCCTTGATGGGGGTGGGGGTGGAGCGCTTGGAGGCTGGTTTTTTAAAAAAATTCTGTTTTATTCCAATCCCCATAACTTGTGAGAGGCATAGATGTTTCATTCCCATTTTGCGGTGAGAAACAAGCACAGAGAAGCTAAATGCAAAAGTGATTTTCTGGATCCTAACTTGTAAAAGGGTCAGAGAGGAGACTCTACCGAACTTGGCCATGCGTTCGAGCAGGGAGCCAATGACAGCGGCGTGGCTCTAGGGTAGTGCTGCACCTGCTGCAGGTATGCACAGATGGCAGGAGGGGACCAGGACAGGGCTGTGTGCCCACTCTGGAGTGTCTTAGCCCTCGTAATCCCTGTGTCACCAGGGCTGGGCTGCAGTCCATCTGTACACCTGCATCAAGGCCCAGAGTGTGCACTGAGGGTGCCTTTCCCTCCTTAGGGACAGTGACTGGCTTGTACCATTTCTGGGTTGATTTTCTACTGCAAAGGTCCACTACAGGTCTGCAGGGATATAAATTGGTTTGCAAGCATTTTTTGAGCAGCTTTGGGAGGCGAAAGAGCCATGTTAATGATCTCGGAGATTGAGCAGCTCTCTGAATGATGACATCAGAGCCGGGCGCATATCCAGACCACTGGGTATGTTGGCTTTGACCCTCTGGCCCTGTTGTCTCTCTGTTTATCAACTCTTGCTTCCTCTGAGGCTGATGTCATTGTGGCTTCAGATTTTGCCCTGAGCTAATCCCTGGGGAGAGGGGTGGTAGGGGCCACCTGCAGGATCCCTGCGGCAGGGCCCGCTGCATACCTGAACCCACAGCTTAGGAGCTCAGGACCATTGTCTCATTGTTAAGTGGTTGGGGGAAAAAAGAAAAACAAAAAGATTTCATAACCTGTGTAAAGTATGTGAAATGCCAATTTCAGCGTGCAGCAAAATAAGCTTTATTGGAACATAGTCACACATATTCATCCATGTGTCATCTGTGGCTGCTTTCAAGATATTACTGATACCCCATGGCCTGTAGAGATGAAAATGTTTACTCTCTGGCCCCTTTCAGGCAAAGTTCTCCTTCCTATGATGATAGAGATTCAGGTGGTAGTAGCATTTCACACAGTCAGCTCAAACCTTTGGCTCCTAATCAGAGGGACAGAAGCTGTGGGCGAAGAGTGACCAGCGTGATTCCTAGAGAGAGGTCATGCTTGTGACTGACTATCCTGTGCCTATGGCTGCTCAGGGCCTGAGACCTCTTAGGGTCACCTGTATTTCGTTAACAGGGACGATGGCCTGCATCAGGCCACTAGCAGGCAATCAGGCTTCTGTCTAGAGTTCATGGGATATTCCTTAAAGGACACTAATTAGGGATAGTTCTCCATACGTTTCCAGAATGACTCCAGGAGACGGCTGCCTGCCCTGGCCCATCTGTGTGGAGCCACCTCTGAGTGTGAGTATGTGTGTGTGTGTGTGTGTGTGTGAACAGTCATTCGTGTGATGATGGTGACTGGCCTTCTTTGGCACTGTTCTGCTCCAAGAGTAGTAGTTCTAGATTTACTCTGGAAAGTGACCCCTTGTGTAGACAGGAGGAGCTGAGAAGCCATTGAAGGACTGTGCAAGGCCCTGCAGGTCTGGGGTCAGTCCTCAGTAGATTGTGGGTCTCTAGCCCACAGCTGGCGTTTTCTGTGAAAACCAGCTCAAAGGGAAGGGCCCGAACAATGTGCCATCTGAGTAAAAATCGATGCTGAAGACATTGTGGGGTTTGCAAAGGCTCTCTGTCCCTTTACTGCGTGGCTTTAAAAAATTGTAATAAAATACATATAACATAAAATTTACCATCTTAACCATTTTTTTCCCCTTTGACAAATGCTTACCAAGTACCTACTGTATACCAGGTACTATGTTAGACATGAGAGGTACACAGACAAATAACAAATTATGTAGGTGTCTCTTCCGGCCCGAACCACCAAAGGCCCTAGAATCCCAGGATCCCAGCCACTGAGGCTTGAAAGGACAACCCTGGCTCTGGGTCACTGCCCCCAGGAGCTCTCTCCCAAGCTACCAGGTGCCTGTAACACCCATCCTCCGCCCACATAGGAGCAGTCATCTCAGAGGTGGCACACCCCCCTCCGGGCTGTCCCTGGTTGTCCGGTGGCTGTCACGTACATCATCTTGGAGATGGCTATAACCTGAGCCTAGGCTTATGTCCTTGGTAAATCATATCAGTCCTTCAGGTGTGACTTCCTCTGAGGGACCCTTCCTGACAACCCCCATTTGAATGTGGCCCCTTCACCTCATTTAGGTATAGATTTATGTAGTGGGCTATCACCAGCTCAGGTCTCTCTCCCCCACTATCTGGCCTGCTCAGTTCCATACCCAAATGCCTGGCACCTGTTGAAGGATAAATGAAGCAGCAAAACCCTGAAAGATGGAAACACTCAGGCACTGTCACTCAGCAAACTCATGCTAAAGGCAAAATCCGGCTCACCCTGCCCCCCACTCCCCATTGCAGGCCCTCCAGGACACCGGCCTAGACTAGGGGCACGGTAGCTTTTCAGGAATCTGATGCTCCTTAAAATTGCATCATTTTCAAAGTCAAGCAGATTTGGCCCTGACTGATGTGGCTCAGTTGGTTAGGTGTCGTCCTGCAAAGCAAAAAGTCAGTCTGATTCCCAGTCATGGCACATTGCCAGGGTTGAGGGTCCATTCCCTGGTTGGGGCACATACAAGAAGCTGCTGACCAATGTTTTTCTCCCTCTCCTTCTTCCTCCTTTCCCATCTCTCTAAAACCAAATAAATAAAATCCTTTGAAAAAATGAGTTGAGCATATTAAGGGAACAGCTATTGTAAGTAGTGCTGACGCATCGTTGGCCGAGCGTCCCGGCCCCCTTCTCAGGAACCTGCCCCAGCCCTGCCCAGGAAGCACCTGGGCTGACTTCACTCTCCTGTCATCCAGGGGAGGACAGTGCATCCTGTGCTGCATCCAAAGGCAAACACAGTACAGCTCCAGGAGAGGCCAGGAGCGTGGGCACAGCTCCCCGCCAAGAGAAACTCAGCACACTGGTAACAAAGACCTTCTCCTTGCTCCTGATGACACAATGACATCTCATTCCCCAGTGTTGCGAGGGGCCCAGACCTTATTGGGCACAGGCATGCCAACTCAGACCCACCATCCCCACCGTGTGGGTCCAGCTACCGCCGGTGCAAGGACAGGCACAACTTTTCCATGGTGATGGGGATTTGTTGGCAGGGTGGGTGGGACTGATGGGAAAGGTCATGAGAGAACTTTCCAGAGTGCTGGCAATGTTTTGTCTCTTAATGGGACGCAGGTTTCATGAGGGTGTTCATCCATCAAAACTCAAACGGGAAACAAGATCTGTGCATTTTACTGGACAAAAATTCTGCCTTATTTAGAAACAAAACAAAGTAAAACCACCCCACACCCATTAGGAGGGCTACATAATCTTTTTTAACCATACAGAGGTCTTTTATTTTTCCACACTCATCATGCCATGAATTCGTAGGGAATGGGCTCTGGCTGTGCAGGCGCCTTTCCCTTGGTTCTCACTAAATGTGCATCTCCGGTCGGGCCAGGTGCCTTTCTCTCTGTCTTCTTTCCTTTCCTGGTCATGTTCCTAAACTCTTAGGGTGCTTAATACACACAATCTGTATATTCGTTCTCTTGGCAAGAATCTTGCCCTTCATATGTTAGTTCATAACAGTGCCCACCGCATGCCAGGTGACACAGACTTTCACTTTTGCCCTGGTAATGTTGGTGGGGCAGACCTGTTTGAATAGGGCCCATTCCCTTGATGTCTGCAGCATCGCCTTACTTGTAGATTCACATGTGTATGGCCCAGGTTTCTAAAATGCCTAGAGGACAAATAGTGGGCACCTCTCCTCATTCCCTTTGTGTCAGTCCCTTTGGTGAGTTGTGGGGTTTAATGGTTATGCTGGGTTTCATGGCTCTTTTTCTCCCAAGACGTTAGGTGGGACTCAAATCCAGCCCTTTGAGGGGCCGGGGTCATGGTCTCCGGGCAGTGCCATGACCTGAGTTGACAGTGGTACTTGCTGGGACACTTGATTTCCCTTGCTGACTGCTTGTGTGTTCACATGGCAGTGCTGCCCCTTTCACCCTGTCACATAGTGTCCCTTCTGTGCTGCGGCCCCTCCCAGCCCATCCCTGTGGCCATGTTGTGCCTCCCGATGGTGACCTCTTCATGGTCTGGTTTTGAAAGCGAGGGTCAGTCAATGCAAGTGTGCTGAAGCAAACGGAAAAGTAAATAGAATGCAGAAAACAAACTGGCTTTTCAGAGCTTTGCTTTAGATCTCAAGCATCGCCACCCCCTTTTTTCTTTCTTATTATGGCAAAAATCAATATGTGTGTGTGTGTGTATATGAATGACATAAAATATATCACCTTAACCATTTTTAAGTGTATAGTTCAGTAGTGGTGCTAATTATATTTGCATTGATGTGCAACCAATCTCCAGAACTCTTTTTATCTTACATGAATGAATGTTAGGCATATTTTAAGAAATAAACAAAGTGTTCTTTCTTCCAAAATCAACTGCCGGAAGCTGGCTTTATTCTCTTCTGTCATTGCCTCTCCCCAGCCACTTCCCGGCCCTCCTGATGTGCATGGTGCTGGCCTGTCATGGTGCTGGGGCTTCCATGGGGCCAAGGGCACAGCTGAGCGATCACTGCCCAGGTAGATCTGCCCAGCACATGTAAGCCTCTGACTGCCCTATAACTCTTTTATGAAGCCAGGGTGACAGAAGGGGCAGAGCATCTACACAGACCTAGTGGCACCGCACTGTGGGAAGGCTCAGCCTCTGGTGGGGGCCCCTCCACACTTTTGGTTCTTAACACATCCTTCATTCTGAATTTTGCTTCATAGTGAGCTCTGTACTCCATTTAGGCTGGTGAGCATGAAAGATTTGAGCCCTCTGTTTATTGGGAGTGTCAGCATTATTCATTTTGTGGTTTTCCATTCATCGTAAAAGAGAGGAAAATGCAATAAAACAGTGGCTTTTGGTTTCTTTTGATAGTTAGTAGTAAAGCCCATTCTTTTAATGAAATCTTTCCCGGCCATGGTGTTGCAGGACCAACCAGCAAAATTTATCTTGTTGAGAGAGCCAGGGCGCCCTCACCTGCAAATCCCATGAGCCTGAGGCCCCTCCTCTGCTCCATGGGAGCCCACCTACCTGTCCCTTTCTGATTCTCATGTCCTTTAGTTGACAACTGACTTGGTCTAGGATCTTCACTACCATGAAGGGAGGTATGGGAAACAGCAGAAATTTAATAAGAAATTTAAAAATCATAAGTGGATGCTACACACCGCTGTATGCTAATACATTTGAACATATCGTTGAAATGGACACTTTGCCAGGAAAAAGAAAATGTTCAAAACGTAGATCTAAAAGAAGCAGGTATACTTTTTATTGTTTCTTGTACAATTATTTTCATCATTACCTATTCCCCTTTTATAAGGGAAAATAATGTAGGATAGCAAAAAAAAAAAAAAAAAAAAGGGGGGGGGGAGGAATTGAGTAGCTCACACCCTTGGGTGACACATCTCCAATTACAGCCTGAGCTGAGCGGCTCCAGCAGAAACTCCTGAGTCACGTGGGTCACCAGCCCTGCGTCCAAAGAGCAGACAGCGGGAGGGCATCCTGAGCCTGCCCCTGGTCAAAACTATATTTACTTCTTTAAAAACTGGGTCCCTCTCTCTATCAGTTTCCACTCTAGTTTCACTCTGAGTAAAGCTATAAAGTTATCTTTTGACCCGCGTAAAGTCAGTTGAACAGCAGCATCTTCTCACGCGTTGTTGGCTAGTGTCATTTAATAAGGCAGGAGTGGGGCGTGTGTCCAGCCCTGGAGGACAGTGCTTGCAGCTTACCCAGGTGTTCGCTTACGCACGATTTCTCATTCTTGGTGCCCTCTTTTCTCTCCCCTGCTCTGTGTGCCAGAGACAGGCGGGTGGTGCAGGCATCCTCTCATGTCCCCCTGCAGTCCCAGGACCACCCTTTCGGGCATCACAGGCAGCATTAGCAGCATCTTCAGGGTGATCACAGCCCACCCCACTCTGTGCCCTGGACTACAGGCCCACAGAGGCTGGGAAGGATGTGAGCAAGGGAGTTAATGTGCTGGGTGTGGGGCACTGCTTGGGTTTGTGTTAGCAGGAAGCCTAATAACAGTACAGGCTCCCACTGAAGGGCAGGAATTCCCAAAACAGCAGATGGCCACCTCAGCCATTGTGGTCCTTTGGATGAATACTTTTGTTGACTTTGTCTGCATTTCTGGAGACGCACGATATCATCTGAGAGAAATTGGTGGGGTCATTTTACCTAAAAGCAGGGAAGAGCTGTGTTGTTACCCTAAATACTGCTCAGATGCTGTGTAGGCACAGGAACGGATGGGAGCATGATCACTGTGGTTTGAGTGTTGTGTGTGTGTGCTTAAAAATATGGTTAAATTTGCCCTGGCTGGTGGCACAGTGGATAAGGCGCCTGCCTACAAACCCAAAGGTCTCTGGTTCGATTCCCAGCCAGGGCACATAACCAGGGTGCAAGCCGGGTCTCCAGCCAGGTCTGTAGCTGGAGGCAGGTGAAAGGCAACCACACATTAATTCTCTCTCCCTCTCTGGCCTTTCTTCCTTCCCTTCTCTCTAAGAATAATAAATAAAATCTTTTGAAAAAACATGGTAAAACTTATCACCTTAATACTTTCTAAGTGCATAGTTCGGTAGTGTTAAGTACACTTACATTGTTGTGAAAAGACACCACCAGAACTTTTTCATCCTGTGGGACTGAAACCCCTGATCCCTGCACTCCCAGCCCTGTGCACCCATTCTCTGGTTTCTACACTCTAGGAACCTCATACAAGCGAAATCACTTAGTGTTTGTCCTTTTCTGACTAGATTATTTCACTCAGCATGATGTCTTCAAGATTTATGGATGGTGTAGTGTGTGCCTGAATTTCCTTCCTGTTGAAGGCCAAACAATTAATACTCCATTGTCTGGCTATACCACATTTTGCTTATTCATGGACAAACACTTGGATTGTTTCCATCTTTTGGCAATTGTGACTAATGCCACTATGGACATGGGTGTACACATTTCTCTTGATGACCCTCCTATTTATTCTTTGGGTGTGTACTCAGAAGTGGGATCACTTAATCATATGGTAATTCTATTTTTAAATTTTCCAGGAACCTCCATACTGGTTTTCATGGCGACTGCACCATTTTACATTTCCACCAATGGTGCATCAGAGTTCCAATTTCTCAGCATCCTCACCAACATTAGTTGTTTTCTGGGTTGTTGTTGTTTTTTGTTGTTGTTGTTTGTTTTTTTGATAGCAGGTATCTTCATGGGTCTGAGGTGATATCTCATTGTGGTTTTGATTAGCATGTCCCCGATGTTTAGTGATGTTGAGCATATTTTTATGTGCTTATTGGCCAGTTGTATATCATCTTTAGGAGAGTGTATTTACACCCTTTGCCCATTTTTCAGTTGAGCTATTTGCTTTTTTTTGTGGTTGATGGTTGTAGGAGTTTAGGAGTTCTTTTTATATCCTGAATATTAACCCCTTATCAAATACAGGATTTGCAAATATAGTAGTCCTCCATGAGTTGATTTTTGTTAAGTGTGTCCGTAGGGCCCAAAACTCTGCAGGAGGTTTTCTTACTTCTGGTGACATCTGGCCGAGCTAGGACATTCCCTGGTCACATTTGATCCCCCTTTTATGATTTCTTTCCTACCTGAAGCTCTTAAATGTAGAAGTCATGAAGGTTCTTAATGGCAAAGTGGCCTTGGCATTTGTCAAAGCCTGTACCCTTGCCTAAAGGAGAGGCGGGGGCCTCAGCGTGGGGTCGGCAGTTGGTCCTGGATGCCTTCCTTTGGGGCCACGTGGGCAGTGCAGAGGTAGCCAGAGCCTGGTGTCAAGTCCAAAACAAGCAAACCCCCTTGAAAGAGTAAGCAGTACTGGTTTGCTAAAAATAAAAAGTAAAAACGGAGCCCTGGCTGGTAGCACAGTGGGTAAGGTGCCGGCCTGTGAACCTAAAGGTCGCAGGTTCGATTTCCAGCCAGGGCAACATAACCAGGTTGCAAACCAGGTCTCCAGTCAGCTCTGTGGCTGGAGGCAGGTAAAGGGCAACCATACACTGATGTTTCTCTCCCTCTTTGCCTCTCTGCCTTCCCCCTCTCTCTGAAAAATAATAAATAAAATATTTTTTTTTTAAAAGAAAGAAAAGTAAAAACGGAAGGTTTTGACTAGTCAGAGGGCATCTCCTGAGGTTGCTAACCAACATTGTTCAGCACTCTAAGCCCATTTGACCCCAGTGCTCCTCCAGGGTCCCAGATTGAGAGTTCTGGGTAGCAAGGGGGCAGGCAGGGTTTGGGCAGGGTTGGAAGGGGGTTAAGAGGGATAGGAGGGGAGACGGGCGGGAGCGCATGCGGCTGCCTTTGCTGCCTACAACAGGATCACCATCCACCACACACACACACACACACACACAAACACACACACACACAGAGCTGGCCTCCAGCTTCAGGCCACCTCCTCTGTCTCAGCAAGAAATGACACAAATGGACCTGGCTGGTAGCACAGTGGATAAGGCGCCAACCTGGGAACCCAAAGGTTGCTGGTTTGATTCCCCAGCCAGGACACATAACCAGGTTGCAAGCCAGGTCTCCAGCCAGGTCTGTAGCTGGAGGCAGGTGAAAGGCAACCACACATTGATGTCTCTCTCCTCTATGCCTCTCCCTTCCTCTCTCTCAAAAAAAAAAGATAAATAAAATCTTAAGGAAAAAAAACAAAAAGAAATGATGCAAATGCAAACCACTCATAGCCCGCACCCAGCCCATTTGTCCTGCAATAGAGGGGTAGGTGGAGGGTGAATCTTGGAGGCAGACTTCCCTCCCCTACACTCCCTCTGCTCTGTGGTCCAAGGCAGCCGCATGGCTGTGCTGCAGTGGAAAGTATTACAGGGAATCAGGTATTGTCTATTCTTTTCCTTTTTTCCTTTCCAGGTCCTTCTACAACAGCTAAAAGGTGCCAACATTCTTGTATGCCCAATTATGGGCTGAATTGTGTCACCCTAAAATCCATATTTGAAGCCCTAATTCTCAGTATTTTAGAATATGGCTATGTTCGAAATTGAAGATCTTTGAAGAATGTGATTAAGTTAAAAATGAGATTTTTGGGGTAGACCCTGGTGTTCTTATACGGACACAGCCAATGAGGACACAAATGAGCACAGAGGGAGGACTGTGTGAGGACACAGGGAGACAGTGGTCCTTCTACAAGCAGGGGTAGAGGCCTCAGAAGACACCATCTATCTGGACACTAGGATCCTGAATTTCCAGCTTCCAACACTGGAAGGGAGTACATTCCTGCCATTTAAGGCCCCCAGGCGGTGGTACTTTGTTTCGGGGCCCCAGCAAAAGGGCACGCCCGCCCCATTTCTCCCAATAGAACAGCGTGAATCACTTTTTAACTCCAGCAGCACTATGTCATGTTTTTGTTAACGAGAAACTCCCAAGTCGTACTTATAACCTTGGCAAGTGGTCGCGAGCCGTGCCCAGCATCCTGTTATAAATGGGTACGTTCCTTATTAAAATGCCACTTGTAGCCCTCTGTTCCCCAGCGCTCTTGGCAACAGCCCAACTTTATGTTCCAAATAGGAAAAGGTGGGTTGATTTAGAGACTCAGCCCTTGTTAGGCGTTACCATGATTTATGTAAAAATAATATTAACTAGTTAAACAACAATGGTTCACCATTCACCTGCAGCCTGTGAAGCTCATAAAAGGGCACATTAATCTCTATTGTGATGACATTGATTTGTACCAGCAGTTCTTCTAAGTTAAGAAATGTGTTATGTTGTTCCAAATGTACGTTTATTTGGTACAGGATTCTGTTAAGTGGTTCCAAAAGAACGAACGTGTCTATTTTCTCTAGGGAAACACTTGTGTATTATTTCAGCTCAAAACACTTCTTGAACACAATCGCTAATCAGGTCTAAACATCAGCATTTCTCCTGCTGGCCGCGCTAGAGGGTCCCCCGCCTGAGAGGTGGTGGCCCAGCGGTGGCCCTAGAGGCGAGCAGAAGGAGCCCCCTGCAATGCTTCAGAAAGCAGCGCGGCTGGGGGCAGTTCCTGTTTGGTCTTGCTGGAATTCAAAGGTACCTTTAAGCCTTTTCCCCCACTTGAGTTGAGAGGGTCTGGAACGCAGTTTCACAAGCTGTACCCTGTGGAACTTCTGAGGAAACCTGCTCAAAAGGATGACTTCATGAAAAGGAAATTAATATTTGCCGTTTCTTTTTTTCCTTTTTTTCCCCTTTCCCAAGGGACGGCTAATCTTGAGAAACACAGAATCTCTCGAGGCCAATAGAGTTGAGTGCAAGAAGTGAGATTATTTCATTGTTGCCACCATGAAATAGAGTTTGTTTTTATTGCATTTCTTTTTCCCTTCAGGAAAACACTGGGTAAGAGCCCTGATAGATTATTCTTGCACCCCTGGTTCTGACTTTCCCCCCATTGTTCCAGGGGCCTTTTTATCACGGAGATCTCTTACAAGTTCAATGTCCTTGTTTCGTGTACTTGTTCCCACCACTGAGTTGCCTGCCTGCCTCTGCCCCAGCTTCCCAAGGGTGATGGCATGTGGCCCCGTTACCACCCTTTCATGTTGCGGACTAGCTCGGGGCGTTGGCAGGATGGCAGCATGGTGCCACTCAACTGGACTGTTCACTAGGCATTTGACACGTTGACTATACATTGTTGAGTCTTTAATATTGAATTCATGGCCAATGGCACTAACTCATCTAACACACATATTTTCTCCCTAAGACACATCCCAGTTTCCTAGGTTTAGGAACACCAGTCAGCATTTTGGGTCATCTGCAAAGCAGAGATAGAGGTTGATGGCCCAAGGCCAAAAGAGATGGCAGCAATAGGTGCCCAGGGGCCACCTGGGCCCACCCTGAGCCAGGCCTGGTGCTCACTCAGGTGGCCAGCCAGGACTTTGCTATCAGGCCCCCAGCACCAGAGGACTCCCAGGTATGTTGGTGGGGGGACTCTAGGCATCGTTCACAGGGCCCTGCTGCACCCCTACCACACACAGCCTCTGTACCCTGAACCCAAATCCAGCAGCCTGGATATCACACCCCCTGACCTGGGCCTGGCAGACACACCTCCCAATGAGGGTGTGGCTACTTCTATACTCATCAGGCCAGGGAACGTGGAGCTGTGGACCAGGGTCCCAAAGGGAAGGCTGTGGTCTGATGTCCACTTCTATCCACTTTTTAAAAATTCAGTGCGTTAAGGGCTTGCAGCCTCCAAGACCCTGACCAGCAGGAGAGCGTGCTGGGGTCTTGCCATGACCCTCTGGGGCTTCCCAGGAATGCTGGCCCCAGAAGGGCTGTGACTCCTCCATGCCCACCTGTCCCTTTGCTCCCATTCTCCTCCTACCCAAGGAACCAGGGCAGGAGTACCAGGGGGAGGCCCTGTAGGACCACTGGACTGCTGAGTAGCTATGGGAGGTTCCCCCTGCTGAGGGCAGCTCCTGCCCCCACCTCTGGTGAAGTCGCCCTTGCCTTCAAATGTGATGTAGACAAGCCATCACCCCTCCTTCCACACTCCCCAGCTGGGCTGCCTTTTCCCCTTGGCCCTGGGGCTTGAGTGGGGCTACATCTGCAGGAGGGGCCTCAGAGCACTCTCTCACCTGGGGGTGGCTGGACAGCCTCCTGGTTCCCTGAAAATGCTTGAGGTCATAACAGTCCTCAACCTCTTTAGGGACTGCAGGTCCCTTAAATAACTTGGTAAGCCCTCTGGACCCCTAAAACTATGCAGTTGCCTGCATTCATAGATGGATGCTTAATCTTAGAGGTTAGTGAAAACTTTTCATTTTTCCCCATCCAACTTCATGGATGCCCTGAACGAACTCTCTCTTTGGGGCCCTTACGAAATTATGGGCCCAGTTAAGAAGCCTGAGACAGGAATGTAGTATATACAGACTAGTGGTCCAGAGTTATTCACAGCCACCCCGAGGAGTTTGCAAAAGTGTGGGCGCTGCAAATAGGCATACCTCCTCCATCCCCCAGGCCTGCCTCCCCCAGACTGGCTGACAGGGTGTGGGATGGGGCAGGAACAGGACCCCAGATGGCACAATGGGCTCCATTAGGTTTCCTGGTTGGTCAAGGGCAGAGCTCATGTCAAGGTTTAGTACGTTCATAATGCTGTGCAACCATCTCCCGAATTTTTTCATCTTTCCCAACTGAAAAACTACCAGTTGAACAACAGATTCTCATTTCCTGCTTCCCTCACCCCTTGGCAACCACTATTATGTCTCCATGAATTTGAAAACTCTCTAAGTCCCTCATATGAGTAGAGCCATACATTATTTGTCTTATTGTAACTGTTATTTCACTTAACATAATTTCCTCCTGGGTTCATCCACACTGTAGCAGGGGTCAGAGTTTCCTTCCTTCCAGAGCGCGCACAAGACTGAATAATGTTCCATTGTACATATAAGACTTCATTTGTTATCCACTCATCCATCAGTGGCCGCTGGGTTGCTCCCTGCTCTGCTGTGGTAAACCATGCTACTGTGCACATGAACACAAGGAGGGGTGCTTTTAGAAGTTTAAAAAGGTACCTACCATTGTGAACGTTAGCATTTTAGATTCGTTACACTTGCAAGAAGATTAGCAGGAATCCCAAACTGTTTTAGCTATAAGGCTCCGGTTTCATTCTCCTCTAGCTCCCAGCACATGTGGTTGCCTGGGGCACCGGCACAGAGATTGGCTACCTCTGTGCTCACTCAGTCCAGTGCCATCTACAGCTGTGCACTTCCGTTAGCTCGTGGGACAGAGGCCCCACCAGGGGCACCATGTAGAGGCCCTTAATCCCAGACCTTGCAAGAGTGCGTAAAACCAGCTGGGAATTCTCTTCTTGTGGGAGGAATGTGCTCCAGATAATGAACGGTGGAAAGTGGCCTCTTGTGCAAAATGAGAATTACATGCAGCTCTGCCCAACCCCAAAGTCACCACCAGGCAGTGGCCATTCTTGACTGCACAGCAGAAAACGTGTGGTCATTGAAAGAGAGGTGGCATCTAGGAGCCCTTGGTCAGAGAGGAAAGCATGACCTGATGGCTAGGACAGGAGGATGAAGAGAAGATGACAAAGAGGTCTTCTTCCTGTCTGATTGCTGGGGCTTGCTAGTTCAGTAACAGCGCTGCTTCAATTCACTGCCTCTTCTGATTCTTTCTAGAATCTGTCCTGAGTCTCAAGTATCCACTGTCCAGCTCTAGGACACCATCACTGTCCCTCAGGTGGTGTGTACAATAGGCTGTCCCACAGAGGAGCCTGGGAGGAGATGGTTCTCTCTCCTTACTGAGGGCAAGAGAGGAGCACAGGCCCGTTTTAATGATCCTGGGTCTGTAGGGACCTTCAGTCCTGCCAGCAGGACACGGAACAAGGGGAAAGAAATGCAGAAACCACCTGTTTTCACTCAACCCAGGAGTAAGTTGTCAACACAGGCCAGAGAGGTTCTGGGCTCTGTATTAGTGGGCTTTCACTGCCCTCTAGTGGTGACATGAACGAGGGACACGCTGTGTTTCCTAACAGGAAAGGACAAAGCTGCTGAGGGATTTTGCTCACAACACTGTGATCACAGACTGGCGCACTGCTTTAGTACACCCATAAATTTGTACACGTTCTGTGTTGGGTGCTATAGGTGGGTAACATAGGGTTAATGCTGAGTTGTGTCATTTGACGATTCCTATGTCCTTAACTCTGGTACAGTGGAATGTGATTCTATTCGGAGATGGGACTTGAAAGAGGTAATTATATTCCTCTTTGGTTCACATGACTACATAGTATGCTATAAAACAAGTCTCAATAGATTTTAAAGGATTTAAATCATACAATTATCTTCTATGACTGCAATGGAATAAAATTAGAAATTAGTAACAGAAAGAAATTTGGGAAATTCACAAATATGTGAAAATTAAATAGCACAGTACTAAGTAACCAACAAGTCAAAGAAGAACTCATAAATGAAATTAGAAAATACTTTGAGGGGAATCAAAACAAAAAACACAACCTACCAAAAAACATTAGGTACAGTTAAAACAGTCCTCGGAGAAATTTAAAGCTATAAGCAGATATATTAGGGAAGAAGAACTTCAAATCAATAACCTAAATTTCCACTTTAACACGACTCAAAAATGAAGCCCTGGGTGAGGTGGCTCAGTGGATTGAGTGCCAGCCTGGGAACCAAAGGGTTGCCAGTTCGATTCCCAATCAGATCACATGCCTGGGTTTCAGGCCACGTCTCCAACTGGGATGCATGCAAGAGGCAACTGATTGATGTTTCTCTCCCTCTCTTTCTCTCTAAAATTCGACATATATTTTTTTAATTAAAAAAAAAAATTAACCCTGGCTGGTGGCTCAGGTGGCTCAGTGGATAGGCGCCAGCCTGCGAACCCAAAGGTCACTGGTTCAATTCCCAGCCAGGGCACATAACCAGGTTACAAGCCAGGTCTCCAGCCAGGTCCCCAGCTAGAGGCAGGTGAAAGGCAACCATACACTGATGTTTCTCTCCCTTTCTTCCTCCCTCCCTGCCCTTCTCTCTAAAAATAATGAATAAAATATTTTTAAAAATAATAAAATAAAAGCAAAAAGGGGATGGATGTAATACAACAACAATAAAATTTAAAAAATAATAAAATAAAGACACATTTTTAAAAATAAAAATAATTTTTATCTTTTAATGTCTCCTTGAATATTTAGAGATAAAATGTGTCTAGGCTACGTTGGAATATAGTTTAACAAAGGAAAAAAGAGATAAAGCAGGGATATGGCAAAATGTTAATCATTTTAAGATTAGCTGATGGGTATATAGGGGGACCATTTAGTATTTTCTCACTAGAGATTATTAGGATGAATATAAACATAAGATCGGACCCAAAACTGCCCCAGCATTATGTCCAGTGGCCAGGGCACTAGCCTAAGCTCATAATTGGCTGGGAACGAGGGTATTCACTATTGGATCAGCCACCCTGACCAAATCTTGGAAACCTAACACTTCTCAGAAGGGGACTGGCTGAATCCCACTGCCTCCCCTCCCCCATTCCTTTTCTCCTGGCCTTTCACCCTCTGACTTCACACCACCCTGTGTTGGAGTAAGGACTTCCTTGGTATTGAGTCAGTCGTCTCCAGCCTGTGAAGACAGGTCCAGCAGGTCGCTGGAGAGCCAAGCCCTGGAACATGCCTGTCAGGGTGGAAACTCATTTATTTCTTTACTAAGCGAAGGGTAATAGAGTCACCAGTGATTATTTAGTTTTATTTTTTAAGTTCAGGCAGTGAAACCAGTCAGAATGATGAATACATGTCATTATAAATTTGTCCAAGCCCACAGGAGGTACAACTCCTCACCCAGGTGGTCTGACGACAGTCAGACCTGCCGACAGTGTGAGGAGGGCATAGCCAGGTGGTCTGGCCACCATCCTGCAGTGGACAACCTTGGAGCCTCAGGATCTCCTGTCTAAGAGATGGGCTCAGATTCTCCTCAACGGAGTTCTGTAGGGTGAAAGACAGAGGTGGCATGTGGAAGTCACAACCCACCCACAGGCGCTGTTGTTCCTTGGGACATTGTTTCCTGGGCCTGTGACTTTGCAGTCTCCTGGCCACGTCACCCAGCGTTTGATGGGTAAGAGTGGGAGCAGCCACTGGAAAGCAGTGATTTGCTTTCTTCTCTAGGTATGAAGTCAAGGGGCCCAGCCTGTGCTCTGGGTGTTCCTGGTGCCTGGATGAGGCATAAAAACAGCTTATTTTGGCTGCAGGTTGTGGCATGGAGGGTATGGGCCCTGGAGGCACCTGAACCTGGGGGAGGTGAGTCTGTTTCCGGAGAGGAGCAGCTGGCTCTGCTGTCTGGGTGCAGGGCAGGCCGAGCGGCGGGGAGGGCCGGCCGGACTGCAGGGCTGCCACCCGTCCCTCCTGTCGGTGGAAATCCCTCTCCTTCAGCCATACATTGTGTTTGACTTGGGGTGTTTTTCTTGGCTTTAGTGAACAGGATTAGTTGTACTCTTTGTCATTTTTGGAATTGAAGGTATTTTTAACAAATGCAGCCGGTATCGTGGGAACATCCTGAAGTTGCTGGTGTGTCTGCAGTCTAAAATCAGCCCCATCCCACCCCCAGCCTTCCTCCTGGAGGAGTCTAAGTCACTCAGTGGGATGTCTATTTTTGTTCATTTAGGTTTCAAACTGAAACGTGGATGGAACTGAGGAAATTGGTGTTTTTCTACAGTTAATTCTTTTTTTCTCCTGCTCTTGGTCCATGACAGTTACGTGGAAATAAAAAGAGCCAGACCACATGGCATGTTCCAGGCAAGTCAAGTGGGGGTGGGAGGTAGTGACCCTGCCCCTGCCAGTGTGATTGTGATTCCTAGCCCACTCTCTGCCATCATATTAACTGCATGCCCCAGCCTGGAATAAGAACGACAAAAGTGAGATACATCAGCAATCATTGAATTAGGAAGGTGTATCAGTGACTTACCGCTGTCTAACAAATTACCCCAAATTTAGTGACTTGAAACAACACACATTGATGATCTCTCAGTGTCTGTAAGTCAGGAATTTGGGTACAGCTTAGCTGGGTCCTTGGCTCTGCATCTCCCATGAGGCTGTAGTCAAGGTGTCCACAGGGCTGGGGTCTCCCCCAAAGGCTCCACGGCATGGTTTCCCCTTCCAAGCTCACTGGACCCAGTTCCTGTGGGCCGTTGGACAAGGCCATCCCCCGTTCCTTGCCCTGTGGGCCTCCCTGATAGCAGCCGGCAAGGAGAGAGGCTGAGACTCTGCAATGTGATCCCAGAGTGACCTTCTCAACGTTGCTGTGTTCTGTTCAGTTTGAAGGAAGTCACTCAAGGATTGGGGGCTCACAGGGACCATGCATTCCAGGAGGCGGACGGTGATCCATCTTAGATGCTGCCTGATGCAAAAGGATGTAGAAGTGACCATGCCTGTCGTTGCTGTGTGCATTCATCTCACAGGTGTGGTGAGTAGTGTAATCTTTTCAGAAAGTGGAGCATCGGGGAGAAGTCCTGACTTAGGATGCTCCAGCAGTCCACTTAAGCCCCCTGACCCTCAGTCTCCCCATCTTTAGAATCGGTCATGCAACCTCTGTGCCATTTTGTGATGTTTTAGATCAGATGTGATATGTATCAAAGGGCTGGTTGAAGCAGCTTACTCATAGCAGGCAGCCAGAAATGGGGACAAAGTCCTGTTTAGAGACTGGTAACGAGAAATAGAATTTCTTCAAAACATTTACGTTCCTGAAGGAGTGAAACCTGCCCCAGACCCTGGGGAGTAGGGCGGATAAGGGCCCCTCACCTGGACACGGGCCAGGGAATACATGTGTGTTATGGCTGGTGCTGCTTATTACAGAAGTGCTGGCTGAAAGCAAAACTCTAAAAGAGGAGCTAGAAACAGTGATCTTGCTCCCCCAAGGTGCGTATGTGTTGGAATTGTGGGGTGGGGGTGCGCTTTTCCCAGGCACAGCCAGGCTCACCCAGACATGCCTCATAGGAACCGGGCAGGAGGGGCTGAGAAGCTCATGGGCCATTCTGACATCTACCCTGGTCACGCAGGAAGCCTCTGAACGCATCACCTCCCCCTAGGTGAGGCCATACCTTGGGTGCAGCCTTCTGTATCTGTTTTGCCCCAGGTGACTTTATGTCACAACATTTTTCAATGACACCAGTGCTGACAGCCCAGTGCCCCTTAGCTAGCCAGCATCATCAGATTACTGCAGGGTGTTCTTGGCCTCTTCCTCTGCATTTCTGTCCTTATCTATTAAATAATACAGTTTGGGATTTTTTTTATTACCTAAATGATATCATGCCACACATGGCATCCTGCAGCTTACCAGTTTTCTACTCAGTAATATGTCTTGGTATTTTCCATGACTGGACATGTCTCTGATGCACATTCTTTTTTTTTTTTTTTTTTTTGAATTTTATTGTTGTATTACATCCATCCCTTTTTTGCTCCCCTCTGTCCCCCTCCCCACCCACCCTTTCCCCCCAAAGTCAATCCCACCTGTTGTCCATGTCCATGGTTCCTTTATACTAGGTTCTTGTCTAAGCTGCTCCCCTTCTTTGCCTCTGCCTCCCAAAAATATGGAACGCTTCACGAATTTGCGTGTCATCCTTGCGCAGGGGCCATGCTAATCTTCTCTGTATCGTTCCAATTTTAGTATATGTGCTGCCGAAGTGAGCACTGATGCACATTCTTTTCATTGCTTCATGCTGTTCCAGGCTATGGACGTACTGCTTTTCATTTCACCTCTTTCTGTTTGCGGACATTCAGATTTCATACAGAGACTTTGCACTTGTAAGTGGTGCTGCCACAATCAGTGTTTTCGTCACATGTACATGTGAGTGTTCCTACAGGACAGATATTTTCAGCTGGTGTGCTGCGGCACAGAATTTTTAAAACATTCAGTAAGTGTTGAGTCAGGGGCACTGACCTCGTTTCCCTTAGGTTGTCAAATAAAACAAAATGACAACAGCCAACACAATAATAGCCAATAACAATCACACCATTTTCATTTTTGTTTTTGGTCAGATCAGTGAAAAATGTATGTAGAGGAAAGCTTTAAGACAATTATACTTGAAACAGAGGAGGGTACAGAGCTGTAAAGAAAAGTAGGGTTTCTATACTTTACTCAAAGTGGTAAAATGACAACAGCAGTAGACCGTGATAAGTTCTATGTAATGTAGAACAACCACTAAAAGAACTGCACAAGGAGAGACACCTAAAAACACTAGATAAATCAAAATGAAATTCTAAAAAATGTTTAATTAACTTACAGAAAGTAAGGAGGAAGAAAACAGTTAAAAAAAAAAAAAAACCACAGAGAACAGAAAATAACAAAATAAAAGGCAGAATTAAGCCCTAACATATCAATAATTAGATTAAGTATAAATTGTCTAAATTCTCCAATTAAAAGACAGAGATTAAGCCCTGGCTGGTGGCACAATAGATAAGGCGCCAGCCTTCAACCCAAAGGTCACTGGTTCAATTCCCATCCAGGGCACATAACCAGGTTGCAAGTCAGGTCTCCAGCCAGGTCCTTAGCTGGAGGCAGGTGAAAGGCAACCACACATTGATGCTTCTCTTCCTTCCCCTCTCTCTAAAAATAATAAATAAAATCTTTCAAAAAACTCTTTAAAAAATAAACACAAGAGATTAGCTGAATGAATTTAAAAACATGCTTCAACTAAGTGCTATGTACAACAAATTCATTTCAATGTATTTTATACAAACATTAATCAAAGGAAAGCATGAATGCTATATTATATCAGATAAAGTAGACTTCAAGACAAAGAAAGTTCCTGGGGACAGATGTTGATGTTATATAATAATTAAGGGGAACCTGTTGTAGGCAGAGCAAGGATGATGGGCCAGGTTACAGGGTGGAAAGCAAAGGCAAAACTGTGAAAACAGGGACCTCGCCCCCAGGGTAACCTTTCCTCTCCTAGCATATTGCAGGTCATGCAGTTCAGATCCCCTGACTTTTCCTCCCTCAAGGTAACATCGAGGCCTCAGTTGTATTTCAGCTCCAGGCTCAGAAATGCAGCAAAACCAGATAAAGTGAAGCCGGGCTGCCTAAGGACCAGCTGCATTAACTAATGAGATCCTGCTGACACCCACCAATCAGTGAAGACCACGACACTGAAAGCTGATGAATATTCTATTAAGATCCTCTGTGGAGACCATCCCTTAGATTCCTGCCTGCAAGAGAGAGAAAACCCGCAGGACAAAGGACATGCGCTCTCCCTGGGGGAATATGCTTGTGCCTTGCCCTTCCCCCTCCTCTTCGCCAACAGACACACATCTCCTGAACTCCAAGGGTCCCCATCAGGGCGCAATGGACAGCAGCATGTCATCTCAGGCTAACCTCCTGACCCTGTCCCCAAAGTCCTCTTTTCTCTGACTTAGTGAGCTAAGGCGGAGGCTCTCCTGTTGCTTTTCTATGTGAAGCCCCTCCCTGTCCCCAGCTTTAATAATTGTCCCATCTGAGTGTGCTTTTGCCACAGGCAATGAATTCTTGCTTGCTTTATCAAACTTGTCTCTTGACAGAAAGCTTTCTTTCTAGAAGACAAGAGAACTGAGGTCTCATCAATCCAGTAACAAATCCACCAAGAAAACATAGCAATCCTAAATGTGTATGCATGGAACAACAGAGCTGCAAAATAGGTAAAACAAAAACTGATAGAACTAAAAGGAGAAATCGAAAAATCCACAATTGTAGTTGGAAATGTCAACGGTCTTTTCTGGACAAGACAATGGATATAACCAGACAGAAAATCAGCAAGGAAATAGAAGAACTCAACGCCACCAGCAGCCAGCAGGAACCAACTGCCATTTATTAACAGCAGCAGAATATATATTCTTTGCAAGTGCCCATAGAACCTATACCACTTCCTGGGCCACAAAACAATTTTCTAAACATTGAAATGATACAGAATGTGTTCTCCATCCACATTGGATTTAAACTAGAAATCAACAGCAGAAAGAAAATAGAAAAAAAATCTTAAACACTTGCAAACTAACACAGTTATAAATCATCGATGGGGGTAATGAGAAATATCAAGGGAATGAAAAAACAAAAACATAGAACTGAATGAATATGAAATATAGTATGTCAAAAATCCTGGGCCAATAAAGAGCAGTGCCGAAGGAGAGAATTTATAGCACTGAATACATGCATTAGAAAGGAGGAAAAGTCTCACCTTGGCCACTTGGAATGTTATCCCATAGACAAAAAGGTCACAGGTTTAACTCCTGGTCAGGGCACATGCCTAGCTTGTGAGTCCAGTCTTTAGTCAGGGCATGTTCAAGAGGCAAAGTCTCAGATCAATAATCCAAGCTCAAACCTCGAGATGCTAGGAAAAGAACAAGTTAGACCCAACACAAGCAGAAGAAATAAAATAGTGAAAGTAAGAACAGAAATCAATGGAATTGGAAACAAAAATATTAGAATAAATTTAAGAAAGCGGCAGGGTTTTTTTTCTTTTAAAGATCAATAAAATTGACAGAGCTCTAGCAGCATTGACAAAGAAAAGAAGACCCAAATGACCAACCAGAAGTGAAAAAAGGAACATTACTAGGACCCCAGAGACATCAAAGGATAATACAAGAATGATATAAACAACTCTATACTCATAAACTTGACAATTAGATTAAATGAACCAATTCCTTGAAAAACAAACTACCACAATTTATCCAATATGAAATAGATAACTTGAATAGCTCTATGAAGGAAATTGAATCATAAATCCAAACTCACCCAAAAGAAATCTCCAGGCCCGTAGAGTTCCAATGGAGAATTAAAGAAAAAACTTTAAAGAGTAATTAGCACAACTTCTATACAATCTCTTTCAGAAAATCGGAGAGGAGGAAGCCCTTCTCAATTTGTTTTATTCTGCTAGAATTACTCTGATATTAAGATCAGACAAAGACAGTACAAAAAAGAAAATTACAGACCATTATCCCTTATGGATATAGACATACAAATCCTCAACAAAATATTAGCAAGTAGAATATAGCAATACACAAAAATAAGTATACACCATGACCAAGTGGGGTTTACTTCTGGGAAGTCAGGCTGGTTCAATGTTCAAGGAACAATCAAAGTAATTCACATAATGACAGAAAAACAAAGCAAAACACAAGATCGCATCAACTGATGCAGAAAAAGCATTTGACAAAATTCAACAGTCATTAATGATAAAAAAATTTTAAAAAGAAATAAGAGTGGGAACTTCCTCAACTTGATGAAGAACATTACAAAACACCCACTAACATACTTAATGATGAAAACCTAATAGTCATCCAAGATTGTGAGTAAGGCAAGGATGTTTACCCTCACCACTCTTATAGCTAGAAGTTCTAGCCAGTGAATAAGGCAAGAAAAGGAAATAAATGGCATTCAACAAGGGAAGAAATAAAGTTCCCCTATTTGCAAGTGACATGATTATCTACATAGAATTGCAATGACTCTACCAAAAATCCATTAGGACTAATATGTGAGTTGAGCAAGGTCCTAGGACATAAGATAAACTTGTTTAAAAATTAATTGTATTTCTATGTGCTAGCAATAAATACATAGGTGCTGAAATTAAAAATACAATACCGTTTAAAATGGCTCACAAAATTCAACACTTAGATGTAAATCTGATATAATATATACAGATTTTATACACAGAAAACTGCATAATGCTGATGGAAGAACAAAGAGTTGTTGATATGAATAACAAACTGAATGAATCTCCAGATAATTACAAGTGAAAAAAATCCAGTCCACAAAGGTTACATACAATATACTCTATAATTTCACTTCCACTTACATCACATCACTGAAATGACACAATTATATAAACGGACAGCAGGTTGGTGGTTGCCAGGAGTTAAGGAGGAGGTGGGGGCAGGAGGGAAGTGGGTGTGGCTATGAAAGTGCCACAGGAGGGGTCCTTTCTGGGATGCCTATGTCCTGTGTCCGGACCATACCAATGTTAGGGTCCTGGTTATAATGTTGCACTAGTTCTGCAAAATGTTAATATACGGGGGAACTGGGTAAAGGGTGCAAGGGACCTCTCTGTGTTAGTTCTTTTTCTTTTTTTTTTTTTTAAATATTTTATTTCATTATTTCTAGAAAGAGGGGAAGGGAGAGAGGCAGAGAGGGAGAGAGACATCAATGTATGGTTGCCTTTCACCTGCCTCCAGCCACAGACCTGACTGGAGACCTGGTTTGCAACCTCGTCATGTGCCCTGGCTGGGGAATCGAACCTGCAACCCTTGGGTTCGCAGGCCAGCGCCCCGTCCACTGTGCTACCAGCCAGGGCTCTGTGTTATTTCTTACAATTGCATATGAATCTACAATTACTGTATCTCAAAAATAAAATGTTTACTTTAAAATTTTTAAGTACACAACAGGTAGTAATGTGTAATTTGGATCATGCAGAACAAATTTAAATCATGCAGACTTTGAGGCTGGTGTTCACTCAACTACATGTCTGCCAGTAAGCCAATATCCCGTCAGAAACTCCACCGGGAATTCTAAGGCAGAACCAAACATTGTGCTTTTAAACTTTTAGGCTATACTCTGGGGAACAGCCATGGGTGTGTGCTCAGTCCTTGTTCCTCCCTCCCTGTCCCCACCTCTCTCCAGCCACCCCAAGGTGGCTCTCTGCCCCCTTCACTCTGTGAACTCCACACCCACAAAGAGCTCATCAGCTGCTTCTTTCTCAGGCTCCCCTCACAGCACTGACTTGAGGGCAAGTGCCTGTCCTTCACCTTGGGGCCCACAGTAGCCCTCCCGATGGCATGGTCCCGGGGTTCCCCATGAGGGTCTGATGATCACCCTCTCCTTGATAAGGACCCAATCAAGGAGCCTGTTTGTCTTCTGCTCTCAATTCAGGCCAGGCTTCTTGAGTCACAGTTGTCAAAGAAACGAATTGCAACACAGCTCGTCGTGTTTCTACACATCTGGGAAGGGCGCTGGCCCTCAGCCGCAGGAACCTGTTGGGGAGGCTGGCAGGTGCTTCTCCGCATCCCAGGCCTGCATGCCCTGCGACAGGCCGCCTTTGGCTGGCGTTAGAATCCCAGTCACACCCTGTGCAGAGAGTGACCCTGCCCTCGGTACTGAGGAACTGGGTGGAAGTTGTGCACGGGAGGGGCACCTCTGCTAGGACCTGATGGGTGGACTGGCATCAGGCAGGAGATTGGAGGAGTGGCAAGTCACAGCTACAGTGCCCTAGCCCTGGAGTCTGCAGTTCGCTTTCTAATGGCGGTCACTGTGAGTGAAAATCACAGAAGGGCCACTGGCCGAGGGCCGGCTGCTGGAGTTGCTTCACTGCTGTGTCCCCACTCAGCATCTCACCATCCATTCCTGTGCTTCCAGGCTCCTCACTCTCTCCTTCCTCACTGGCTTCTTGAGTCCGTCCCCCAATACCCCCACACACACCTCCACATTATACCCCTTAAAACACCAGTCTGCTCATGCCACTTCATCCGCATACCAGGCACTCTGGCCATTTTGCTCCCAACCTCCGCTTCCCAAACCTTCCCCACCTTTCAGGCTCCCGTGGTAGATCTGGAGCCCTTTCCTGATGTCTCCTCCGGAGCAGCCTCGGCCGCCTGGCTGGGAGGCAGCATCCGCGGGCCACTCCGAGTCCGCTGGGCCTTGTAGCCCCACACTGCGCTTGCTGGCACCCTTCGCCCCAACTTCCCAGTTGCTGGCGTTTCCTCCGTCCCCTGCTCTCTGTGTAAATGTCCTGGTGTCGCTGCTGTCATCACGTCCTAATTCTTCACCCTGAAAACTCACCGTATCCACCTAAAAACAAGGACATTCAGCTGAGGCGTTCAAGTCAGAAGCTGAACATTTGCTACAGCCCTGTTATTAAATACACAGTTCATATTCAGACTTTGCCAGTTGTATCAATAACGTTCTTTCTAGCTAGTTCCTCCCCATCCAAGAACATGCACCTCTTTTTGCTGTCAGGTCTCTGAAGTGGCTGCATGGCCCTGCCTGTGTCTCTGGCATTTATGTCTGTGAACACAGGCACCGTCCCTTGCGGGGTGTGCCTGACCATTTCTTCCAGATGGGACACACATGGCCCTATGTTAGGGACACCTGTAGAGTCGTTCTTTCCAGGCCTGCGATGCTTCTAGGAGCAGATGGTTTCCGCCAGGTGTTCCCACCGGTGTCAGTGATAAGAAAGCCTGGAGGAGGAACTTGGGGGCCAAGTAAACATCTTTCCTCAAGAATCTCTTGCCTAATCATTTCCTAGCACGTTGGCAGTTCTTGCCTGAGTCGGTTATTACCCTAATGGTTGCAAGATAATGATTCTGTAACTCCTTCACTTTCTCTCCATTTACCAGTTGGCATTCTACCACAAGGAGGAACTAGCCAGTGTCTCCAGCCCACTCATTTCCCTATGGGGAGTATAAGCTTATGGATTTTCATTTTATTCAGTGAGGTGTAACCCATGACTGCCACTGCTCATTTTAATGCTGTTGGCTGGCTCCCGTGTCCTCTGACGTGTCCCCATCAGGGTTGAACCCTCCCTGGCATCCTGGCCCTATTCTCTTGCTGCCCTAGCCCTCATGTCAGCCAATTTTCCATGGAGCCCAGGTGCCTTTAGAGCAGAAGATTTCTCTGCTACCAAGATCTAGGAGCTAGGCGTGCTCATTTTCTCCAGGCGTCATCTTGGGCATAGAAAGATATATAATTAATGATATCATGAATTCACACGGTCACTTCTAGTCCCGCCGCAGAAATGCCAGCCCTTCCTGGTGCCAGTCTGCACCTGCATCTCCTGCGCCCGTGGAAGAGCCCTGACTTCCAAAAGCGTCACTGTGTCTATCACCTAGTTGGTCCTCTGGACACACAAGAGTTTCGGACTTGCCGTGCCCACCCACCACAAGCGGCAGACATACAAAGCTTTGTCTAAACTTCTGTTGTCCCATTGAGTCTATAGACAGAGCACCGTGTCCAGAAATTAATTGGTCTCGCTCTTTGTTTTCTTCTTCTGGTTGTGCTACTCATGTGAAACGTGATTGGTTTGGTTTTCTGTTTGCATTCAATTTTAGCATTCCCTCTCCAGTGCTCTTGGTTGAATTATATTTATGACTATAGGAAACATTAAGATCCAAATTCGGAACTAGACGCTGCTCTTCCCTCCTGCCTTGCCTCCCACACCCTGCCGGACACCTGCTGTCCTTTTGGTTCTGTCTCCTGGTTTCTTCTGCACATGTCAGGAGAACAAATGCGTTCACTTGTAGTGTTATTTTTTCACATAAAAGGTAGCACATGCATTATGTGAATATATATGTTCACATAAATATAGCTTGTAAGTGCTTTTCCAGGCAGTTGTCCCATAAGGCACTTCCCTGTGTGGTTACTGCTCCGTGGTTCTGGATTGTTCTCCTAGTTGTAATGGTCAGTATTGAGTGTGTCTGTTCCCAGGCATAGTTGTGCAGTGGGAGGTGCATCTTCAGGGTATGTTCCCAGGGAAGGGGTCACAGGCTGGAGGGTAAAGGCAAATGCAATCCCATCAGACACTCCCTGTCACGCTTGGGACTGAAGCATTGCGCCACCCAGGTGGGAGAGTGCCTGTCCCTGCTGCCTGTGACTCTGGGTGGCTCAATGGGCACTTCCTCACTGGGGTGAACTGGGGCATCTGGTTGTGTGTTTAAGACCATTTTTATATTGTGTTGTGTATTGTCTGTACCTGTTTCCCATTTTCCTATCTTTCCCCCCTCCTTAATTGTTAAGAGTTCTTTGTATATTAGGGACATTGTCATGTAGCCTACAGATACTCTCTCCCCACTTGTCATGTGAGTCTTGTTAAAACACAAAATGAGGCCCTGGCTGGTGGCTCAGTGGATTGAGCACCAGCCTGCAAACCCAAGAGTCACTGGTTCGATTCTGGTTCGATTCCCAGTCAGAGCACATAACCAGGTCTCTAGCCAGGTCTCCAGCCAGGTCCCCAGCCAGGTCCCCAGCTGGAGGCAGGTGAAAGGCAACCATACATGGATGCTTCTCTCCTTTTCTTCCTTCCTCCCTGCCCTTCTCTCTGAAAATAATGAATAAAATCTTTTTTTAAAAAAGTAAGTGCAGGACCAGGACCGTGAGAGGACTGGGTGGCCCTCATATTTGACTCCAGGCAGAGCAAAGGCCCTAAGGGATTGGACCGAGCTCGGTGTGCTGGAGGGAAAGCGAGAAGGCCTATTGGATGAAGGCAGGAAGCGAGGCAGCCCTGGAAAGTGGACTCAGGCCCTTCCACATGGGCCTGTGTGCGCAGCGAGGAGAGGAGCCTGTGACCTGAACGCACAATTCCAACGCGTCTGCCCTGTGGCGTGGAGGGCCCAGGCTCCAGCTGAGGCAGGGCAGATGAAGGTGATGTTGGGTGGTATCTTGGGCTGAATTGTGTCCCCCCAAAATTCACATGTTGACGCTTTAACCCCCGTACCTCTGAATGTGACTGTATTTAGAGACAGGGTCTTTACAGAGGTGATTATAGTTCAACGAGACCATGTGAATGGGCTCTAATCCAACCGAACTGCTGTCCTCATAAGAGATTAAGACACAAAACCCTCACAGAGGTATGACCATGTGAGGACACAGAAACAAGGCGGCCATGTCCCAGCCAAGGAGAGAGGCCTCAGGAGAAAGCAGTTCTGCTGGCACCTTGATCTCGGACTTCCAGCATCCAGCACTATGAGAAGATGCAGTTCTGCTGTTTTAGCACCCAGTCTGTGGTATTTATTATAGCAGCATCAGCACACTGACACGAGGTGACAGAGCAAAGTGAGCCAATTTTTAATACATGTTGGGTGTAGAATTGGCAAGATTTGCTGATGGACTGGATGCAGAGGCTGAGGGAAAGAGGACAAGCAGTGCGACTTTGAGATTTTTATTTGGCCAGCTGGTGGGTGGTGATGTCACCTGTCAGATAGGAAAGCCTGGGGCCGAAGCAGGTACAGGCTTTGTGAGGTCTACGAGACATTCATGTGCTGCTCTCAGCTGGGTGGCCGACATAGGGGCCTGGAGTCCTGGAGTCCTGGGACAGGGATGCAGACCTCATGTCTGCAGCCTCCCTCACAGGCTCCTTTGCTGTGGGCAGCATCTCATGGCAAGGGTGCCTCGCCAGCCTACACCGCAGCAAACTAAAACAAAAATCAAGAGGTACGCCCTTGGGCCTCTTCCCTCCCATTCTGGGCACTGTGCCTGTAACGTGCCACGGGAAAGCTGTGCGATACTTCAGGCTAGGGTCCTGCTCTCAGGAGTCTGATTCATGTGAGGGGGAGACTACCAGGTAAGTAAAACATTAGAAGTGCCCAAGAGTGGCTCAGCGGTGGCGCTGGGGAGGAGAAGCCCTTCCAGGAGGCCCTTGGGCTGAAGTGGCAACAAGGAGCCCCAGTTTCGGGAGACAGGGGTGAGCTAAGGCCTTGAGAGGTGTGGTGTGTGTGTGTGTGTGTGTGTGCGTATTGGGGGAGTTCAGTCTGAGAAAGGAGCAGGAAGATGATGGAGCCAAGGAGACTGTAGGGATGGGTGGTCACCAGACCACCTCCCCCACCCCTGGATTAGACCCAAGATGCTAAGGAGTTTGCTGAAGGCAGCGCAGCCACTTTGGGGAGGGGTTATAGCAGCTTGACCTTCTGTCAACAGTGACTTTAAGGCTTGCCTTAGATCCATGACTTGGGGAAGGGGGGCCGCCTATGTAGGAAAAACACCGAGATGGCCTGTGGGTCCTGGGGGTGTAGACGCCTTAGAGAGAGCCAGCCAAACACAGTCGGGTGTCCCCTCCCCACCACCCAGGCGGTCAGCGGAGTGGCCCGCCAGCACGGAATGCGCCCACTCACTCAGCGCCTCCCCTGGAGCCTGAGACGGCTGCATTCAGTTCTGACGCCCTGCACGTGAACCTCAGCCAACGCAAACACGCCAATGTGGGGCTTTCTTCCTGAGTCAGAGCGGTGCGGGCCTGGGCTGGGTTTCAGCACAGCCCTGGCCCTACAGGCTGCGCTCCACCCTGCCTTGCTGAGCCTCGTCACCACTCACCCGGCAGGGTCCAGGCTCAGGTACCCAGCATGACGTCTCAGAGACCAGTGAGAGTCCGCAGGCCCACAGGGACCACACACCTCCAATGGTCCTCTCCTCTGTCCTGCCCTTGTCCTACAGGCCCGCTGTAATAACTCCATAGGTGGGCAGACTCCCCACCAACCACTTCATTCACCCCAACAATGCTGGCCAGAGACACATCAGCAGGAGTGATCCAGCCTACAGAACAGAGACATAAAAAATTGACCAACGGCCCTGGCTGGTGTGGCTTTGTGAATTGAGCACCAGCTTATGAACCAAGCAGTTGCCGGTGTGATTCCTAGTCTAGGCACGTACCTGGGGTTGTGAGCCAGGTCCCCAGTTGGGGGTGTGAGAGGCAACCAATTGATGTGATACATCAATGCTCCCCCCCACACACACACTTTCTCCCTGTTTTTCCCTCTCTCTAAAAATAACTAACTAAAATCTTTAAAAAATAAATCTTAAAAATAAAAAAGATTGACCAACAAAAAGATGAGATTTTATAAACGTGATCTCAGTGATTCACTTTTCAAAGATGGCCCCAACCATGCTCCCCCTCCCGCGTGCTCTTCCAGAATCCAACATTCCCCCTTTGAATGTAGGTGATATTATACTCTCATAAAGGACACATCATGGCAGAAATGATGCTGCATAACTTCTGAGGCTGGGTCACAAACGACAAACGCAGTGTCTGCCTCGGGCACTGGAGCACTTGTCCTTAGAGACTTGAAGCCACCGTGGTTTCAGAAAGCTGGGCTAGTCCACCTGCAGGGACAACAAGAAGAAGCCCTGAGACTTTGTGGAAGGGCATTGTTCAACCAGCTGCTATTTCAGCTCCAGACATTCTCTGTCTGAAATCACAGGAACTACCTAGGAACTACCTAGGAGCTACCTAAGCCCTCCTGAATTTCTGACCCACAGACACCATCATAGATATTAAAATGACTAAACTGATCTTTTAAGCCACTAAGGTTTGGGTGGTTAGGCAGCAACAGGTAATCTTTTCAGGACAGAAGCAGGAGTGCAGGAAGAGATCCAAAATATACAGGGAAAAATCTCAATTTTCGTCAAAAGTGTCATGGCAATTCAACAGGGAAGAACGAATTTCTTCAACAAATGGTGCTCCAGACCTCAGGATGGCTAGGCGCTCGGTCCAGAGCAGGGCATTTGGGACTCAGAGGTGCTCTGGTTGCACCCCTGCTTAAACTGGGATCTGTCATGGGGATTTCAGACCCCGGCTCTGGGCGGATGGTCAGGCAGAGCATTCGCGGCAAGCCCCAAACCCAGGGTGCTGCCCTGCTCCCTGCAGTGCAAGTAAGGAGACCAACCTAGCAGTGTCCTGATGACCTCATGACACACGTCACTCCAGGCTCCACAGACATCCCTACTTTCCTAGACCCTGACTGGGCCAGTCCTCATGGCTCAGCTCCTCTCTTCCATCCTGTGATCAACATCTCATGGGGGACCTGTGACATGTTGATCCTCCAACGTGAAACCCGAGGAAAGGGGTTTCACCCCACTCTCTCTTACCTGTGGTGTTGTGTGATGTGATCAGGCAGGCCTGGTGGCTACTGTGCAGGTGAGAGGCAGCAGTAGGGCCTACACCGTGCCCTCCACCCCGCATTCCTGGCTGGCTGGGAAGTCCCGAGGAGAGGGATGGGTCAGGCATGTCAGCGCTGCATCCTGCTGAGGAGGTTGAGCACAACTGCTTATCAGGTGGGGGTGGGGGGCAAGACCTCCCTCAGAACATACCCGGACGTGGGGGTGGCTGAGAGGTCTCATGGCTACAAAATTGAGCCTTTGGGGAAAGCCTGAGGGAGGGGAGTGACTCTCAGTGATTCCTTTTTTCTACATAGTCCCACTTGGGCGCCCCCAGGTCCAGCTCCCAAAAGCAGCCCTGTGAGGCCTCTTTGGTCTGAACCTGCTCTGCCATCCCTGATGGGGTGCTGGCCAGAGAGGCCTTCTGCATGCCACCTGGAACCACTGGTGATGCTGAGGGGTCCTCCTTCCCTGGGAAGCAGCCCAGGCTAGGGGCCTCTGCCTCCTCCCCGTATCTCCCCTACAGGGTCCCTGATGGAGGTTCACACACCTCTGAGCAGCCCTCACAGACTCCAGTTTAAAGGCAGCCTTTGGAACAGGGAGGGGACAGACACCAACTTCAGCACCAACCAAGGGCCCCTCCCGAGGGCATCGCAGGGCTCTGGCCAGTTGCAGGTGCGCAGGGAATGCTCTGGGAGCAGAGGGGAGACCAGAGCCCCACCCTCGCCCTGGAGGTGGGAGCAGCCCAGGCCAGCCCAGACTTCAGAAGGGTAGCCCCTCAATTCCCTCCCTCCCCTCCTTGAACTCCCTCCTCAGAGGCAGGCAGACAAGTCCCTGAGGGCCTGCAGTCAGGAGGACTGGAGAGGGAAGGACCAAAGGGAACGACTTGAGACCTCACATCCCTGCCCTTTCTTCCCAGGTGTGGCCAGTCACCAGACACCAAGGAAAACAGTTGATGGATCCCAGCTGTGAGGGCTCTGGTGGCCGCCTTATCACCAGGGTGTGACCAGCAGCTCATTTGCACTTGCACAGCTCATCCACCTCCCCGCCCTAGGCGGGACCAGGTCCTGAAGCCTAAGCACACAGGGTGCGGCCTCAGGGCTGCAGCAGCCTGGGGCCTGCATGGCTGGATGGTGGGGCTGGAGCCCTTACTGTGTCCTGTTCATTTTGGCGGGGGTGGAGGTGGGGGGGGGTGTCAGGATTCTGGTCCACTCTGGCCTGAGGCTCACATGGCAGACCTAGGAGCTGGGGTGCAGGGGGCAGCTGGAGCCAGCCTTGGGAACCCCCGCCCTTGGCCTTTCCTTGGCAGAGAGGCAGTCCCGGGGAGGGGTGTGAGCATCCCATGTTGCCTGGCTGGCCGCCTGGGGATCTAGGTCACCGGTGCTCTAGCCTCATGCTCTGCTTTTCGCAAGCACGTGTTCCCGTGGGATTTTTTTTAAATGCATGAATGCCTTTGGGAGCATCTCCACGCTGGCACCGTCTCCCATCTCCACCTCTGGCTTTTCCTGAAATCACAGAACTGCAGTGAGGACAGAGCCTCAGAGGTGTCAGGACACCTTTGGGGAGGTCGCGTCCAGGCTTGACTGCCCCTGGTGCATCCTTTTAGGAGGCCCCGTGGAACATAGAGGCAGGCAGCTCTTCCATACTGAGCCACAAGGCACTCAGGCTCTCTGTCACTCTGGCCCAGCCCTGACTGTTCTCTGTGTTCTCCCTCCGAGACCTTCAGAAGGCTGTATGTATCTCACTGGATGTGGCCGGAGGCCCGTGTGGCGCCCACCACTGTTCTGGGCTCTCAGTCCCTCGTCCCCAGGCTGGCTCACTGCCTGGGAGCACAGGCGCCCTTTGTAGCCCTCCTCCCGCTGCCCAGTGAATGGGGGACGTGGTGTGGCCCGAGGCCCTGCTCTGTCCCCTGCAACACACAGGCTGCTTTAACGGGCTAGGCTGCGCCCTCCTGGCAGGGGCAGCTGCTGGGATGCTGCTTTTTAATCGGCCTGTCTCCATTGGTGAGGGGGACCGGTGTGTGCCCTGACCCCGCACATTTTCTCATAAGGAGATCAAGAAAAGCCTTCTCTGTGGCCCCTCACTGCAGACACATTTCCCTGTGTGCTCTGAGACAGCTGATGAGGAGCTGCCAGCCCCACACACCCAGCTCCGCAGGACCCGGGAGGACTGCAGATGGCACCCCGGCCTGGGCCCCCCGGGAGTCAGGGGGCAGGGAAGGGCTGTTGAGGCAGAGGGCATGTGGAAGCTGTAGGAAACACCCCGGGTGCAGGGCAGAGAGAGTGTGTCAGCAGGCAGGGCGGCCCGCCTGCTGCCCTGCTTGCTGGGAGCCGCAGGTGCTGGGTTAGTTTCAGGTCTTTCTCGGGTACAGCTGAGCCAAGAGAACAAGACTAGCAAGAACGGGGCGTGGGAGCTGTGCCCCGAAGCAGACAAAGCAGGGTCAGGAGGGCATCTGGGCCATCCGGTTGATAGAGTTCAGGGTCAGACAGGGCTGCCTGACCAGGACAGGCCCCTGGCCGGGCTGGGAACATGTCGCACCTGTTTGCAGGTTGCAGGAGTGAGGCCCGGGTTCAGCTGTTTGGTCTCACCGTACACAGAACTCCGATTCTTGGGCTGTTCACAGGGACAACGCCCATTTCCAGCCGGAATTCACTTGGCAGCAGATGGGGGAAGCCAAAGTTCAGCATCTGCTGACAGGAGAGGGGTGACCCCTTGACCCCAACCTGAATTGCCCTCCACAGCCCCTGCATTGCACATTGAGGAACAGAGGCCTTGGTAGGGGGAGGTTGGACATTGGGATACAGCCCCCAAGCCAGAAGCAGGATTCAGCACAGCAGTGTCCAGGACAGTGTGGCAGGAGGGCAGGGGGACAGGTGTGGCTATTTATGGCAGAGCAGGTCCCTGGGAGAGGGCAGCATCAGGGCAGGGTGCTTACTGTGCAGGGACCCTGAGCAGAGCGTCCTGCATCGGCCAGGCTGGTAGGTCCTCCTCCCGGTCCTCTCTGAGCTTTACCTTGGCCTGCTCTGCACACTGGTCCCACGTCCTACAGCAGATTTCCCAGCAGCAACTTAGAGGACCCAAGCTGCGTGACTCACAGCCTAGAGACTTACATTGGGCCTTCGCTGACGCTCCCCCAGGGAGGGTCCCGCAAGCTGCCGGGAATGGGGAGAGTCTACCTACACCCAGAATGCTTCCAGGGGACAGGGCGGAAACAGCTATCTCAAGCTCCTGGCTTCTGGGATGCCCCAGGTCCAAAGACAAGGTTGGGCCTTGCCTTTCCACACTGCCCATCAGACACCCAGTTTCCAGAGCGCTTGGCCCAGGGTATGTCACTGTCCCTCGCCTCTCAGGGTCTGCAACCCCATGTATTACACCCAGATGTAGGTATGCAGGTGAGGTTTTCATTTCATGTTATGAAGACCTCTCTCGAGTGGATTAAATGCATTTTGAGCTGACATAAGGTCCTTCTTTGTTGTGACTCCATCCAGATGAAAGGACATGCCTCCTCCCATGGTAAGCCAGGAGACTCAAGGACCTGGTCTGCCCTTTGTGGGCCCGCATGATCAGCAGGCTCCTCTCTTCCAACCCTTGTGATGGGGCTCAGCATCTCACCTTCTGTGCCCATCTTGGCCACTGCCTTGACCTCAGATAGCCTCAATATTCTAGAGCTTTGCCATCAATGTCCTCTGCTCCACCTGACACCTGTCTGTCACCTGGAGCAAACCTCTGGACCTGCCGCCTGCATCACCAGCCACCCACTTGTCCTTTCGTCATCATCACTGTGGTTGACTCTGAGGCCACCTCCCCAGAAGCTCCTTCCTTCTCCATCCTGTGTGGCCACACAGACACCCACGAGTCTGTGCAGAAGGGCGAGAGACACCAGCAAGCTAAATGCAGCCTCTTGGGGGGTGTAACAGAGTTGTTTTCTTTTTTCTTTTCTTTTTCTTTTTTTTTTAAATGAAAAGCTTCAAGCTATTTGTGGCCCAAGTTGGTTGAACAGATTTTCCTGGGGGTAGCTTATTTTTTACTCATTAACTTCTTTTCCTTATGAATTAAAAAGTAGCATTTTTTTTTTTCCCTACCCAGGAGCCTTTTACTTACTGCTCTTTGTATCCCAGCCAGCATGTTGCCTGCCTGCTGGGGAAGCAGACGCCCGCTTGGGTTTCCTTCAGATAGGTGGTGAGTCCAGTCCACACCCTGCTACCCTTGCCCCTTCTCAATGTGCTGTTTGGTGGACAAGAGCTGTGTAAGGGTTTTGCTTAGACCAGTTCATTGGCAGTGTCTAGGTTAGGAAAGGTGAAAGAGGCCTTTCGCTGTCCCACTGGGCAGAATTGTAGGCACATCTGTTGGCTAGTGGCCTCGTGGTCCATTTCCTGATTTCCATAATATCCCTGATACTTTGCCTGCCAAGCAATGGGTGCTGCCACCCTCAGGGTCTCTTAGTTAGACAGGGGGCAGCTGAGGTGGGATTTGGGACCGTCCCTTAGACTCACAGTCATGGGTGACCGCAGCCCCAGGGCAAGGAGCGGCACTGATCCAGGTCTACCCTGGTTTCTCCTCCCAGGGAGCAGTTCCTGGTCCCCCAAACTGGTTTTCCAGACCTAAAATGATGCATTTCTCTAATCCAACTGTTTTTCTGTCTGTAATCTTTTGCAGCACGTTCTCCTTAATAAGAAAGGTCATGTTTATGTGGCGCACCTTGTCCTTTGTGTCTCCCATCTCCAGAATTGCTTCAAAACTCAGACTCTTATTTACGTGCACCTCCCATCCTTTGCCCTTCATCCTTAGTCCATTCTCCTCAAGGCCAGTGTCCAACCCCCTGACCCAGGACTGCCTGGAGCTTCCTCTCCTGAGCCCAGAGGGGAGCAGCATTGTCAGGGCCCGTAGCAGGGGCATGTCCACCTAGTCAGGGGCAGGTTTGTTTCTCCTCCATTGTCCCCACAAGCACAGGCTTGCAGGGGTCAGTCCATGCTAAATGTCCAAGTGTCATTTTTCACTGACCAACTGAACCATCTGCAGAGTTACAGGCCCCTTGAGATGGGTTCCCACAAAGCTCCTAGGGCTGATGGAAACTCAGAAGTCTTCCCTGGCACTTCATGCGTCTGTCCCCTCTGGTCTTGTTCACTTTTTTTTTTTTTTTTTTTTTTAAAGATTTTGTTTATTTTTAGAGAGAGAGGAAGGGAAGGAGAAAGAGAGGGAGAGAAACAGCAATTCAAGAGCCCTGACAAGGGACAAAACCCGCAACCCAGGCATGTGCCCTGACCTGGAACTGAACTGGTCATGTGGACACCCAACCAACTGAGTCACTCCAGTCAGGGCTGGCCCCTTTCCTTTTACCCACAATTCCAAATTCTCCAAAGCTCTGAAACAAAGGTTTTTAAAACTTGGTGGCAAAGCCAGACCTGAACTGATGTGCAGACATTTATTATGGTCTTTATTTTTTCCCCCAAGTTCCTTTGAATAGAAGTGCTCCCTCACAAAAATCTTAATGTGATTATGAGGTACAGCCCTAGCTTCCTGAGAGGTGTCATGTAATATACAACATATACAAAGAGTTTTGAATCCTGAACACACCTGGTCCCGAGGCTTTGAATGAGGGATTGGAGTGGTGAAGTGTCCCCACACTTGACACAGGTCTGGAGCAGAAGGTTCCTGATCCCAGGAAGAGGGTTGGGCTTTGGCCACAGAATTTGGCAGAGGGACAGTGCTGCTTATGCTTACAGAGCTAGGTCCTGGCGGGTCAGAGATGTAGGAGCTCCAGGAACCTCTTCCCCCAGACCATGGATCGCCGGTGGAAGCAAGGGGCACAAGAGGGGCTGGAGAGGATGGAGGGTTCCCTGCCTATGGAGGGAGGGTACAGCAGGCCTTCTCTCACCAAGGGCCCCTCATCTGGAGAGGTGGTGACCACAGGTATAATTAACTGTCCTTTGCTGAGGGACCAAAGGCTTCAGATGTGCCATCTGGGAACACTCGAGGAGAGGTCCAGGCCGAGGGTACCAGGTGTATGTATGATTGTAACAGGGAAGATGGAAGGCACTCATGTTGGTAAGTTCCGTGCACTCATTGCAGATCCGGGGCCGCAGCTGCCTCTCATGTAAGCGGGGCATAAGCCTTGGCCGTCACTTCACATGCCCCCGCTGCCCCCCAGCACCGAAAGCCAGGACCCCACCTTTCCTCACCGAGGGAGCAGGTCGGCCTGCGGGTCCGCAGAGCAGCGAGGATGGCAGAGCAAAAGCTGGCACGAGGCACCCAGACTCCAGGGGCAGGTTTTACAGAAGGACCATAGCGGGGATGGTCAGAGGCCCAGGTTTGGGCGCAAGAGTCCAGGGAGCGGCGGTCCAGGCCTGGGCAACGGGACAAGGGAGGCATGGTGGGGCAAGCGGCATGGTGCCCGCAGATGGAGGGGGCGTGGCCCCTAGGTCGCGGGTGCGGGGGTGGGTGGGGGGCGCCCGGGTCTCCGCCCCCGCGGGCCGCGCCGGGTCGCGCGTGGGCGCGGCGGACGCCGATTGGCTGCCGGGCGCGCGGGCGGGGCGGGCGGCGGCGCGCGGAGGGCCGGTCACCCTGCAGCCTGGCCTCGGCCTCGCCGCTCGTCGCCGTGCCCCGCCCGCGCGCCCGCCGCCGCACGTCCCCCGCCGGCGGCCACCATGAGCACAGGCCTGCGGTACAAGAGCAAGCTGGCGACTCCAGGTGAGCCTGGCGCCCGCCGGCGCGCCCGCGCGCGCCTTTGTCCCTGCCGCCTGCTTGTCTCTCACCATGTCTCTCCGTCTCTCCCCCGCCCGCCGGCCCGGAACCGCCCGGACCTGGACCCCGACCCAACCCCGACCCCAACCCAGCAGAGGACAAGCAGGTACGTGCGCGCCGCTGCTCGTCGGCAGGCTGTCACCTATTGTGGCACTAACGCTGCGGGCGCCCAGGCGCGACCCCGCCCCTGCCGGCCGTCACCCCACCCAGTCGCGATAACCCGATTGTCAGCTTGGGCGCTGCTGCAATGCCTGGGGCTGCGGATGGGAGGAGTGGGCACCAAGCCACAAGGGCCTGGCCTCTGACCCTCGGAGCAGGAGTGTGCACGCCTCCCGGGATGGGGGTAACAGCTAGGTGCCCTTCTTCCACTGGTCCAGCATTTGCATCTCCGGCAGACCTGGTATTAGACCAGTGTGCTGAAGGTTTGGCATAAGGCCATTGGTTATGGCAGGCCACAGGCTGAGGGACCCTGCACCACCCAGGGACTTTGGGGCCATAGTCTCTGTGTCTAGCAGAGACCCTGAGTAGCCCCACAGGGGAGCCTTGGCCCACCACACCCCACTCATATATCCTATGCCCTCTCTCCCACCATACCAATCAGAGTGGGCTGACCTGGGACCAGGCCTCTTCCCCAGATTGGGACTCTCTGGAGCCTGGTCTGAGTCATCCCTGAGCCCATTATGGGTCTTCCAACCTAGTGGGAACATATAGGCTACTTACCCAAAGGTGTTGGCTTGGTCCCCACCCTTTAGGAATGCAGAACCCGGCAGGAGGCTGGCCTGGACACCCACTGTGAAGCCCAGATGAGGCTGGGATTAATCAGAGCTGGGAACCTGGAGAATGAGATGGGGGTGGCTGACCCAGGGGAGTGGGGGATCGGCAGGAGCCCTGCTGGAGCTGCCTCCCTGGCTTGAGAACAGCTATGTTTGGGGGAGAAAAGAAGGGCTCAACTCTGGCACCAGGGTGGCCCTGGCAGCGTCGTCAGGGATGAGGGTTCATACACCCATCCACCCAGGGTAGATGCTGGGTGGAATCTCAAGGTGCTGGTCCAGGGTGAGGCAGGTGGACTAGGTGAGGCCCAATAGGTAGGGTGGGGGCTGGGAGTCACTGGCTGCCTGATGTCAGTCTCTTGGCAGGGACACACCCTGCACTGGGGCTCATGAGGCTCATCAACCTCACTCTGCCAGTGAGGGGCTCCCAAGGGAGCCCAGGCTGGGGAACTGCCTCCTCATCGTGAGCAGATGGGACAATGATGCCACTAGGCCATTGTTTGAGGAGAGAGAGGGAAAGCCTGGGAGACCAGTTTTCACGGCTTCTCCTGAGCCAGCAGTCACTTGGAGCCACTGGGCCACGCAGCTGCTGCCCAGCACTACCCCGGGACTTCTCCTGTTGAGGTGGGAGCCCCTTCAGGCCTGTGTGTGCCTCCTCTTCAGGGTCAGCTAGGTGCCAGCCTCACCCATCTCTGCCCTGGGAACTGAGTGAGAGGGCACCATGCAGCCAGCGCGGGAGACCCCAGAGCAGGGCCAGGGAGCGTGTTTGGGGCAGGCTCCTGTAGGCCTGGGGGCAGCACAGGGTGGCTTCACTGTTAACATTGTTGGTGTTACCAAACCGCAGCCTGTTCACACTCTGTGAAAGGGGGTAGGGGGAGCTCTGTTAACTCTGCTTCTGCAGCATATCAGGCACTAGGAGGGCTCTGTGCCCCCTCCTCCACTCCCCACCCAGTCTCAGGCAGTGATGGAGGCTCTTTTGGCTCTGGTGACTGCTTCCAGATCTGACTCTGGTGATTCTAAGAATGGAAATGCCTCGAGAGTCCCAGGCTCCAGGAGGAGGTGGGCACAGCTGTGTCTAGGGCTCTGGAAGCCCTGAAGAGAATTTGTTGTGCTTCAGAGCCAGAGAAACAGGGTGGCAGGCCCCCTCCCTTGAGGCTCTCCCAGGGAGCCCACAGGCCCTGTCTGGGCATAGCTGGGTGATGGGGAGGCAAGATGAGAGCTGGGAGTGAGACCTATGGCTCCCAGAGGCTGCCTTAGCAGTGGGGGGAATGAGGTTATCGGGAGGCACAAGGTCCATTAGACACCAGGCTGTGGAATACTGAGCCTCTCTAAGCCTGACCCCGGGCCCAGGTCTGTCTGTTCCTAGAGAGGCCCCGGGGCCTGAGATGCCGCTCTTCTGGGTGGGTGTTGGGCTAAGGGCCATGTCAAAATGGGCTTAGTCCAGAGGCCTCCTGCAGGTCAGCATGGCCAGTGAGGCATTCTTGGAGCAAGAGCTGGGGGCCTGTCCGGAAGAGCTGGGGGCCTTGTGGTTTCGCCCAGTATCCACACCCTCCTCTCGGATGAAAGACTCTCCTGTTCCCAGCTGTGGGCCCACTCCTCCTCCCCAGGTGGCAGCAGCTCCAGGCCCCACAAGCCTGGAAAAGGGGACAGAGGCTCCTCAACTGGGGGTGGGTGGGGAGAGCTGGGGGGGGTCACCTGTCCATACTAACTCACCCTAGTCTAGGGGGCATACCCCTTCATAACCAAGCTCCTTGCCAGACTTCCCTTCCTGTGCAATTGGCTCTGTCTTGTTCAGATTCTAGTGGGATACTGGAGGGCATGGTGAGAGTTTGGTGGCTCAGGACAGCACTGTGGTCCTTGGGGTGGCCATGTTGGGGAAAGAGCTGAGCTGGCTGGAGCTCTCCAGTCCCCACGAGCCTAGTGCTTAGGGTCAGAGCAGGTAGAGAAGCTCAGAGGGAGTGCCAGCCGGGAGGGATGCCCACTCCACACACACCCCCGCCTCCTCTGGCAGGGGCTTTCTGGAGAAAGCCCTGGCAACGCATGGGTGGCTTTCAGCTTTGTGGCCGAAGCTCCCGTTTCCAAGGGTAGAGCAGGGTGGGTGGCTAGTGCTCTGACCGGCCCCTTCCTGCTCCAAGTCTCCTTGGACCTGGGGCGAGGAGTAGAGGGGGTGGGCAGGTCCAGGCCGAGTTTGGCTGTGATTCATGGGGAAGGTGGGCTCTGTCCTGGCCCAGTTCCCTTATGTCTTGGGGGCCGCGCCAGTTAAGTAGCCCCAAACACACACACATACACACGCGCGCAGACACGCGCGCGGACATACACCAGAGAGGGGGCAGTTCAGCCCCAAGCGGGGTGGAGGGGCGCAGTGCTGCGAGGATTGTGCCCCGGGGTAGTCTGGACGCTCAGACGCCGCGGCGGTTTCCTAGCGGAGCCTGCGAGGAAGGCCCGGGGCACCGTCCGGTCCCGCGTGGGTGCGGCCTTGGGCGCCCTCTGGCGGACGGAAGCTACGCCGCACCTCTGGAGGGGGCGGGACGCCGCGGCCAGTCTCCGCACAACGGCCCGCCAGTGGGACCGGCCTCCCTATACGCCTCTTTACCCCGGTCGTCCCGACACCTGGACTGAGGCCGCGGGTCTTGTTACGGGCAGGGACGCGGGCTCCCTGTCCGCGCCGCGTCCCCCTACCCCAGTGCTCGGCCCTGCTCTGCGCGGCTGCTTTTCCGTGGCTCCGCCCGCGGCCCAATTTCCAGGCGACCGTTTCCCGGCGACAGCGGGCGAGGCGGTCTCTGCGCGGAGCCCCGCCTCCGGTTCGCGTGCAGAGTGGGGCAGACTGTGGCTGCGACGCCGCGCGTCTCAGGGCGGGTCCGGGTCGGCAGAGGCTGGGGATGGCTCCCGCGGTCCCCGGGGTCTTCCGCACCCGGGATGGGCCGCGTCTGGTCTCCCGGACTCAGTTCCCGTGATCCTAAAACGGGACTTCGAGGTGCTACAGCGTCTAAGCCCCTGGAGAACGCCGGGCCCCTGTGGGCCTGACCAGGTCTGGGGCCAAAAGTCGCCAGCTGGGTTGGGGGTGTCGCTGCGATGGACTCTCTGGCAGCGCCCCAGGACCGCCTGGTGGAGCAGCTGCTGTCGCCAAGGACCCAGGCCCAGAGGCGACTCAAGGTGTGTGTGGCGAGGGGAGTGGAATGTGGGTCAGTGTGTGCACGCCTGCTGGGGCCAGGTCCCAGGGCTCTGGGATGGGACAGGGGCCCACAGGGCCAGGGTCCACAGAGGGTGGGCTCCGGACCCGCCGGCGGGGGAGGCTCAGCGCCGCTGTCTATAAATAGCCCCTGCTCCAACGTTGCTGCAGCCAGCCACCCCCGCGGCTGGATCTGGGCCACACGGGGCCTCCCACCCCCTGGTACACTGGGAGGGGTGAGTATTGAGTCCGGGCCTCTTCTGACTATGAAGGGCCTGGGGCATGTCCGGAGTGTCTTGTTTTTGGTGCCCTCTGCCCACCATTCAAGGGAGGACACTGCCAGTGTCTGCTGCAGCTGGACATCACCCCTCTACACACAACACAGGCATAGTCTTGGGATCCTCCCAAGCCCCTCTCTGAGTTTAGGGCAGGGGGTGCATTCACCAGCCACCCTCTGACCTGCCTTCCCACCTCCAAGGCCTTCACCCCCTTTTGCCATTGAAACGTGCCACCCTGGGGACTCTGTCCTCTGCAGCCTCCTTGCCTGAGCTGGATAAGGGACAGGCATGGGGCTGCCCCTGACCTGCTCCGCCCCTGCCCCCAGGATATCGACAAGCAGTACGTGGGCTTCGCCACACTGCCCAACCAGGTGCACCGGAAGTCGGTGAAGAAGGGCTTCGATTTCACGCTCATGGTGGCTGGTGAGTGGGCTAGGCGCCCAGGTGGGGTGGCTGGGGCCACTGGCCAGACTCTGTTGTGGGGGTCTGAGACCTAATCTGCCTCCTTCATTGTACCTGTGGGCAGGTGAGTCGGGCTTGGGAAAGTCCACACTGGTCCACAGCCTCTTTCTGACCGACCTGTACAAGGACCGGAAGCTTCTCAGTGCTGAGGGTGAGTGAACCCCAAGCTGCCCTGGCACTGGTTTACCATCCCTTCCTGTGTGACCCCTCAAAGGGCACCCTTCCAGATCCAGCCCCCCTTCTCTCTCCCCATAGCATGGGTCTTCTGTTTAGGGTCCAGGGGGATGGCCCAAACCATAGTCAGGCCTTGTGGCCAGGATCAAAAAACACTAGGATGGATGAACATAGGATCCTGGTTGCCCAACACTCGGGGATGATGGGTCAGAGAGGCCTCTTCAAGCCATATCTCCTTCCCTGCAGAGCGCATCAACCAGACGGTAGAGATCCTGAAGCACACGGTGGACATCGAGGAGAAGGGCGTCAAGCTAAAACTCACCATTGTGGACACACCAGGCTTTGGGGATGCTGTAAACAACTCTGAATGGTGAGGAAGGTCTAGCTGGGGGACAGTCCCTGCCCAGGCTGACCCAGCCTTCCCTGCTGCCGGCATGCTGGCGTCACAGCCCAGCCTCATTCCCCCTCCCCCCCACCCGCAGCTGGAAGCCCATTACTGATTACGTGGACCAGCAGTTCGAGCAGTATTTCCGTGACGAGAGCGGCCTCAACCGCAAGAACATCCAAGACAACCGGGTGCATTGCTGCCTGTACTTTATCTCTCCATTCGGGCACGGGTGCGTGACTCTGTGGGCCAAGCCCCCACAGCCATGCCCTCCCTGACACCTCCCTCCCCTCTCCCTGCCCACCATCAGCCCCAGCAGCCCCTCATCACCCTGGCTGCTCTCTGCAGGCTGCGGCCAGTGGATGTGGGTTTCATGAAGGCTTTACATGAGAAGGTGAACATTGTGCCCCTCATTGCCAAAGCTGACTGTTTGGTCCCCAGCGAGATCCGGAAGTTGAAGGAGCGGGTGAGTCTGTGTAGCAGGGGGGCCTGGCCCAGGATTTGGGCTGAGAGCACCAGATGTGCTGACCCTGGGCACTATCACACCAGGCCCAGGGCCCCTTGTTGGCCTTTAACCTGACAGCCCCGTCTCCCGACCCCTGCAGATCCGGGAGGAGATTGACAAGTTTGGGATCCATGTGTACCAATTCCCTGAGTGTGACTCAGATGAGGACGAGGACTTCAAGCAGCAGGATCGGGAACTGAAGGTGAGCATGCAGTCCATTGGGCAGAAGAGGGCTGAGTGCCCAGCTCCAACTTGAGGCTGAATAGGGGTCTTTGGTATAGGCAGTGGAGTCCCTTCACCTAGCCCTAAAGGGCTAGGGTCACCCAGGTTCCTGCCTGGCTTGTATATTCGGGTCCCTCATGGTTAGTGAGTCTGGAGCTCTTGCTAGGATCCAAAGGCAGAGCTTCTGGCCAGGCACCCACCCTGCCCCTGCCCCTCAGTCTCCTTGTGAGTCACCAGCAGAAGGGCCCAGCCAGTGGCCACCAGGCTAAGTATGCACTGGCTCCCAAAGCTCTGTGCAACAGAGGATGGGTGTGGCTTTGAGTGTCCCAGAAGCTAGAGTGGTTATGACTGAGCCCAAGCTGGGGACATGTGGTTGCAAGGCCAGGAACAGGGTCGGACAGGCCCTTGGCCCCAACCAAAGTCAGCAGGGGCATTACTAGGAGGCATAAGCTCAGTCATAGGTCCTAGGATGTAAGTTGCACCAGCTCTGGCCTCAGCCAGCAACAAAGAGACCATAGTGGGTGGGGTCTCTGTGAAGAGAGGGCACTGATGTTGATGCTGGAGGGGCTGATCAGCACTGAGGGGCCATGCTCCTCTCCAGTCACTAACCCTGCACCCATACTAATTGGGCGTGAGCCCTTGCACCTGCCCCTCCCCAGGAGAGCGCACCCTTTGCAGTTATCGGAAGCAACACAGTGGTGGAGGCCAAGGGACAGCGAGTCCGGGGGCGACTGTACCCGTGGGGGATCGTGGAGGGTGAGTCCGGCCATTGGGCACAGCATGCCGGGTGGGAAGGCTTCTCTGGCTGGCGGCTCATCCACTGCTCACTCCCGCCCCTCAGTGGAGAACCAGGCGCACTGCGACTTCGTGAAGCTTCGCAACATGCTCATCCGTACACACATGCATGACCTCAAGGACGTGACATGTGACGTGCACTATGAGAACTACCGAGCACACTGCATCCAGCAGATGACCAGGTGCATCATCTCACCCCAAACCTGGACATGCACCTCGTGGCCTCAGACTTACCTCTATAGTCAGGACTTGTCCTGGCTACCCGCCTAGACTTGAACGTTTCCCTGGCCTCCAAATCTGCTCCCTAGCACCTTGTCTCTCCAGACCAACCCAGAGGTGTGGGAGCCCAGGAGGGCAGCCTTGGTAGTAGCGAGGTTGGCTGAACCTCCCAGCAGCACTATTCCTCTTGTCCACCCTGCAGCAAACTGACCCAGGACAACCGCATGGAGAGCCCCATCCCCATCCTGCCACTGCCCACGCCCGACGCTGAGACGGAGAAGCTTATTAGGATGAAGGATGAGGAGGTTGGTGAGGCACTGGCTGGGGGAGCTGCAGGGGCTGGGGCTGGAGACTGAGCCAGGACCTCCATCTCTTTCTCACCCCACCTTCCATTTTTCCTGTCCCCTCCCCAGCTAAGGCGCATGCAGGAGATGCTGCAGAAGATGAAGCAGCAAATGCAGGACCAGTGACCCAGCCCCAGCCCCACATTGCCATGGATATACTGCCAGTTTCCCGACTGGTCCTTCCCACCCCTGGACCCCAACTGGTCTGGACTTGACCTGTTTCATCTGGATCTCTAACAGGCCTGGTCGCAACCCCAGTCCCAGAGTGACCTAGACTCGGACTGTTCCCGTCCTGACCCGGAGACACAGGGTCACAGCCTCCAGCCAACCCTAATTTATTCTTAGCATCAGCCCTTCCCTTCATTTGTATCTGTTTCCGTGAGGCCTGGGCACAGCCCTCCCCTTTGGCCTTGGGGGAGCTAGGGTGGGCTGTTACTTTTGAGATTTTTCACCCCCAACCCCAGAAGGTCATAGCACTCAAACTCCAGGCCCTACTCAGGCAGGCAGGTAAACCAAGGCAGAATGGGGGAGCAGATCCCCGGGGTCTCTGACCTATTCCTCTACCCCGGTGCCACAGCACAGACTTGGGAGCTGTGTTCCCCTGCTCCCATGGGCCACCAGTGTATGCTGAGACCTCACATTGTGTTGATGTGGGCCAGGTACTTTCTTCCCTTCTCACCTGGTAGTCAGCAGGCAGGTGAGGCGGCTGAAGCACTTAGGATCCCTCCAGACCTAAGGAGGCCTGCCCGTCGCAGTTGAGGATGGCTTGGGGCTGGGATGCCTGTGATAGCCCATGCCCCGCCCCACAGCTCCGGTTTGTGGAGGGCTGCGGAGCAGTGGGCTGTGGGCTACCCCCTGGCAATCCTCATGCCAGGGCAGCTGCTCCCTGCCTGTGGCTGGGGGTCCCTTCTCCCCAGCAGCATTGTTGCCCTGGGTTTCCAAGCCCTTTGCCCCTCCCCCAACCAACCCCCACCCGCATGAACCTTTTCCCAAGCCCCATTCTCCAGTTTTGTTAAATTGTGAATGCTGTCCTGTCCTGGTGACAGGAGAACGATGTTGGTGAACGTTGTTGCGAGTGTCTGAGTGCTCCTTGCGCCCGGAGTGAGTGGAGGCGGAAGCGCGTGCTGGCCCTGGAGATAGTTCCCTATCAGCAGCCACAGCGCCGTCCGGGCTGCCCTGGGTTATTTCTGGAGGGACCGCGGTGCTGTGGTCGGTGTACCCGGAGTTCCAGGGCCGGGCTGGGGTGGGGTGGCCTTATCATCCGGTTTTTCGGCAAACGCCTCCAGCTCCAGAGCAAGCAGGGCCACCATCCTCTCGCCATGGGCTCTGGTGAGTTTGGTGGCTGGGCTAGGCCACTCCCCGAGTACAGTCGGGCTGGGAGGCGGTACAGTCACTTTGGCTGCAGTAGGGAAAGATTTGGGTCAGACCTAGAGGGAACTTCCAGGCAGTGCCGGTGTTGGCCGGGTGGCAGTCTGGAGGGCAATGCGGGTCGCAGGGCCTTCGGGGCTGGAGTCAGGCCCAGCGCTCCGGGTGAGGAGGGACCTCACCCAGGTCCCCAGGAGGTCACCAGGCTCACCGTGGCGCTTCTTTTCCAGGGACGCGCGGGGCGCTCAGCCTATTGCTCCTGCTGCTCGTACTGCCGAGCCGCCGGGTCGCTGGCTGCCCTGAGCCTTGTCACTGTGCCGGGACCCGCGTGGACTGCGGGCGCCGCGGGCTGACGCGGGCCTCGATGCCGTCTGCTTTTCCCCCGAACACAACCGAACTGGTGCTGACGGGCAACAGCCTGACAGCGCTGCCACTGGGGTTGCTGGACACACTGCCCTTGCTGCGCGCTGCGCACCTGGGCGGCAACCCCTGGCGCTGCGACTGCCGCCTGGTGCCACTGCGCGCCTGGCTGGCGGGTCGTCCGGAACGCGCGCTCTACCGCGACCTGCGCTGCTCCGCGCCCCCGGAGCTGAGCGGCCGCCGGCTGGTCTACCTGACCGAGCAAGAGCTTCGTGCGGCCTGCGCGCCCGGCGAGCTCTGCTGGGGGGCGCTGGTGGCACAGCTGCTGCTGCTCGGCCTCGCGCTGCTGCACGCGCTGCTGCTGGCACTGCTGCTGTGCCGCCTGCGGAGGCTGCGCGCGCGCGCGGCGCGGCGCTCGTCGCTGACCGCCCGGCTAGTGGCGGAGGCAGCTGGAGCCGGCGAGTCCTGAGAGGTCGGACCAGCGCTGAGCGAGGCGGGCCTGCCAACTCCACAGGACCCTGCCCCAAGGATCCCTCGCCCTAACCTGGACCCATTCTCCTCCACTCAGGCACCATCTCCCAGGCCCACCGCCCTCTGCAGGCCTTGGCCCACCCCAGGGGCCTGAATGCTGCAAGCCCACCGCTATGGCGGGCGGCCCACGCCTTGGACACTTAGGCAGGTCCAGGGGACCAACTACAGCCCAGACCCTGCGGGGTTTCTCGTGCCAAACTCCAGTGCAGAATAAACCCTTCCCCAGTCTGACCCGTTTTTATGCCAAAGACCTGGGAACCCCCTTCTCCAAAAGCTCTGAGAAACAGTTCAAGGGGATACTCACACCTCAGACACCCCAAATAACTCTTCCCAGCCACTGACTCTCAAAGAAATTCAAGTGGGAAAGAAACCTAAAGAACAACGTCGCACTGTAGGGTAGTGAGGACACTAGAGAGTAGGGACACTATGGGGACCATGTGAGCATTGAGGACTCTGGGGAGAGGGAGTACACTGTTGGGGTGGTTAGGACTTTGTGGGGACAGAGGACACTGTGGACAATGAGGACTTGGGAGGGTGAGGACATTGTGGGGATAGGGAGGACTCTGGGACAGTGAGGACCCAGTGGGCAGAGCAAGGACCCTGGAGAGTAAGGACACTGTGAAGACAGCCTGGACGCTGTGGGGACAGTGCAAACTCTGGGACAGGACTCTGGTGAGAAGGGATGACATTGTGGGGACAGTAGGATACTGTGGTACTGGGGACACTGGTGAGTATGGAAAACATGTAAACAGGACAAAGGACAGTGAAGACAGTGGGGAGTTAGACATGGGGATATTGAGGACATTGTGGGGCAGTGAGAACACGGGACAGCAAGGACACTGAGACATAGAGGACACTGGGGACAGTGAGGAGACTGGGGAAAGAGGACATTGGGTAGGCAGTGGGAACACAGAAGGAGGACACTGGAAAGTGAGAACGATGTCAAAACAGGGCAGAGGGCACAAAGGAGGACAACCTGGACAGTGAGGACACTAGGACGGTGAGGACACTGGAGAGGAGGGAGGACACTGGACTGTGAGGACCCTGCTGAGTAACGAGGATGCTGTTTGGACAATAAAAACACTGTGGGGACAGTGAGGACTGTGGGCGCACAGGGAGGACACTGAAGGGCCGTATTGTGAGAGAGTGACACTCTGAGTGGGGCTGTGAGGTGACTCTGAGGACAGTTCAGAGTGTGAGGTTTCCCTGGCGGCAGCTTTCAGAGTGAACTAGGGATGGTGAGGATGGTCTGGTGGCCCACCTGGAACAACCTGGACATCTACTGAGAAGCTCTGGAGGGCAGGTGGGGCGGGGTCTGAGCCATGCAAGATGGGGACCATGGAAGGTCCCTGCAGGGGTGAGCAGGCACCAGGGGGTTGCCGGGTTGCTGGAGTCACCTCACATCCTCCGCTCCCCACCACTCACTGCAGGAAGGCGCCTCCGACTGCACAGATCCACCAGGGGCTTCCCAGAGTCTCATGTTAGCTGTCAGTCAGGGCTGGGGACTCCACTGTGGGTGTCCCAGTGCAACACAGGCTGCTTACAGGGATGAGGGTGCCCAAATGAGGAGCTAATGCGTCCCTACTCCTGCCCAGATGTGGCCTCCACCTGGCTGGCCCTGTGAATAATAAAGGCTGCTCGCTGTGGACCCCAATGGACCCTTAGGCCTGGGCTTCAGTCACCTGGCACAGGAAGGCCCAGACTGCCGCTGACCGGGTCGGGGAGGCTGCCGCTGACATGGCCTTTGTCCTGGCCTTTGTAGGACAAGACGGATGACTCTCCGGTTGAGCTGATGATATCTCAGGGCTACTGGTGGGACGTGAGGCAGGAGCCACCCCTGCCTTTGTAGGCAGGTGCGAGGCATCCGGCTGTCCTTCCAGGCTTATCACTACATCGGAGACGGTGGCCCCTTTGTACAAATGAACTGCCACCCTGCCTTCCCTGGGGGTGACCCAGTACCCCCAGAGCCCCTGGTGGGGTCAGAGGTGATAGTTGTTGTCACAGCAAAGTACACAGGCGACTTCCTAAACTTAGTCCCAGTGTGGTACAGGAAGGGGGCATCCCCCCAACTTTCCAGAGGAAACCAGCTCTCGAGAGGGTCTCCTGCTGGGCCCAGAGTTTCCTCCATGGCTGAGACAAGACCCCAGAGATTTCCTCTCTCCTCTCTGAGGTCCTTAAGGGGACAAATGCAGGGCCCAGGAGAAAGCAGTCCCAGGGGCCCTAGGTGATCCCAGCTAAGAGAAGGAGGCTCCCCTGGGCTGTGGGATGAGGTCCCAGCAGGAGCTGTGGGGAGTGGTCAGCAGAAGCCAAGCTCCATTGCTCACTGCCCACTGGCTTGAGGGCTCCTGGGCCAGTGCCCAGGTGAGAGGGTGGGCATGGGGGCACTGAGGGGCAGGGTAGAAGAAAGAGGCTGATGATACATTGTGGTCCGACCTAAGGAATTCCTCCTCCCCTCTTGCAAGTTCTCCATGACTTAGACCTGCTCCTTCCAAGGCACTGACCATAGAACACTGGCCTGGCCTAGATGGCTGACCCCCTCCAGGCTATCTGGGAGCCTCCGGTCCCAGTCCTGACCCTGAGCTGACCCTCTATGCAGTGACCCTAGAGCCTCAGCCTCCAAGGAGTGTGGGGAAGTGAATGGTCCCAGCTCACCGCCCCTGAATGGCCCTGTTCAGGGAGGGAGCGCATACGCCCCTCCCCCCAGACCCAGGCGGGAGCTACCATGCCCCTAACCCCAGAGTTGTCCTCCATCTCCAAAAAAACACAATTCCACAGCCCCTTTCTCACTGACAGGTTGGTTCCCTCTGTGGCCTGACTCCTCCCCAAATGCAACAGGTGGGCTCCATTCAAAGGCCCTGCCCCATCCTCCCACATCTCCAGCCTTCAGGCTGGCTGATTCAGGGCCCTTGCCCTGCAGCTCAAGGGTCCTCTCACCACACCTGTGTTCCCCCAGCCCACCAGGGCTCCCAGCCCACTCTGCTTTCCATCAAGGCCCAGCCTTGGTATACCTCCCCCCACTGGGCCAGTGTCTCTAACCCTTTCTTTGTCCCTGCTGTAACTATGTCCATATATTCAAGGCCCCACTCAAGAATGTCTGCAGGGAGATTCCCAGCCCTGTCCTGGCCAGACACATGGTGCAGGACACTGTCCTGACCTGAGCCCCTGTGAGGTCCTCCAGGGGCTCAAGCCACATCCCAGGCTTGCATGCAGCCAGTTAGTGAGTGAGTGACCAAAGCGTTAGTTAAAGCGGGCCCCCGAAGTGCCAGGTGACCTTCCCGGGGCAGACACAGCTGGGACCTCATGCTGGGAGCCTCTGGTGTCCCCATCCATGAAATGGGTTGGTGCTGCCCTGGCCTGGCCAATCCTCCCCTCGCGCGCCACGACCCCGAGTAGGCACCAGAGGGCGCTCGCGGTCTGCAGAAACGCCGGCGGGGAGCGGGCGCTGGGCGGGCGGGAGCTGGGTGCAGACAGCCGGGGTCCAAGGAGAAAAGACCAAGAGACGGAGAACTTGCCCAGGCTGGCGGGCGGTGGATCTCCAAGAGGGGTGGGCAGGTGGCACACCCCATGAGAACGGCGGGGGGTGGCCGAGGGCCTCTGACAGACGGAGAGCGGTGCGCACCCCACTCCGCCCCTCCCTTCCCCGCTGCAACTTTCCTCTTACCCTCCCCGACCCCCTTCACCCCCGCTTGCTGACAGCCCATCAGCCGGGAAGATAAGGGACCTCTTCCGCCGGGTCGGGGCAGGGGGTTCAGCCCAGGTGTGCCCTCCGCCCTCCAGACGCCTGTTTGTTCGGAAGACACTTATTGAGCCCCTGCTGTGTGCACCGAGGAGAGAGTGGGAGCGAGAGGCTGCCAGGCTGGCGAGGAGGCAGCAGTGAGGAGGCCTGGAGCAGGCTCCCCCGGGAGTGGACCAGAGGCCCCGCCACTTCCCGACCAACCTGGTGGTGGGGGAAGGGGTGTAGGGGTCCTCCAAAGTCCTCCTCCAGCCTGGGGAGAGCCGCCGGCCACTCCCTGGGTGGAGACTTGAGTAAGGCCCTCAGAGGAGGCCCCCCGAAGGTCTAGGGGACTGAACCCCTGGCCACGTCGTGGTGGTGGGGGGTGCACCAGCCGACCAGACAGAGCAACAACATTGGGGTGGGTGGTGGAGCCCTGGGGGCCCATAGCTCACTGCTCAGTCTGCGCCCACCCCTGGCGTTTCCGATGGAAGACAGGCAGTGGTGATAAATCACCAGCTCCCACCCCTACCCACCCAGGCAGCCACGGGGAGGGGGCTGCATGGGACAGAGACAGAGCCTGAGACAGGGACAGGCCTTGAGGTGCAGAGACAACCACAGAGAGGGACAAAAGCAAAGATGACTGGCCAGGCCCCTTTACTCAGGGTGTCTGCCTTTCCACCCCTAGGTGCCCCTCCACCAGGCCATCTGGAGTCCAGCTGAGAGCCACCCTACCCCAGCTGACCCCCACCGGGGAGGAGGAGGAGGGAAAGAGCCAGGTCTTAGCCGCCCGACTCCTGTCCACTCTGGAGGACCATAAATCAGCAGGGGGCTCTCCCCTCACTGCCCCAGGCTGAGGGGGGTCTTTGGGGTCACTGGTCCTGGTGACTGGGCCTGGTTTTAGCTGTGTCCCTTCCTCCTTCGGCATCCCTTTGGGCATCTATTGGCCCCAACCTCTTTTTCCCCAGCAGTCACACACCCAGGGCCAACTACACCCAATGCTGTCTACACTGGAGGGACCTTCCCACCTCCTCACCTTCTGTGTCTTCAGGGAGACCATGTCCTGGACTATTAGGAGACCCAGGCGCTGGCTCTGCAGGAACTGGCTGTCAGTGGCCTCCCCAGGGAAGCCTTCCCACTTTGCCTCAGGGGAAGTGCTGTCTGTCCTTCCTCCCAACCTGCCTTCTTGCCCCCACCCCCACCCACAGGGTGCTGAGGCCAACTGAACGAAGGGTGCTGAGAGGTGGGCCAGGTGGGACCCCCTCCATAGGTGCGCTCACCCCCGGGGGTCAGTCCTTAGCAGGTAAGGCTTGAGGGCACCCGTGGGAGTGCTCCCCAGGACCTGCAGGATGTGCCCAGCACCCCTGCTGTCCAGAACCCCCATCCCAGCCAGGCAGGCCTCCAAGGTCACTGCCCCGGCCGTCTGTCCTACAGACAACTGCTCAGGGCTCATGTGGTGGAGATGAGGCCACCTGTACACAAGGAAATGTACAGTGTCCACCATGAAATCCTCTGTGGCTTGTCTCAGAGAGTGACGGGTTGGGGATGAGGGCTTGCTTGTCTTGACTTTTGGAGCTCCTGGAATTTTGTGCCTGAGAGAGGCACTGAGTGTCCTGGCGGCTGGCCTGGACCTTGTCACGCGGACAGTCTCCTGGGCCCTCAGAACAAACCTTGTGGGCTGCCCCCCTTGGCCTGAAACACCTGAAACACTGACCAGGCATGTTCAGGGCGGGGCTGGGAAGGCCTCCCGGGGAGTCCAGGCTGAGGGAGCAGCACTGTGCTATCAGGAGACGCCTCCCCAGGGAGAGGACAACGAGTGAAGGGGCTGAGAGGTATGCTGAGCATAGCCTGTAGGAGGGAGAGGGCAGGAGGGTGCCCCAGTCTACAGTGGGAGCCAACACCCAATCCTTTATTTACTCTTGATCATTGTTCCCAAGAGTGTGCAGCCCTGCCTGGAGGCTGCTGGTTGTGTGTGGGAGGGCTGGGTGTGCAGGTCCCCTGGTCCCCAGAACTCCACCCAAAAGCCATCCCTCACTCTTCCCAGCCCAAGGGAACTTGCCAGCCCCCTACATCCAAGTCCCTCAGGAGCTCACCTCACCCCATTTAAGATGACAGACAAACTGAGAGGCTCTGGGTCAGACTGAATGCGGTGAGGGGTGGTGGAGGGGAGGCAGTAGCGTATTGAGCCCTCCCTACCTGCCCAGGATCCTGGGACCAGCCCCACAAGGTCGCTGTGCCCCTACTGGGGTAAAGGAACCCTCAGAGGTAGGAGGGTCTGCAAGGAGATCCTTCAAACTTTGTCTAATGGACACCCCCTAGAAAAATAGAGGGTTCTCAAGGTAGCCAGTTCTCTTACCCAGGTGGGTGGGCAGGTCTCGTCCGTCCCCCCTCAAGAGGGAGGCTGCAGCCCGGGGCTGGGGGTTGGAGGAAGTGGAGGTGAGGGTCCCCCAGCACAGCTGGGGCAACCAGGCCCCTAGAGGGAGGGAGTGGGTGCACAAGCTTGGGAGGAGTTTCGAGGAGCTGCTGTGCGGGGACCAAAGGCCTAGCTCTGTCGTGCGTCTTCAGAGAAACCTATTTTGATGTGATTTGTATTTGGGGGTTTGCTTTTCTCTATGCTTTGTTTATTTAAAGATGCTCTTGAAGAATTCCAGCCAGGCTTTGCACCAACTAAGGAAAGTGCTTCTGTCTAGGCAGGGGTGGGGAGGGGCAGGAGCCCCTGACAACAGCCTGTCCCAGCATGTCCGCCAGTGCCCCTGTGTGCCCACTAAAGGTGCTTGCAGCGTGGGGGCTGTCCCTGTCCTGCGGAGTGATGCCTGGGGGCAGGCCTGGAGGAGCACCAAGACAGAGGCAGAGGCAGAGCCGGGAAAGGGCCGGCCATGCCATCCTGAGAGGCCCACGCTGAGAGGGTGCAGGAGATCATCGGCTGGCTTTATGGGGAAGGTCAGCTCTGTGGGAATCCTAGCTCCCTCTCTTCCAGTGGTAAATGCCTCACCTGGACCCCCTCTGTTCTGGGGGATCCCTGGTGGGGTTCCCATGTTGTGGGTCTCTCTATTGCAGGTCCCTCATCTGGAGTCCCTGTGCTGCATGTGTCTTTTCTGTGGGTCCTTCCGATGGGAATCTCTGTGGGGGCCCCTCGTCTGAGGTCCCTGTATAGTAGTTACCTCATGTGGGGGTCTCTGGTGTCAGAGGTCCCTACTCAACTCCCCAGGTGTCTGCTCTGTGGGTCCTTGGTGTGGGGGTCACTGATGCTGCCTCTCCTTCATTAGGGGTGCTGCCTCAGTGGTCTCTGGGACATCAGTCAGTCCCTTCTCCCTGGGTTGGACAGCTGCTGCCACGAGAATCCTCCCAAGTGGCCTCCTGAGCCTCTGTGGCAAGACCAGCAGGAAACACAAATGTGTCCCCAGACCATGGAAGGGTATTGACAGCTGAGGCTACTCCACAAAGCTTCCCAGTCACGCCAGATCTCAGGGGTGCTGTTGTGGGTCCACGGGGTCCTCCTGGAATCCTTCCTGAGTGCTCCCTGGGGCTTCCAGGAACCCCACGTTCTCAAGCTCGGGCTACTTACTGTGCCTGCTTGGGTCCCAGCAGGTAATTGAGGTTGGCATCAGCGGAACCTCAAGCCTGGAAATGTCCTACAGAGCCCTAGCGGACAATGGGCATGGCGGTCTGCAGGCTTGGCAGCAGGACTGTGAAGGGACAAGGCTGAGACATGGCCTTGCTCCTTTGCGTCGATGTTGGGATTGGCAGGGCCCCCGGGAAAGTCAAGCCTCGAAGCAGGTGGGACCCAAACAGGACTGAGGCTCCACCCCCAACCCTGCTTGTTCACAGCCCCACCTCCCAATACCCTCACTTGCATCGCTGGCCAGCTGCCGGCCCTGGTTTGCCTCCCTGCGCAGTGAGCCTGCCACCCTCACGGGCTGTCTGGGAATGGGGAGACTCTGTACCCACACTCACACACATGCGCACACACACACACATGTGCATGCACAGCGCACAAACATGCACACACTTGCATGTATGCACATGTGCACACACATTCATAAGCACATGCATGCATGCGCAAACACATGCCTGTGTGCATTGGTATACATGCAAGTGCATACACACAAACACACCTACATACTTGCACATATAAGCATTCAGAGAGTCTGCCCTTTCCTGGGTTCGAATCCTCTGAGGGTATGGGTCTAACACAAGGCTAACCACACATGTTCCTGAATGGCATGACCATTGAGAGTCCCTAGCATGTTGTGTCACCTGATACGTGAGTGTATATAATCGCCCCACTTTCCTGGGTGAGCCTGTCTGTAGCCATCCCCCTGTGAGCGGGTCTGTGTCTTCACACCTCCCGTGTGCCCCCAGCAGCTGCCCATCGCTGCCCACCGCACCATGTGTACACAGAGGCGTGTTTTCTCTGCCTTTCAGGCCAGGGGTGCACTTGTAAATCGTGCAGCCGATGACACATTTATCCTGCAGGCGACTGGCAGTGTGAATTTATGGCTGCCCCTCCCTCCTGGCTGAGGTAGGATGGGGGCCTGGATACCCTGCAGGCAGGCACCTACAGGTCACTCAGCCAGCCAGCCTGTCACGGGGCCACTGAGGCCAGCACTGGGCGGGAGGTTCTTGGGAGGGGTCCGAAACCCTGATGTTTCAGGGTGCTCAGGGCAGGTGAGAGGCCACAAGGCTGGGTCAGCTCTGCCTGGGCCAGGGCTGGGGTGCAGAGGCTTCTAACCTGCCAGAGGCACGGATGCCAAAAGCTCAGCCTGATGTCTGACGCATCCACCTCCCTTCCCCACACCGCACCTCAGTTTCCACCTATGAAACGGGGCAGCAGCTTTAACATGCAGGACTGGAGGGGCTGATTCCCTCAGATTAAGCGTCAGCCCACCTGTTGCTACTGGGCCTGTTGGAGGCAGGAGGTTTTAGGGAGGACAGTCTGAAAGGGTGGGGACCTTGAGGACAGCTGGGATTGCGCACCGGGAGGGAGGTGTGGTGATGGTGGGCAGTCAAGGCAGGGAGGGCCCCTCAGAACATGCCTGCCTTCTTCTGTATACTTCCCAGGGAAGTTCAGGGCCTTAAGATCCCAGGTTCCTGATCCCCAGTGTACAGTATGGGTGTCCCAGTCACAGCCCCACTTCCTGCACAGTCTCCTTTGTCCTGCAAAGTCTTCAAGTGGGGGAGGGGGAAGCCAGCCAGGTCTGACAGGGGAGATGCTGGAGCTGGGTCCCCTGAGGCCACAGCTGAGGATGGGAGCCAGCCGAGGGAGGTTCCTAGCTGCCTCCCCTCTGTCTGTCAGTGTTCAGGGTTGGGTCTCCAAGGGACCCTCTGTCGGCTCTCATGCTCCCCTCCATCTCTGGTCCCCGGCGCCCCCCTCACCGCCCGCCTGTCAGGATGAGCGATGGCCATGCCCCTCCCCAGGCCCCCGGCCCCAGGCCCGGTTCCCGCTCATTAGCCGCTGACACTGTTTGCTTTCCCGCCTGGGATGCCCACCCCCGTCACAGGCCATTTCTCCTGGCGCCTCCCACCCCCGTGGGCCTGCCTCGGGGGTCCAGGGTGCCTGGCAGGACCTGTGTTTGGATCCTGGAGTGGCCAGACAGAGCCCGACACCACCCTCATCTGCACCCATCCTCACCGGCACACACTAGGGGTGGTTGAGAAGCCGGGCCACAGCAAGAGTGAGACAACCATGCCACTGAGGCTCAGCTGGCTTTGTGTGACACCCACCGTGGATCTCTAGGGACAGGCACCAGGCTCACTCTCCCTTTATCTTGTTTCTATTACCTGCCTTTATTTCTGTCTCTGTCTTGCCTCCAGCCCCATCCCATTAAATGACCACTGAGCCACCAACCCCATGCAGAAGGCATATCCCCTACCGGAAGCCCCTCTGTCCACCCCACCCCCACCCCCCAAGTAACCCTGACATCAGTGTGTGGGTCAGAAGGAGACTCTGTGATGCCAAGGCTCTAGGAGGAAGGTGAGAGGCGGAGCTGGGGCTGCTCCCCAGTTCCTGCACGCCAGCCCTGCAGGAGTCTAGGTCACAGATATCCATGGTGGGCATAGTGTGGCTCAGCCTCCAGGGCAGCCTTGGGGGGCATGTTGAGGGCAGCAGGCACTCCTCCTTCAGGCTGCCACTTGCTGGCCCCCCTGCACCCCTTCTCTAAACCCTCCCCCAACCCTACCCCCGCCCCCCGGTGGCCACAGCTGGGCGGCATCAGGGCCCAAAGGCCAGTGGCAGCCAGTCCTTCACTTAAAAATGTGTTTGTGATTTCGTCGGCGGGGCAGATAACGGTGACGAATGGCCCGCCTGCCCCACGGGCCCCCAGCCCATCTGGTTTGACTTTGGCCTGTCGTAGGTGCCCTTGGGCCCCCACCCCTGCCCTCGGGCAGCACCCTCAGAGTGAAGCCCAGGGCCAATGCAGGCAGTCCGAGCAACCTGGATGTACCTCTAACCTTGGCCTGCACGGGTCCCCCCACCCTCCAGGGGGTGCACCCACTTCATGAGTCTCCCTTGGCTGCGCCCACCAAGAGACTCTGGGGCACAGGGGCCTGCAGGCACCGGGCGTGGGCTGGGACTGTGGTCGGGCCATGCCTGTGTGGCTGCTCCCCTGTGGGGCAAGGAGGGGTAGGCACCTCACTTGGAAGGCAGCGGGAGCGGGGAGGGGGCGCTGGTGGGTGCGAGTGGCCGTTGTCAGGAGGACTTCCTGACAGGGCTCCCCATCTTCCCACCACTGATAACAGTGAATATTCGGCCAGAGAGCTGCTTCAGGATCAGGGGCCCGAGAACAAATAGGACAACCAGATGGCTGGACACTCAAAGGCAGCCGACTATGAGCACAGCCGGGGCGCAGCGAGTGAGGCTGCCTGAGCCTCTCCCTTCCTCTCCTGTGGGGGCTCCTGGAGGCGGGCAGAGATGGGGTGCCCTCTGTCACCCAGGCCCCTGCCCCCCCACCCCCCAAAGCAAGCACTCTGGGCAAAGACAAGCCACTAGGTTTGGAAGACCCAAGGAATACAAGCATATGCGTTCCTCGGGGAAGCCTCCTGAGCCCCTCTGTCCAGGTCACAGGTGGGTTGGACCCCACCTTCAGCGAGGAAATAGAGAGGTGTGGGGGTTGGGGCAGGGCATCAGACCCAAGGGAGGCTGCAGGGCCTGCAGGCCTTAGGAAGCAAAGCTGGGGGTGGGGACACCCCCATAAGAGCAGCCTGAACTACTCTGTCCCTCATCTTGGTGGAGGGGACAGCTGGGGTGAGGGGGAGGGTGGCGCCGTGTCAGGACCACAGCCCTCCTCCCCACCAGGACAGGAAAATCCCTCTCCCTCGGTATCACATTGTTGAGAATTAACTTTGTTGAAATAAAAATTGGTCTTGGTATTAACTTGGCCTCGAGGATTTTCTCCGGCTTGTGGAGGCCACAGAGGGGTCAGACGCCCATTCCCAGATCTGGCCGCAGGCTCAGTTTTCCAGGGCACCAACAACCACCTAATCCTCCCCCATTGTCACTCTCAGCTCCTTGGGGACAGGGCACCCGGTTCCTGGGTGCGAGTGGATATGGGGAGACATAGCTCAGGCCCCGGACTGACCATGAAGCAGGACAGTATGACAGTGCAGATCTCAGGGGTCCATCCTTTCCTGACCTTTGTCACTGAGGATGATCCACGGGCACCTCTCCACCCTCAGGGCTTTGCCACAGCCTCTGCCTCACAGCCTTGGTTTCCCCACCTGCAAAACGGGAGACTTGCCCCAGCCCTGAGAACAAGTAGGACAATCAGGTGGTTGGACACTCAAAGGCGGCCAACTATGAGCACAGTGACAGCCCTTCTGAGAGGCCACCGCCCCGAGTAAGGGGGCGGGCCCGGCCAGGGTCTCTGGAGGGCAATGCAGGTGTTCACTGCCCTGCCTCAGAGAGCAGGAGGCACCCCAGACTGGGGTGGGGGAAACGGAGTGCACACAAGCCTCAGGGCACCGCCCGGACCGTCCCCAGGAAAGCAAGGAGATACTTATCCCGCTGGTGCTACCAAGAAAGATGCCAGCCACCAAACATCCATTTCTGTCCCTACACAGATCTGTGTGCAATTGACCCAGAGCTGTGGGGGGTTTGTCTCTCTGCACTGGGCTCCCTTTGGCTGGAGATGTCCCCCTGGAGCCTCCCACTGCTTGGAGCATGTGTGTTCCTGCAGGAGATCCGGCCTATGAACTCATAGAGGAACGAGGGAGCGGCCATGCCAGGCCTGGTAGCCAGCGGGTAGGTGAGATTTCCCAGCAGGTGGTCCCCTCACAGCCTCCTCTGGCCACATCCAGAGCAGTGTGTTTTGGGGGTGGGGTGCAGCCTGGGAACGGCTGGGATGGGGGCCTGGGAACAAAGGCGGTGGCCCCCGGGGCACACTCGAGTGGGGCCAGCTGTTGCTGCCTGGCTCCAATTCCCACTCTGCGCCAAGGCCAGTCCCCGGGGCCCAGGCTGGTGGTGGTCTGCCTGGGGGGGAATGGGCGGGCCTTGGGAGCTGTACCTTCCCTCCGGGTGGTGGTCCCTGGGGCAGGAGAGGTAGGAGGAGCCACCTTCATGCTGAGCAGCAGAACCATGATCCAGGGCATCTCTCCTGTCCTCCAGGCAGCAGATCCCAAAGCTTGCTCTGAGCCCCCCACTCCACCCCACCCTCACCTGGCAGTGCGGCCAGTCTCCTGCCTGGGCCTGTGTTCCAGGACCCTTGGTTTCCCCCACTCCCCAGGGCCCTCCCTTCCACACCACAAGCCTGGCACCAGCCTGTATCCACCAGTCTGGTCCTGCTCAGGCCTGTCTGTCTGTCCAGGGAGCGTCCCAACCAGGACCAGACCATCTTAAAACTCCTACTCAACCTTCAAAACCCCATCCAAGTGTCCCTGGCCCTGGGAAGCCACCCCAAATGCCAGCTTAGCATCAACATGGTGTCATCATCTTTTTAAGACTGTTTCCCAGTGGCCCTGCATCCACCATGGGGCTGGACACCAGGGCAGATGTACAGCTCCATGCCACAGGTGACAGGCCTCATCCCCCTGGGCCTTGGTCTCCCCATCTGAACTCTCCTTGCTGAAAGCACCCGTAGGTCCTAAGGGAGCACGTTTGAATTCTGCGGGGAGACTAAGGCCTCTGGAACCTGTGCCTCTACCCCCATCCTCCTCCTGAGGAGGTAGACCAGCTCTGAAGAGCAGGATTTGATATGAGCAAACTGAAGTGTTCCCTAGAACAGGAGAGTAGGGGCCCAGCTGGCACCCCCCTAAACACTTGCTTGCCTTCAGCTGAGGCCAAGGGGCGGGGAAAGAGGTTGGTGGGGTGGGGGCCAGAGAGGGAATCTTCTTACTCCTGAAATCTCTCCCGCCTGCCTGGAGGCCCCTGGGGAAGCCCCGGGATGCAGGAACCTGATATTTTAAGACTTAAAACAAATGTTTCTGGAGCCCAAGCTGCGCCAAGACTCCCCGCCCAGGCCTCCTAGGGGCAGGGCCGGCCAGAGGAGAAGAACCCCCACACTCCTCACGTCCCCTCCAGGAACCAACCTTGCTCCTCCCTGGGCTGCCGTTTCTAGTGAGACAGGAGGGACAACGAGGCGGGACCCTTTTTGAGGGGTCAGAGCCACAGGCAGTTTCAACATCAAGGGTGGCGGCCTGGTGTTGACTCCCCACTCCGCTGGCCCTTGCGTTTCTCGGGCCTCCAGCACAATGCACCAGGAGCCCTGGACCCCTCTAGGTCTCTCCTTCCCTGATGCTCCTAAACCGTCCTTCCCCATTGCTCTCAGGGTGGACAAATTGCCACTAGCTTTTGCCCCACTGGCAGAAGCCACCTGGAGCTCAGAGCTGATAAACCTGAAGCTTCTGGGTCCGTGGAAAGGAGATCTGGGATCTATTGATGATGTCTGCCTGGGACTCAGGAGTGAGAACATGGTTTGTGTGCTGGCCCTGGCTTGATGGAAAAGCCAGGATTTCGTTACCTCAACATCAGAAGGGTCTCCCCATTACCTGGGTAATAGACAGGGCTGAAGCTCGGCCCAGGCTCCAAGTCCCACCTGGGGACTCAGTGGAGCTGTCCTCACGGGAGCCGGCCAGGGCCTTGAGGCTGGAGCACCGTGGGTGGAGGGGCTGGGTCGGTGAGTGGACAGCACAGGGCAGGGAGTCGGGGGACCTGCTGGATCTGACAGGATTAGGGCCTAATCTCTAAAAAATGTTTAGGGGGCTGGGCTAGCTCTGGGCCAGCTCAGGACCAGCTGGGAATGTGGGGGTGGTGAGGAGGCAGATGTTAGGGGATTCTTCCAGGGTGGGCCATCTTACCCACCCCAGTCGGCGGGGCCCCCAGCTTTCAAGGCACCTGCACTGAGCCCTTAGCCTGGCTCAGCTGGTGGGGCTGGGCTGCACCCTGACCCCCATGCCGCAGGGCCTGTCAGAGCCAAAGAGCCTCCTTAGGGGCCATTGATCATTTTGCAGATGGGAAACCAAGGCCAAGAGCAGGGACAGCCCTTCTGGACTCACAGGGAAAGCCTGCAGCCAGTAACTATGCAGACTCCTTCCTCGACACTGCCCTCCTGAGGCCCTCTTGTCCAGGCCGTGAGAGGGATGCAGTTCAGAACAGCTGGGCTTGGGTAAGGACAGACCCCAATGGGAATCCCACTCTCCTGCCTCCAGGCCCGGGAGCTGCCCGCTCATCCTGAACTCTGGCCACCACACCCGACTGTGGTCTGCCTCTCACCGGCCCTCCTGCCCTAGCGAACGCCTGTGTGCTCAAGAAGCACTGGGCCTGGACGGTGTGGCTTAGTTGGCTGGAGCATCATCCCATAAACTGAAAGGGCACGGGTTCGATTCCAGGTTAGGGCACAGACTTAGGTTGTGGGTTTGGTAGGTACCCAGTCGCCGCATGTACGAGAGGCGGCCAATCGATGTCGCACCGATATTTCTCTCCTCTCTCCCTCCCTTCCTTTTTCTCTGAAGTCAATAAGCATGTACTTGAGTAAGGATAAAAAAAATTCACTGGGAACTTTGGTACATATACACAATGGAATTCTATGTAGCAGAAAGAAAGAAGGAACTTGTACCCTTTGCAACAACATGGATGGAACTGGAGAGTATTATGCTTAGTGAAATAAGCCAGTCAGTGAAGGACAAATATCATATGATCTCACCTCTTACGGGACAATAATGAACAAAACTAACAACAACCAACACAGAACCAAG